>JAIEZT010000068.1:2191457-2461825 GCA_019594935.1 Periophthalmus modestus
CCGACGAAACCAATTATCCCGGATCCACTTGAGTAATGGATTTTTCTCGTAACGCTTTGGGAGCATGAGTTTGCGGCGTCCCTCTGGTCATAGTTTTCATTTATCAACTGTTCGGTTATGAAGGATTCTTGACAGTAGGTGTTTTTACAATCAGTTCAGCTTGGGAGCCTGTCGCCGGGGGAAACGGGAAGAGAATGTGCCAAAGGGTCTTTGTAATTTTACTCCAAAAAAAAAGCACAAATAGATTCTGTATCTACTGTTCAAAGCTGCGTCTGAGCCATGTTAAAGCCCAATTTTTTCCCCCAAAATGTTCTTGCCGCAGCACAGATATAAGGTCAAAACTGTGTCCTGTTGGTCCGATAATCAGGAAGTGAGCGTTAGCATGCTTTAAAACGACAATAAAACACCCCTCTGGTCTCTGAAAGTTGTGAAAAGTGCTTATAAACTCATCACGGTGCAGAATTTGATGCTCACAATGCGTCAGGTAAGTGAGGAATAACTTTGGACAACTGCGAACGCTTTAGATTCGTTTTTCATGTTTTTTTTAAGTAAAACTCAGGTAAGAATAAAATCCATCAAAGGGTAAAGTTTGTTGACAATAATAAAGATGAAGAGACAGACTTTAGAGCCTCAAAGTGCTGAGCCTGGCATAAAATACAAGTTCCTAAGCCATAAAGTTATTAGTTTTGGCTTGTCATTGATGATAGACACAAGGACAGATTTTCTCTTTGGGAAAAAGATAAAGAAGCCATGAATAACGTGAAAGTTTAGATGGATTATAGTTTGGGATGTCAAGCACGGGAAATATTGCAACTAAAAGTGCTGGAATAACTCCTGCTCTGGCTAAATATCATTGATAATGCAAATGTCTGGACACCGTCAATTAAAACTAAGTTTTTTTCTATACTGACCCCTTGTGGTTAAAGTGACGGGTGCGGACGGGTTTGGACGGGTGCGGACAGGTGTGGACAGGTGCAGACAGGTTTGGACGGGTTTGGACAGGTGTGGAGGGGTGCGGACGGGTGTGGACGGGTGTTGGACGGGTGCGGAGGGTTGCGGACGGGTGTGGACGGGTTTGGACGGGTGCGGAGGGGTGCGGACGGGTGTGGACGGGTTTGGACGGGTGCGGAGGGGTGCGGACGGGTGTGGACGGGTTTGGACAGGTGCGGACGGGTTTGGACAGGTGTGGACGGGTGCGGACGGGTGCGGAGGGGTGCGGACGGGTGTGGACAGACGGGTTTGGACAGGTGCGGACGGGTGCGGACGGACGGGTTTGGGACGGGTGCGGACGGGTTTGGACGGATGCGGACGGGTTTGGACGGGTTTGGACAGGTGCGGACGGGTTTGGACAGGTGCGGACGGGTTTGGACGGGTGCGAACGGGTGTGGACGGGTGTGGACAGGTGTGGACAGGTGCAGACGGGTTGGACAGGTGTCTTTTATACTGATAATGAGTTAAAAAAAGGCGACATTAACACAGGTAACGAGTGGAGGACAGAGGAGCCTCTGAAAGAAGAAGTTACAGGTCTGTGAGAGACACAAATGTTGCTTGTTTATAGGTGACCAACTGCTTATTTTACCCAGGAATTTACCAATTAATTAATTAAAAATCCTACATTGTGATTTCCTGGATTCTTTTCCCTCCTTCTGTCTCTCATAGTTGAAAATTTTGAATAAATTACAGGCCTGTCTCATCGTTTTAAGTGGGAGAACTTGCACAATTGGTGACTGACTAAATACTTTTTGCCCCACTGTAATTTAAAGAGGAACTGTCAGGGACTTCTTCAAACATTTCAGCATTTAGAGCTTAAACTGCACAAAATACATCAATAATAATAATATTTTAAGGCCACGGTTCGACCAAACCTTCATAAATAAGACGGAGTAATGTCCCGGGTCCAGATGTGGTGCTGTTTTGGAGGTTGCACGTTTAGAGCTGCTCACTCATTCACTTGGCCTGCAGAGGGCGCTGGTGTTTGCACGGACCAATCAGATTCTCTCGTTGCAGTTGATTGACAGCAGCAGTAGTTCAGTCGAGGGCACGATTCCACACGGTCAAAATGGCTGATTAAACAAGTTCCTCGTGACCAAAAAATGTGCTTCAATTTCTGTTCTCACCTTTGCTGTCATTGTGTCCTTGTGCAAGACACTTTGTTACAAGAGTATGGGCATCATATGAATTTAAATGTCCATGAGAAGCGAGATATCTCTATGTGAAGTGATTTGAGTGTTCAACGATGGAAAACAAGAGCTAAACATCTTCCACTGTCACTGGGGCAACCTGTCAAGACGAGAAGATCCATCTATTAAGGATCAGACTCAAAACTCCACACCAATTCTGATAAAAACGCTCATTTTGAACATTAAATTCTCATCCAGGTGGGTTTGTAGTGGTCCATGGGTGTATACAAGTCTATGTGTCTTGTATTTGTGAAAGATACAGCTCAAGATTATTCTAAAACCATTCAGGAAAGGTTCATTTCTGTCCTGTAAAAGTGACTTTTTAATATCGATACTTAAAATGAGTATCTCGTTTCTACCTGGAAGATCTGACCTACTGTGCATGTTCTGGGTTAATGGGCGAAGCTGGAAACTCAAACAAAACCTATTTCCTCATTCTGGGCTTTAAACTATATGTTGAAACCACTATCATTACATCATCTTGTGAGCATTTCCTCCTCATGCTATGTTTGTTGAGTCATTTTAAACCCTCGTTCAAACACAAAACTATTGGTTCTTTCATAATTTCTCCAACTAAGCTTCACAAATTACACCCTAAGCTACAGGTGCATCCAGATTTGCCACATAACTCCACTTGTTTAACTCTAAAGTGATGCTGGAACTGTCAACACCACAAATACTAGAACAGATACTACGTTATATTTAGTTATACAAACAGAACGCTGAGTTTAAGCTGGATTTTTGTCAATCATTCACTGGCTCAGAGCTGCCGGTGAGTCTGTAAAGCTCTCATACTTTGGTTAGCTTCATTTGTTTACCATGCAAACACTGCAATCTGCACAGAGGCAAAGTACAGCCCTTTTTAAATGATGTGTTTACTGCGCCGGTCGCCTGATGACATTTCTGGGCTGAGAGAGGCAGAACGCAGAGTCCAGACTGAAAGCAAATATAATTACGTGCTAATTAAGTCTTGTGGGACTGTAAAAAACACACCTCTAGTAAAGAAGATGAGTAATTCTTTGAGGGATCCTTGGCGACACTGGCTCTTTGTCTTATGAAGGCCCTTAAGTTAATTGCCTTGTGTTGGCTGGATGCTGGATTAGAGCAGAGGAGGCAGTAAATCCACTGCAGAGCTAATACCAAACAGATAATGCTTCTCAAGTGGTGGGTCTGGTATCACTGATGGTGCAGAGTAATATTATCTTGATTTTCTCTTGGTTAAAGCCACAGACTGTGCAAAGAAGTGGCCCCCAACCACCGAAGTCCGCATCATCTCCAACGTAACTTTGGCCCCGTCCCTCATGACTCACTAATAAACTCGTCTGTAGATGTATAATGAAAATCCTGACAGGAAATCTCCACATAAATCCATCTGATATAAGTCTAGTTTATTATATCTGTGTTGATCTGCTCTTGTAACAAATCAGACACGTCGCCTAAAAGTAGAGCCACAAACTCGAGAAAATGAACCAAAAACAAAAGTCTATGGAGAGGTTTTTGCAAAGGGGGAGAAGGACGAACAGAGTACAGCTTTAATCATGACGAGGAAAATTTGAAAGAAAAAAATTTTACTGGTTCATGCCTCTTTTTTTTTTTCCTTCTACTTATTTATTCATTTTTATTTTATTTTTTTTTATTTTTCAATTTTAATTTAATTTGTTTTTTTTTTTTGATTATAGTTTTTATTAAATTTTTGCTGTTTCTATTTAATACATTTTTTATGCTATTTTATTTAGTTTTTTAAATGTATTTTTTTTATTAGTTTTTTATACAATGTTTTGATATTTTTATTTAATTTAATTTTTATTGTGTTATTTTATTGTGTTATTTTATTGTGTTATTTTATTTTTATTATAGTTTTTATTAAATTTTTTGCTACTTTACTTTTACATATAGATCTGCTCTTGTCTCCACGATGACGTATCACATATAACACATCAGACACGTCGCCCAAAAGTCGAGCCACAAACTCGTGAAAATGAGCCAAAAACAAAAGTCTTTGGAGAAAAGGCCAAACTGAGGAGCCAGAAGAGGAGCCACGACCTCCAAAAAAAGAAAGATCCATTTAACAGACGACACCAGGAGAAATACTTAAAATCTGGGTTTGTCTCACAGGTGAGTCTCACGAGTCGGCTCTGTGGAATATGAGGGAAAAGAGAACGAGGCAGTGAAACCTTCAAAACTGGAGACTAAGACCTGGAGTAAAAGAGAAGACTTTAGAGTTTTTAAAGAAACAAACGTGAACAAGAAGGAAAGAAGAAACAAGCTCAGGTCCCTCTGATTCAGCGACAGTGAGCTGGATTTTACTTATTTTTGACATATTTATCTGCCATACATGAAAATAAAACCTACATTATTCCCGTCTGTGGTGCAAAAAAGGTTGGAGACCCCTGGTTTTAAAGAAGTGGAGTGAAGTTTATCTTTTGAATGTTGGAAAGTTCTCAAAATGGTGCCTATAAAGAAGACGCTGAAACCCATGAATAATGTTTTTTACCTTGGAACTTGGGAAGCTTGTAAATAGTTCCAGAAGCTTTAGACACTTGAAAACTCACACCTCTTTTTTGAAGGATCGGGCCAAGGCTCCACTCACCCGGAGCAGGTTCACAAACACAGCACCGCCATGGAAACCAGAGTAAACCGCAGAGGAGCAGAGAGTAACGCTGCCGATAAAGTACAGGAAGTGAGATTGGATCAGGTTGAATTTCATGTGGCTTATAACAATAACAAAACCAAACTGAAATAGCCAAGATTTGAAGTCGTACTGCAGACGTAATGTGTTTTTGCAAAGCTATAACTGCGGAGAAATGAATGACAACCAGGACTAATACGCCGACGTTTTTGTCAAGTGTCTGGCAAAAAACGACTGACAAAAGTGATTTAAAAGAAAAAAATGGAAGGATTTAAACTCGCAAAGTCCAGTCTTATAATGCGTTACAAAAACATTTATAATATGAGACTATTTATGAGGTGTTCAGGGGATGGAGGACGCCCCAGGACACGTTGGGGTCCCGCTGGAGGAGCTGGAGGACATGTCTGGGGTGAGGGAAGTACATGTTTAGACTCCAAACCCGGAGAAAATGGAAAAAAAATGGAGGGATTATTCAATGGTCCACATGTTCCGCACAGATTATTACACTGACATGACCTTAATATGTTTAATGTCGATATAAAACGACTGAAACCACAAAATGCAAAAGATGTTACGCTTTAAAAACCCAAAGGACGACCTGAGATCATGGTCTGAGCTCATGGGCAGAGCGACAGTCCAGATGACCTCACACGTGGTTGATTGATGATGATGATGATGATGATGATGATGATGATGATGATGATGATGATGATGATGATGATGATGATGATGATTGATGATGATGATGATGATGATGATGATGATGATGATGATGATGATGATGATGATGATGATGATGATGATGATGATGATGATGATGATGATGATGATGATGATGATGATGGTGATGGTGATGGTGTTGACGGCTCGCTCGTCGTTACGGGGCGTTAGCTTTTAGCACATCACCGCTGCTCTGACAGGACGACCCCGAGTAACATCTTCAAACGTGACGAGGATCTCAGGTCGTCACGGGAAAAGTTCATGATCGGAAAAGTCAGGAGTAAAAATAGTGATTGAAGACTGAAAAATGGCCTGAAAATGTGAATTATAATAATGATAATAATAATGATAATAATGGTAATAATAATGATAATAATGATGAGAAGAAGAAAAGAAGAAGAAAAATGATAAGAAAAAGAAGAAAAAGACAAAAAAGGCGAAGAAGATAAAGAAGATGACAAAGAGGATAAAGAAAAAGACAAAGAAGACGAAGAAGATGAAGAAGACGAAGAAGAAGACGAAGATGAAGACAAAGAAGAAGACGATAAAGAAGACGAAGATGAAGAAGGAAAAGAAGAAGAAGAAAACGAAGATGAAGACAAAGAAGATGAAGAAGAAGACGACGAGGATAAAAAAGATGAAGAAGACGAAGAAGATAAAGAAGAAGACAAAGAAGACGAAGGAGATGAAGAAGAAGACAAAGAAGACGAAGAAGATAAAGAAGAAGATGAAGAAGAAGAAGAGCACTTTTCCAGACACTAACAGTCGCATTATAATTCCGTGCCGTCTGCGGTTTCAGCCCCTCTGACCACCAGCCGTCACACGTCTGACTCATGCTCTGTGGTGAAGTGTCTTGCCCAAGGACACAACAACAGTTTGATACTTTCCCGACTGTGGCTCGTGATGAGCTCAGACTTTGACCTGGAGGTTTGCAATTTGATTTTGCATGACATATTACGCTTTTGTCTGTTATTTAGGCCGAGTTACATCATCTGTGACACATGTGGATTTATTATTTTATATTCGGGGCATTTACATTTATAAAGTTTACTCAAACACGCACAAATGAGTAAATGAGAAGAGAGAGAGTTGATTTTGCATATTTATTTACTTACTTGACTCACCAAAACCTAACATTTCAGGGTTTATCTGTCTGATTTTCAGTTTCAACAACTATTCAAATAATAACAGTGGTCAAAACCCAGCAGTAAAAACCATAAAAATGAATCTTTAGCTCAGTATAAAAGTACATAAAAAATCCAGCTCCTACTTTCCTTTTCGGAGGCTTACTCTGCTCGTCTAGTGTAAAAGTCACGGGCTTTACTTCAAAGTGAACTACAGCTCGTATTTCTGTAATGTGCCAATTAGTCAGACAGACGAGTGTTACTGCGGCGACGGAGGAAAAGAGTTTGAACCACCTCCGCACGACCAGCACCGACAGATACAGGCCTCGAGAAACGCTTCACTTTCCCGCTGAACTACGGCTGCAACATCAATCACAATCCAGTCAAATGTACTAATTAGCAAATCACAAAGTCTGCAATATTTGAAGTACAGTGTTATCGGGGGGTTATGTTCTAAAAATAACCCGTAACAGAGAGAATCATGTAAAAAAATAAAGGATTTCGCCTGTTTCTTGTCTGTAAAACCCCTCACCACACACTTTATACACTTTTCACACACACATTAACATTTTCTCACATTCTCTCTCTGTTTTAACACAAAGTTCAAACCTTCGTCGGTGCCTTTGTCGGTGCAGAACGTTTCATCGACATTGTGGGTTTTGTCGGGGAGAAAACTTGCAAACATACAGCACTTCAGAGTCACACTGATCCAACATTTATGTAAATTTGTCTGACACATTCTGTACTGTACAGGAGACACGGAGGAGACTGATGGACAATGGTCTACAGTCCCTCAGCCAATCAGGACGCAGAACACAATGGTCTACAGTCCCTCAGCCAATCAGGACGCAGAACACAATGGTCTACAGTCCCTCAGCCAATCAGGACGCAGAACACAATGGTCTACAGTCCCTCAGCCAATCAGGATGCAGAACACAATGGTTTACAGTCCCTCAGCCAATCAGGACGCAGAACACAATGGTCTACAGTCCCTCAGCCAATCAGGACGCAGAAGAACACAATGGTCTACAGTCCCTCAGCCAATCAGGACGCAGAACACAATGGTCTACAGTCTCTCAGCCAATCAGGACGCAGAACACAATGGTCTACAGTCCTTAGCCAATCAGGACACAGAACACAATGCACATTCATACGTGTAAAAAAAAAAAAAAATGTAAAATTGCTCCAAAAAAAAATCCACTTTCCTCCACAAACAAAAATCTCTGAGCAGAACTGAAGAAGCAGTTTGGACGACTTCACTCCAACAACTTTTTGTCCAGTTACAGATTTGAAATTTTCTTTTACTATGGATCAAACCTGGACGACTGAGGGAGACACAGACGACAAAATCTCCTGTTTTATTCTGCATAAAACAAAAAAATTACTGATCTGTAGATCTGTACAAACATATTGTACTTTCTATTCAAATGCATTTTTGAACTGGACTCAAAAGTAAAATATTTTTCATTATTGTCTGAGACCTGCTGAAAACTGAGGGTTTATTTTACCATCTTCATAATTCACAGAAAAAAATATTAAATTGTTTCTATTGAACAAAACTCAGCACAAATCTGCATCAAAACCACCACATTTGAAGCTTTATTACGTCTGAAAATCTAAATATTTGTACTTTTTACTCTATAAGTAAATTTTTAATCTTTTACTTGAGTACATTTTATTGTGATAGTATTTTTTGGCTGCAGTATCTGTACTTTTACTTAGTACTTCTTCCTGCTGACTGTGATTCTTGGTTAGTTTAGTTTGTTAGTTCAGATTTGAGCCTTTTTCTCAATTCTTCTGTTTAAACTTTGAACAAAATCGTACAATTAAAACATAAACCGCTGATCAAAAATGAAATACTTGCCAGAAAAATCACAATTTCCTGTATTTCCCAAATCGTTCGGCTCTGCTCTGAACCCATCACGACATTAATGTGGCCGTGACAGCAGCACAGAGGTTAAATTATGTAGAAAGCAGCTGTTTGGCTGAAATATTAATGCAGCCGCCGTGACAGCGCCTCCCTGTGGACCACGAGGAAACAAACCGATAGTTACATAAGCGGTTCACGAGGGACCGACAGCGTAGCATAATTCTTGGGTCTTAAAATGTTCATATTAACCCGCTCGACATGGTCCTGGGGTTTTTATTTCACTTTTGTGTCTTTAAGAGACAAATCAGGCGCCTTCTTTCCCCGACGTCGCCCCCGTTAGCGTTAGCAACAGGTTTGGTGACAGAAAAAGGCAGAAATGACTGAAACGTGAACAGTTTAACAATATAATCTAGACATCTGATCTGGGATTGTGTCAGAAAATGCCAAAACTACTGTTAAAACTACAAATTAATTCAAAGAAGCATCACTATTAAAGAAAACTTAAACAGGACAAAAACTGGACCTCTTCTGAATAGTTTTATTATATTATTGACCAGAACTAGACCTGTCACGATAACAAACTTTGGATATACAGCACTGCTAGAAAAGAAAATACAGACCACATATGTCAAACTCAGGCCCAGGGGCCAAATCTGGCCCGTGGTGTAATTATATTTGACCCGGGAGATCATATCAAAAGTGCATTAGAGCTGTTCCGCTGGTATAAAGTGCATGCACCACTAATACTACAGATCCCAGAATGCTTTGCTAGTTCGCTGCAGTCGAGACTAGCTCCTTTTCTGTCGACACTCATTAGCGACCAAGCTACTAGCCACCTCGGCTAAATGAATTACTACAGAGAGAGACTTAATTTATGTCTTTATTTCTCTCCGTTTGTAATATCAAGCTTGGTTTGTTCCAGATTTTGTGTTTAAACAAAATTAAGTTTGTTTCGATATGAAAAGGTTAAACATTACACATCAGGTGCAGTTGATTTTTCAATAAATATAGAGTTTAGCCCATGAATTTGTCTTAGTTTCTCCCAGTGTGAGTTTAAGCTAGACGCCCCTGATATAGACGATAAACAATATTAAAACTAAACCATAAAACAGAACAATCCCCCAAAAAGTATATATATAAATGTACAATACTGTTAAAAATCACACAGCTGAGTAGTTGGTTTGTGTCTAAAATGAGTCATAGATGTTAATAATTCAACCTTCTACAGCTCAAGTCTATATATAATTATCGTGATTATCTAATT
Organism: Periophthalmus modestus; assembly: GCA_019594935.1. Taxonomy (NCBI): domain Eukaryota; kingdom Metazoa; phylum Chordata; class Actinopteri; order Gobiiformes; family Gobiidae; genus Periophthalmus; species Periophthalmus modestus. The sequence continues at coordinate 2,201,245 of JAIEZT010000068.1, forward strand.
GGTGAGACTAATTTGCACAGAACAAGAAAAACAGATAAAGTTCCTGGCGACATGGCAGTTTTAAAGCTCGTGTTGTGTCTTGTTCTGGTTCTTCCCACTGTAATAACGGCATCACTGTTACAACTCCGGACATGTTATTTTATGACGTTATTCTGCTGCTCGGACAACGGTTTAAACTATAATTTTATATGAAATCACCTCCTCGAATATTAACTCGGCTTGTGACAGGACGTCCAGTTTCGCCTTTGCTGTTTTAAATATCTGGTCTCATTTTTATACAGAGCTTTTCCACCGTCAAGACGCTCAAAGCTCAATGAACCACAGTGGCAGCGTGTGGGTTAAGTGTCTTGCCCAAGGACAAAACAACAGCATTTATCTGTGGAAGCTGGAATCGCACCATCAACCTGTGTCGACAGCGGGATTCGAACCGCTAACCTTCGGATCAGTGGACAAACGCCAACCGTGCTACTGTCGTTTTAACATAAAGTCGTTGTTTGTTTGATGGATTATGTAACATTTCTGGTGGAGGGTTTGCTCACATCTCCATGGCGATGAATTGCTTTGCCTAAAATGTCCCACAGTGCGGCATTAAACTCATGTGTTAAACAGAAAACTTCACTTTCCAAATGCATTTCTAGCATTACTTAACCACTGCGACGAGGTTATAAACGTGTTTGACGACTTTCAGAGGTAAGAGCCGAGTTTGGTCGTCATGGTAATACTAACAACAACCAGCATGCTAACAGTGCACAGCCCCTGCCCCACGCTTAGCAACGCTGTCAATCAAATCCGTTGCTAACGCTAACAGGAGTGACCTCGGGGAAAGAAGGACCTGATGTGTCTGTTATTAATGTTCATATGTTGATTTACAGACACAGACGTGAAATAAAAACCCCAGGATCATGTAGAGGGTTAATACGAACATTTAAGAGCAGGTACAGAGAGGATACAGTAAAAAAAAAAAAAAAAAAAAAAAGAAATAACCTCAAAGTAAACAATAAATAAAAAAATTTTAAAAACTCAAAATAAATAAAAAAATAAAAAAATTAATCAATAATAAATGAAAAAATAACAAAAAAACCCTCAAAAATAAAAAAAAAAAAAAAAAACAAAACAAAAAAAAAAAAAATAAAAAAATAATAACAAATTCAAAATAACAAAAAAGAAAAAAAAAATGATTTAAAAAAAATAAACTTGACAGCAGCGGGTACAGAGAGACAGTTTTTCAAAAGACAAAAAATTAACTCAAAATAACAAATAAATAAATAACAACAACAACAAAAAATAACTGAAAATAAATAAAAAAAATAAATAAAATTTTAAAATTAAAGCAAAAACAAAAAAAAACAAAAAAAAACTCAAAATAAAAGGAAAAAATAAAAATAATAATAAAAATAAAATAAACTCAAAATAAAAAATATATATATTTAAAACAATTTTTTTTTTAAATAAAATCCGGGATCATGTAGAGCGGGTTAATACGGACATTTAAGACCAAAATGTACAGGCTATGGTGGCGGAACAACCTGAAGTGGCCGTGCGTCTGCGATGGGGCGTTATATGGGGCAGGCTGGGCGTCGGTCAGGTGAAGAGGAGGTGCAGGAGGAGTAATAGGAGGAGGTGATAAGGGCTGAGGAGCAGGTAAAATCTGAAGAAGCTGTTCAGGTCGTCCAGGCTGAATTCACGTTAACTCCATTTTACTTCAGAAATATATCGCACTTCAAAATGTGTTTTTGTGACTGGTCTTTCAACAATATACTGTAACAAACTCTTTTTGTATAAGTTTGAATGTAATTTTCATCACAAAATGATCGTTTCTTAAAATAACTATGTGTTCTACTACTAAACACTACACTGGGAAATATTGAGGGATATTTCTTCTTCATTTTGGGTTCAAATATTATCGTTTATATCGTTTATCGTCTATATTAATTTGCCATTTTGCAGGTCTAACTTTAGCTCTAAACCCCTCACATAACCACAGTCAAAGTTGGTGGATTCCTGTTCAAAAAGAATCACAAATTATTGAACTAAAACTGTAGAAGAAAAATGTGACGTGTGTATAAATGATGGATGGTGTATAGATGAGCAGCAGCAGCCGGCTCCTGCGTCTGTGCCATTTATCACAGTTAAACTTGTATTTTCAGCCTCTTCCGTGCTCCGCTTACATAACACGCCATTACACTTCCTCCAATTAGACGTGACATCAGGGACCGGCCCTCGTCAAACAGATGAACGAGATAAGAACACGTCCGCTTCATGTTTGCACTGTTGGGTTTGACGTTGTTTGTTCTTGTGGCAGTTTTAAAGGGCCAAATTTTCATGGAATAAAGTAGCATATTTTCCGGAGTATAAGTCGCACTTTCCTTCACAGCTTGGCCTGCGACTTATTTTGCATTGTCTGGTGCGAGTTATACTTGGGAAAATACTTACCATAGCCTGTTTATATAAATGGACATCACTAACCTGCTCGCCGCCGCGCTCCAATTCACTTTCTATTGAAAAACTGTGTGTCAGACTCGTCAGTTTGTTTGTAAATGTTCGTATAAACCCGCTCTACAAGATCCTAGGTTCAATTTTTTGAGTTATTTTGAGTTTATTTCTTAAGGTTTGTGGGTTGTTGTTTTTTTTTTTTTTTTTTTTTACTTATTTTGAGTTTTTGTGGTTATTTTTAAGTTATGTTTTCTGATAATTTTTTTTTTTTGAGGTTGATTTTTTTTTTTTTTTTTTTTCTTTATTTTTTAAGTTATTTTGAGATTTATTTTTATTTTATTTTTTATTTGAGTTGGGGTTTTTTTTTGTTATTTTGAGTTTATTTCTTGTTTTTTTGGAAAAATTGTGCCCTCTCTCTCTGTACGTGCTGCTGTCGACTCGTCATTTTGGTCTTAAATGTTCGTATTAACCCGTTCTACGTGATTCTCGTATTTTTATTTCACTAATTTGTAACTCAAGATATGAACATTAAAAAGACAAATCAGCTGCTTTTTTTTCCCCAAATCGCGCGATTTGGGGAAAAAAAAGCAGCCTCGACGCTTCATTTGACCGGCGCCGAACGCTGTGGGTGACGTCACACTCACTTCGTCCACTTAAAACCTCCAGAGTCCAGACCTCGAAAACTCATTCCATTAAACCGACTTTTCTTTCACATCATCTGAGTCTTTCCAGGTTGAAAAAGACGATAAACGATACCAACCTGAAACCAAACCATCAACAGAAGAGGCCAAAATGTTCTGCAGTATCACAATGTCATACAAGACTTTAAATATTTCTGATGCAGTTATGATCATTACTTAATCGCCAGCACTGTTTATTTTACTTTTGTTTCATTTATTTAAATTTTTATTTGAAGACACAATGAGCAGAGACGTTAAAATAAAAAATAAAAACATATTTTCTTCAACAAATTAGTTCATTAGTCCAGGGTCTGGGCCCTACACACTCACATCTCTCAAACTCATTCACGAGTTTGAAGTTTTGAAGCAAATATAGACGATAAACAATAATATCGAGACTAATTTATGCCACAAAAACCCAAGAAAGAGCAGATTTAAACCATAAAAACGACTCTAAATCTACAATATTGTTCAAAAATCATGAGCTGCAATAAATAAACAGCAGAATGAAACAGTTTAGTCGTTAGTTTGCGTCTGTAATGAGTCTCAGGAGTGATTTATTCAACCTTGTACAGCTTAAATCTTATCATATAACAATAAAATAACCAAAAACATCCCCTTACTGCAAAGAAAAAGTACACACGAGAAATATTAACCCCAGAAAAACAGTTTCAGCTTTCATATAGTGAAAAATAAGGCGATATAGTGATAATAACGGCAGGTTTTACCAACATAACGACTTTTTATGCTGTTTTTTTTATTTTTCTGTTATTTTGTCATATTAAATAATAAAATACTGGCTTAATATTAATTTCCTAAACACAAATGATACATACGTTTCATCAAAGATCAAATTTTACCACAAGAAAAGTCAAATTTCTTCATTTAAAGCCTGAAATCTGCTCCACAATTTGTACAATTATAGATTCTTATATCAAAAACATAAGAAACTAGCAGCTTTAATCGTAAGAAAATGTGTGGTATAAACAAACTACAAGGGCCTCTGAGGGTCAAAAAACTCAACTATATTAGACTGAGGACTTTTTAATCAGTTTTCCAGGTTGATTGGACGTTTAAAATCCAGATTATCCAGGTTTTCCCATGGCCCACAGACAGAAATCCGTCGCGTTACATAAGCACAGGGAGTTTCATGTGTAATCTGTTTGTGCACAGGTCAGTGTCCCGAGTCGCTCTGACCCCGAGAACATCGACCACACACTGTCTCTCAGCACCGACCCGGGTCAAATATCTGCTGTGTTTTATTACGACGAATCATCCTGTGCAGAGCTTCAGTTCTTCAGGATGTCGGGCTGTCGAAAGTATCGAACATCAGAGCGGAATCGATACTAAAACTCAGAATCAAAACCCCCGATCCACAGAAATGTACTGGATCATCAGGGAAACATTTGCATCGGTTCAAGTTGAGCCTTTACTTGGATTAATAAGACGATTTACTGTCTGACGTAGAACAAATGTGTAAAGAAGTAAAGTAAAGAAGTGGACTAAGTGAGACTCAAATGAAGCAGTTACTAAGGGACGATATTCAGATTTTGACCAAATTAATCTTGATTACAGATATAATCACAGTAATTATTAACAAGGTTAACGTTTTTTTAAAAAGTCACTAAAATATCAATTACCAGACAGTCTGCAGGTGTCGAGCGTCACCTTTATTGTTTTTTGCTGCAAGTGAAATTAACAATAAATGAATAATAAATGTGTCATTTATACAGAGTGGCCCAAAAGTCACTGACACTTTTAAATCTTTAGTAACTTCTATAATTCTTAAGTTAAACTCACCAAATTGTAGCAGTAGATAAACTGAACCTTCACAGATTTTTGGCAATATATACGGTTATAATTGTTCACTTACACTTGAACTTATCACGACTTAAACTAGAGGAAGTAAAAATGTCTTATGTCTCTTATTTGATCCTGATATCACGTTTGAAGTGGTTTATTGTCTGAGGTTTATTCACAAACACCTTTTCTTTAAGATAGACCCACAGGAAGAAATCAGGACGAGTCAGGTCTGTGGAGATCACATACTGCCCCCTGTCTGTGAAAAACACTTATTATTCCTTTAATGGCATTTACTCTTGGGGCATCTCTGTATTAAAAATGTCGACGACGGTAACTCCACTGGGTTTGTGAATTTGACCCATGTGACTCAAAGTACCACTGTACAATGAGGGTTCGTTCGTCGGTGCTGGATTTGCTCAGATTAATGTGGGAAGAGTCGTTCTAAATGCTCTGAGAAAATAAAAGAAAAATATGTAGAAACAAAAGAGTTATGAGTTTTTTTTTCAACTGTCAGTATATAACTTTTGCCTAAAAACAAAAGCACATGAACTAACCTGAGAAACCCCAGAAAAAGGACATGATAAAGGACACGCTGACGCTATTTCGCCCCATTCTTAGCGGTTACAGGGACGAATTTGAAGTATCATAGCAACCAAAGAGCCAATCCAGAGCGAGGCCGTTGGTAGTAATGCCCCTCCCCCGACACAATGATTTGTCTCGATAAAATGGTGAAATAAAAGCACCAGGATCGTGTCGCGTGGGCTCAGCTTCACCAGCTCCATTTATATCCACAGACTCTGATCGAGACCCAGGACGTTGCATAATGCTGCAACTTTTACTTTTGTTACATAACACAAACGGATCAAATTTGTAGAGAGAAAAGCTGACAAAAAGTAGAAAGAAGAGACAAAAAGTAGAAAGAAGAGACAAAAAATAGAAAGAAGTGTAAAGAAAAAACAAAAAAGTAGAAAGAAGTGGAAAGAAAAGAGTAGAAAGAAAAGACAAAAAGTAAAAAGAAAAGACAAAAAAGGAGAAAGAAGAAAGAAAGACAAAAATAGAAAAGACAAAGAGTAGAAAAAAAAACTAAAAAGTAGAAAAAATTAGAAAGTAAAAAGTAGAAAGAAAAGACAAAAAGTAGAAAGAAGTGGAAAGAAAAGAGTTGAAAAAAGGAGAAAAAAGAAAAGACAAAAAGTAGTAGAAAAACCTAAAAAGAAAAGAATTAGAAAAAAAAGTAGAAAGAAAAAACAGAAGTAGAAAGACAAGAATAGAAAGAAAAGACAAAAGACAAAAAACAGCGTCGGGGCTGGTAGATTAATCGATCAAAATCACAAAGACGACGAAGTTTTTGAAGCAGCATAAATTTCCTCCAAAGTTCTGATGGTTTAAATAAAAACCTGAGTCTTCTATTAGTTTGTGTATTTTTTTTAACACATTTATGAAAATACAGGAGAGATTTGAGGACGGAGAAGAGCCTGGTAATAAAATCTGACAGAAGGATGTGTTTGGAAACGTCCTGAGGCTCGGGTCGGGGTGAAATATCAGGAACAATAACAGCGACGGAGTTTCCCATGACACTTAATAACGGAGGAAATTGAAAGTTGTCTAGAAGCTGATCTCTGAGGTGAGAAACGGAGACGGGGTTTTGTCTTCTGCTCAGGTAAAGTGAACCACACGCTGCAGGGCTGGAGGAAAAAATATCAATACAAACTAATACGAGACATGTTTATGATTTAAGCAGGACGGGGTTTAATCTGTGTCTTTACGATGAAAAAAAACGAGCATTTCTTTCACCAAACTCTGAATTCTGCTGTTTTTACTCACAGACGATCGGCTCAGACGCTGAAAAGTAAAAACGATTGATTTTGACTCCTTTAAAAGTCTGTTTTCAGCTCTAGTTTAGTTGGTTGGTTTCAGGTTTTCATTTGGACTAAACCAGGACTAAACCAGGACTAAACCAGGACTGAATTAGGTCCGGATTTGTGGTCCTGGATCTTATAATGACTTACGACTTTATTTATTTCCAGACATTTCAGTCTTAAGTCAAGGAAACAAAACAAAATACACAAAAGTCTGAAAAAGGAGTTTTTTCTAACCCTAAGTTGTTGTTTTTTATTATATTTTTTTTATTTTATAGTAAAAAAAAAAAAAGTGCTTATATTATACAATTGACATACTTTTTTTTTTTTACTTAAATACAAAAAAATAATAATAAAATAAATAACAACAATATTAAAAAAACAACAACATTTGCGTAGCAGAGCCGAAACGGGGGGAACAATGGCATTTAAATAAAGTCCGATCTTTCCATATATTCTCAAATTTCTCTGTTTGTAATTTTAAAGTGTCAGTCAATTTCTCCATAACATAAATATCATGCATCACATCAGCCCAGTTTTCCACTTTTGTGCCTCTGCCCTGAACCATTTCCTAGTAAACCCTAAGTTTTTACACTAAACATAAAGAGCTGCTGCATTTAGAATGTTCACAGTAAAGAAAAGAGAGAAAAAAAAAAGAATAAAACATAATCGCTCCAAGTGAAAACATCTGAAAACCACCTAAGTGTCTTAATCCCTGTGACTCAAACAGGAATAATTACCTTATTTTCCCGACTATGCGTCACTTCAGAGTAAAAAAAAAAGCAGAATAATGAAATAAACATTTATAAGTCGCACTGGACAATAAGTCGCATTTTTGGGGAAATTTATTTGACAAAATCCGAGACCAAGAAGAGACATTTTATCTTTAAAGGTGAGTTATAATAATAAGAGTCAGCTCCATGAAGCACAGACAGAACTGAACAGGTCACGTATAAGTCGCACCCCCGATAAACTATGAAAAAAGTGACACTAATCGTCCAGAAAATACGATATTTACCCAATTTTAAACAAACAAAAAACTCTGCAAACAACAACTAAAGTGTCTCAAAATCTCAAGAGAATCAAAAATCGAGTTAATTCAATCTGAAAAATCGATAAATCAGGATCAACGTTCCCTGGTCGTGTGAAGCTAACTGTAGGCACTGCTCTGTCTGAGGAGCTGTTACTCAAGTTAGACTTTAACAGACTCACACAACAGCGCCCCCTATCTCACTGTGAGCGTCACTACTTCCTGTTTAGTTTTAGCTGTATGAGGTTTTTACAGAGTCACGATAAAATTAATAAAGGATTTAAAGATGAAGGACAGGGAGCTGTGGGTCAGAGGTCAGTGGTTAGGGTCAGGCCGTGGACAGGGAGCTGGGGGTGGGTCAGAGGTCAGAGGTCAAAGGTCAGGGGGTCAGACAGACACTTCTGTGTTTAGAAAGAGGCACGTTTGTGTCTCAATGTTAACGCTAATGCCAATTTTGAGACATAATAAATATTAATAAATCACAAACTGAAGTATTCAACATGTAAAAATAACTGGTTTGATTTAGAATTTTAATAGGCTGTTTATTTTATGTTTTCTGGAGTTTTTTTGTTTTTCGTCTGAATCTTTGACTCATTGTATCTATGATGAGTCAAAGGTTTTAGTAAAATGACTGTTCTCGAGCTCACAACAGTTTCTCAGTTAGTCACACTCACCATTTCTGCAGAAAATCAAATCATTTTCAGAAAATCTCGCCGTGTGTTTGCTAATGTGCTGAACATTCCACCATAGAGACACATTCAGAGCACCCCCAGCCCGATGCCACTGCACAGAACTAATGAAAAGTGAAAAATTTACGACAGAAAAATCTCAAAGGCTCAATAGAAATAATCACCGTCTCGTCAGCTGCTAAAATGACTTATTAATTCATGACTTGCAGCTTGTTCTAATAAAAGAAAACGTCTGTGCTCTCGACGTCGCTTTGTAAACCTTTTCCTCTCGTTTCCTTGTGTCTTGACAGCGCACTCGCTCATATCCTCCGTGGATTACATAACCAGATCAATAACACTTGTGCCTTTTCACCCAGGTGGTACAAACTCGCTCCGGTCTCATGAATACAGAGGCGCTGGTTTACATTCTTTTTTTTTTTTTTAACACTTTATTTATAAAGATTTTTATGTTATACAAAAAAGAACATCATGACAAAAGTTATACATAAACATGTCATAGAACCCGACCCTCCCACTAAAGACCCCAAAAGTCATCACTAAACAGAACAAAGCTGAATAGCTAAACAAATAATAATAATAATAGTAATAATAATAATAATAATAATAATAATAATAATAATAATTAAAATATATATATATAATAATAATAATAATAATTTGATAAAAAAAAAAAAAAAAAAAAAAAACCCAAAACAGGTTTATAACAGTTACATGCAATCGATGCAGCCCCAGCTGTAAAGCAGAAGAACTTAAGTGCAGTAAAAGCCGTAAAGATACAGGGCTTCCATCAAATTATTATATCCATTTTTTCTTGCATATTCAAGGAAGGGTTGCCAAATTTCAAAAAATCTATTGGAACGTCCATTAATCGTGTGTCTGATCTTTTCCATTTTCATAAAGTATAAAATGTCTTTAATCCATTGTGAGTGTGGTGGAGGCAGTGCATTTTTCCAGTTTAATAAAACTAGTCTGCGAGCGAGAAGTGTACAGTAGGCCACAAAGTCTTGTTGGTACTTGTTCAGGGGGTAAGGATTCAACATAATCCCAAAGAGAGCCGTCACTGGATGAAGGTCTATGGGGAGCCTTAACGTGCCTGACAACGTCTTGAATACTTGAGTCCAGAAAGGGACTAATTTGGTACAGCTCCAGAATGTGTGGAAGTATGTACCTTCTGTTATTTTGCACCGGTCACAGGTTGGGTCGGAGTTGGGGAACCTCCTCGCTAGTTTGTCTTTTGACCAATGAGCTCGATGTACTATTTTACATTGTAATAGGCCATGTCTGGCACAGATTGATGAGGTGTGGACCCGTCTCAAAATTTTGCCCCAATCCTCAGCTGGTAAGACTACTCCTAGATCCTGTTCCCATCTGTTTTTTATAATATCCAGAGATGTAGTATGTAAAGAGGATAACGTGTTGTAAAGAGTTGATATCATCCCTTTAAATGATATAAAAGTTGTCAACAAATGATCAAAGTCTAGTTGAGGAGGAAGAGCGGGGAACAGGGTGTTCTGTTTCCTAACAAAGTCACGAATCTGTAGGTACCGGAAAAAATGTGTACGTGGGATGTTAAAGTCAGTACACAGTTGTTGGAATGACATAAATTGTCCATTCTTAAAAAGACACTGGAAAGTTTTGATTCCCTTATTCCGCCAGGTTAGAAAAGCATTACTCTCAAGAGAGGGGGGAAACATATGATTTGCATGAATAGGGGCTCTAAATGAGAGAGAGTGCCATCCATAGCGTTTCCTAAGCTGTTTCCAGATTTTAAGAGTGGCAGACACTTGTTTGTTTTTTGTGAAGGAATAAGAGTCAGTGGAAAGTGAGGAGTACACTAGAGCAGCCAACGAGGAGGGACTGCAGGATCGTGCTTCCAGAATACACCACGAAGGGGCATCAGCACCTGGGTCTTCATATAACCAGTGGACAATGGGACGGATATTTGCTGCCCAGTAATACAACTGGAAATTTGGAAGGGCCATACCGCCTAATTCTTTTGGTCTTTGTAGATAGGCTTTACTCAGGCGTGGTGGCTTTTGATCCCAAACAAAACTGGAGATAATATTATCCAATTTTTAAAGAAAGAGAGTTGGGAATGAAAGTTGGGATACACACTGGAAAAGATAACTGAATTTAGGGAGTACATTCATCTTGATAGTGTTAATTTTACCGGCAACTGAGAGATTCAGAGAAGACCAGCGTTTTATACTCTCTTCTAGGTCATTAACCAAGGGTAGAAAATTTCTCTTTAAAAAGATTATCGGCCTTGTTTGTGATATGGACGCCAAGATAAGTGAACTTGTCTCGAGTAACCTTAAAGGGTAGTTGATCCAGAGGGTATGCCTGGGCCTTAGAATTAACAGGGAAAATTTCACTCTTCTGAAGATTTATCTTATATCCTGAGATACTGCCAAATGCATCAAGAGTTGAAAGGACAGCAGGGATTGAAGTATCAGATCTGAGATGTACAAGATCATATCATCTGCATATAGAGATACTTTTTGCTCAAGACCTTCTCGATATATGCCTCTTATTGCCATATTTTGCCGAATTGCAAATGCCAGAGGCTCTAGAGCCAGGGCGAATAATAAGGGTGAGAGGGGACATCCCTGTCTCGACCCACGAGAGATAGGGAATGCTTCTGAATGCAACCCGTTTGTGCAAACTGATGCCAGGGGGGCAGTGTAAAGTAATTTTATCCAATTTATAAAATGAGGGCCAAAGTTGAATTTTGTCATTGCGTAAAGGAGGTAATCCCATTCCAGCCTGTCAAAGGCTTTTTCGGCGTCCATTAACAGTATTAATTCTGGGGCTGAGGAGCTGGGTGGACCATAAATAATGTTAAGTAGTCTGCGAATATTGAAAAATGAGTATCTGTTTCTTATGAAGCCAGTTTGGTCAGCAGAGATTAGTTGTGGGCAGAACATGTTCCAAGCGTAAGGCTAAGGCCTTAGCTAAAATTTTAATGTCAACATTTAGCAGAGATATGGGGCGGTAGGATGCACATTTGGTAGGATCCTTGCCCTTTTTTGCAATGAGAGATATAGATGCCATTCTTAATGTCTGGGGAAGAGCACCTACATTAAGAGACTCATTATACATGTTCAAAAGGTGTGGAATTAATTGAGGGGAAAACTTTTTAAAAAATTCAGGTGGAAACCCATCTGGTCCAGGACTCTTACCAGATTGCAAGGACTTGATGGCAATATTCAATTCCTCAACAGTTAGAGGAGCTTCAAGACTATTTTGAGATCCTTCACTGAGTTGGGGTAAATTTAAATGGGAGAAAAAAGCAGTCAAAGTCGGGCTGAATATCATGCTCAGAGTTGTAGAGAGACAAGTAAAAATCCTTAAAACTATCATTAATTTTTTTGCCATCGTGTGTAGAACCTTGTGGTGTATCAATTTTAGTAATGAGCCTCGAGGCTGAAGTCTGTTTTAGTTGATGCGCAAGTATCTTGCTTGCTTTATCTCCAAATTCATAGTAAAGATGGCGGGACTTCATTAGATTTTTTTTCAGCCTCAGTAGACAACAGGATATCCAACTCATTTTTTGCAAGAAGCAGCTCCTTCAACACAACAGGTGTAGGTGCTGAAGCAAATGTTGCTTGGAGCTGTGAGATGCGATGGATCACATCTGATCTTTGTTTGTTAGCTTCTCTATTATTGTGAGCCATATATGAAATTATCTGCCCCCTGAGAAAAGCTTTGAGGGCCTCCCATAATGTTCCATATGAAATTTCATCGGATGCATTTGTATCAAAATAGAGATCAATCTGAGAGGCAATATATTGAACAACTTCATCCTGTGACAAAGCAGTTATGCCAAGTCTCCAAGGTGGTCTCGGAGCATGAAATGCAAGCCTGAAAGTAGCAGTAAGAGGTGAGTGTGGTCAGAAATAATAATGGGGTTATATGAACAAGTTTCGACTGTTTGAAGCAGCCTACTGTCAACCAGAAAATAATCAATCCGAGAAAATGATTGATGCACCGGAGAGAAAAATGAGTATGCTCGCCCAGTGGGTTGAGATGTCGCCATAACTCTGTCATGCTGTAGTCTCTTACAAATGCATTGATTACTTGTGCAGATTTAGTTAATTTTGATGAAGATGTAGAAGATCTATCCAATAAAGGGTTTAGACAACAGTTAAAGTCACCGCCCAAAACAGAGATGATGAGTGTCCAAATGTGGCAGATTATACAGGAAATCTGAAAAGAATTTGTCATTGTCCCAGTTTGGTGCGTATATGTTTGCCAAAATTAGAGGTATATTTGCAATATGGCCTGTAACAACTATGTAACGACCCCCAGAGTCTGCAATAACATCTGATGCTTTAAACTGTAATGATTTATGAATCAGAATGGCTGTGCCTCTGGCTCTTCCATTAAAAAGAGAGTGATAAGACTGACCAACCCAGCTTCTACGTATCTTCATATGGTCAGATTTTTTTAAATGAGTTTCTTGTAGATAGGCAACCTTGACCCCTAAACTGGCAAGGTGAGAAAGAACCTTATGATCTTTGATGGCTTCCCTAACCCCCTGACATTCCAGCTCGCAAATGTTACACTAGAACCTATAGATGGTGGCATATAAGAGTTTTAAACTAAAAGTAGTGACACAATGGCATGTAATGAGCCGGGTTTGGCTCAAAGTGTATAAATCAGAACACCAATATAAATAAAGTATAATATGAAGAGAAACATTGGAATTAAAACAAACTGAGAAAACCCCCCAAAAAATAATAAAATAAAAAAATAAAATAAAATAAATTCCCGAAAAATCCCGCCCCTGCACCCCCCCCCAACATAGGTGCACAACAGATTCTGTCAAACTCCCCGTCTGTTCACTCAGAACCAGTACGAACACTAAACAAGCGCAAGCTCAGGTCATGTCAGAATTAAGAAAACTGTCTTTGGAAAAAAATAAATAATAAATAAAAAAAAAAAAAAAATAAATAAAAAAAAAAAAAAAAATAGGTAACTAAGAGCAACTCTGGAACTCTGCCTAAAACAGCTGTATATTTTACCGCGAAGGGACTAACATGGAACCTAAAAGTAAAGAGAACAAAACATACCTGTTGTTCGTGACAATGTACCGTCATATCAATGACCTCACAAAAGAAGAAATAAAACAACAGAGTGTCCCCGAGTTATAACTGCAGAGGTCTAATGCATACGTTGATGCCGATGGGTCCCGTTACTCGGCTCCAGTGTCCTCCAGCTCGCGGTTCACAAAGTCCATTGCCAGTTTAGGATCCTCGAACGTGCGTTCTCTCTTCCCCGGGAGTGTGATGCGCAGAGTGGCGGGGAAGCGCATCCCATACTTGACTCCTTCCACAGATCTTAGACGCTTTTTTACGTCTCCAAACGCTGCCCTCTTCTTCGCCCACAGATGAGGTGAAGTCGGGGAAAATATACACTTTCCTTCCCTTGTAAATCAGTGACTGCTGACTGGATTTGCGCAGAATTTCGTCTCTCACGTGAGCGTAATGAACGCGCATGATGAATACGCGAGGAGGCCCACCTTGCTTTGTTTTTTCTTGAGTGGACCGGGTGCGCTCTGTCCAAAAGGGGAGCAGCATCTAATCCCAGGATTTCTTCAAAAGTTCGGACACAAACTTTGTTGGTTGACCGCGCTCCGCGCCCTCCTCAACTCCGACCAGCCTCAGATTATTACGCCTGGACCTGCCCTCCAGATCATCACATTTAGCGCGTAATTCCTTCATCTCTTTTAGGAGTTGTGCCATAGTAGAGTCAAGGCCAGTCACAGTGTCCCCGGTGAAAGTTGCGGAACATTCCAAATCTTTGATGCGAGTGTCATGTGATGAGAGCGTGGCCTGTATATTAGTAACTGAAGTCGTCAACTCGGCCCTCACAGAATCAATGCTCTTACTCAGCTCAGTTTTCAAGTCCCTAATGTCTTGTCCAATCTTCTCACAGATGGATTCCCTTAGACTTTTCAGAGATTCCATGAGCACCGTAGTCGTCAGCGCGCTCTCAGGCTCCGCATCCTCCGGTACATTAGCGGCTAACGCGGAGCTAGCTTGGGAGCAGCCACGATGTTTATTTGACTGGTTTCGGGTCACTGGAGTTGCCATTTTCAGACTATTGTTTCAAAAAATATATCCTCGTACAACGTTGAGGATAAAAAAGACAGACTTCACAAAGACAGAGCTAAATTAACATGAAAAATAGTGGACCTGTACAGAGCTTGCAAGAAACACGTCTACATCTCAAGCGCCTCCCCGCGTCTCTCCCCTCGCTGGTTTACATTCTGCCGTCGGACCCTCGGGACCCGCTCTGAACGGCTCCTGTGGATTTGGTGAAATGAACAAAAGGCTTTAACGTCATCCAGGATCCACATTCCAGCAGAAACAGAGAGAATCCCGCTGCACACGACTCCGGAGGCCAATAAAGACACAGACGTAGAAAACCGCCGCACGAAAATACACCAAACAGATTAAAGACGAGGTGAAAAGTGAGTTTTTTCAGACAGAGGGTTTTCTAGGGTCAGTCACAACAGCAAAAAGAAGAAAATACAGATGATAAATGATAATACTGACATCTACAACCTTAATGTAGAGTTAGATTAAAGATTAAAGGCTCTATACTCGTCTCCATGGAGATGCTTTGGCTGGAATGTTCCACAGTGTTAAATTTCTGTCTTACATTTGTTTTAAAACAGGTGCAAAAATGTAAACTTGAAATCTTTGTGACTCCCTCGGCCTGAAGTTCTTGAATCTTTTTAAATCTAAACTGAGAGATCTCGTTTTTCTTTTCCTCTTGTCTCTTTCTAATTATGTAACTGTGTTTTTTTATTTAGGCAGGACTCCCTTGAAAAAGAGGTTTTTAATCAATGGGACTTTCCTGGTTAAATAAAGGTTAAATAAAATAAAATTAAAATATTGTTTTTCGTGTTTGTTCCTGAATCTGTCCCTTTCCCCATAAAGTCCAGGCTGCGTGAGTCTTTGCTGTTGGAGGACGGTTTCTCAGCCTGAATCTGAAGAAGATTCAGTCCAGATTCAGTCCCTGGTCATAGAGGCTCTGACAGTGGACGGTTTATGTACCATATTTTCACAGCCACAGGGTGCACCGGATTATAGAGAGCAGTTCAGTTACGGTGCTTTTTCTGCATTTAACACATATAAAAGGCTCCGGGCCTTAGGACGCAGGTAAAACATGCATTAATTCACAAATCCATCAAACTCTTCATCCTCTGTATCTGAAATGAACAGCTGGGCCTGATCTCTATGAAATACACCAGGTTCCCTCTCGTCACTATCAGTCTGTTTTGTTGCCGTACATCTCCTCGTGAACGATGCTTTTGTGAAAGCTCAAAGAACAGTGCGAGCAGATACATGAGCCCGAGCATCCACAATCCATTCACAAATCAAACATCCACAATCCATTCACAAATCAAACATCCACAATCCATCACAAATCGTGGAGTAACTCGCCCGGCACTGCCTCCCGGTCTTTGTAAAGCTGTGTTTGCCGTCTGTCATCCATCGCTCCCACGATGTTCACAACTTTTACCCGCGCCTTATGGTCGTGAAATTACGGTAAATGGACGTAGCTAACCTGCTAGCCGCCGCCGTGGCCGAGTTACAAACAGGAAGTGATCACGGGCGCACTTCCACCTCCATCGACTCTACGATTGACTTTACTTGTTTTTTTTTTTTTGTTTTGTTTTTTATATCAGGTGGAACACACATAGTCCAGACACATTCCTCCAGTTCAGATATGATAGGAAACAGTATTATTAATATTCAAAGTACTACTTACTTTTACTTAAAAGTACTTTTCATAACTCTTTCTCGCTCCTCCTTCTTGTTGTTTCCCTTCTCTCTCCCTGTTTTCTCTCTAAGTTTCCTCGGCTGCCTCTCCTCACTTCTTCCCTCCCATCTTTCTCTCTCCTGTTTCTCCCTTTTTCTCTCAACTTTCTCTTTCTCATGTCTCATTCTTCTCCTCCCTCTCTCCTCTCTGCCATTTCTGCTGTCTTTCCTCTCTTCCATTCCCTCTCTCTGCTCCCTTTCTTTCTCCTCTTAACTCTCCCTCTCTCCATCTCCTCTTCCCTCTCTCCTCATCTCCTCTCTGCTGTCTTTCCTCTCCTCTCCTCTCCCTCTCCTCTTAACTCTCTCCCCCCTACATCTCTTCCCTGTTTGCCGTTTTGCTTCTCTCTTTCTCTGCTCCCTCTCTTTCTCCTCTCCTCTCCATCTCCATTTCTTTCCTCTCTCTTCATCTCCTCCCTATCCTCTTTCTTCTGTCTGCTGTCTCTCCTTTCCCTCTCCTTGCTTCTCTTTCTCTGCTCCCTCTTTCTCCTCTTAACTCTCTTCCCCTCTCTATCTCTTCCCTCTGTCTCTTCATCTCCTCTCTCTGCCGTCTCTCCTTCTCCTCTCTGCTCCCTCTTTCTCCTCTTTCCTCCCTCTCCTTCCTCTCTGCTGTTTTGCTTCTCCCTTTCTCTGCTCCCTCTTTCTTCTCTTAACTCTCTCCACCCTCTGTCTCTTCATCTCCTCTCTCCTCCCTCTCTCTTCCTCTCTTCAGTCGTTGTGTTTTTCTGCTCCGTGTCCCTGCTCATCGCTGCCCCCGGTGGCTGGAGTCAGTCCTGATCCTTTCGCATCACTGCAGATTTAACCTTTTGTCTGCTGAATGAAAACACCTGGAGATGGACACGTTTAATGCCACACTGTGGGACATTTCAAGCACAACCTCCAGCAGAAATGTTCCGCAGTGTTGCAGTGTATCTTTAGCAGTACTTAAAGATATATCCTACATCATATAAGTGTAGAAATACGGCAAAAATCTACAGTTTTTTTGTTTTAAGTTCCTGTTTGTTAATCTTTATGTCATTCGTGATATTTTGAGGACTTTTCACCCCTCAAAAAAACATTTTTATCATAATTTTTTAGTTTTAAATAGAGAATCGCCATAGTAACAGTCCTATTTTTTCATAATTTCATCAAAGTGCTGTATAAAAATGCATCGTTTTAGATCAGCATTTCGCACTTTAAGCTTTATTTTGTCTTTGAAGTCACTTGTTGCATCATGGTTTAATGTTTCATATTCTGTGCAGGTCTAATAAAAAACAGCTTTTCAGAGCAAAGCGGAGACAAAGGCAGAGCTAATCCAGGCTTACATCGCTCCACACAGGTTTATGTTACAATCTGACATTTTAAACACGGCGGTGGTGTATTTTTAGGGCAGGAAATGGCCTTTATAAACCAGTCTGCAGGTTATAGAACATGTAGTGTAATAATGGAGGGTCAGGACTGCACCACAAAGTGAACAGCACATTTCAGAGAGGACGTTTCTGGATAAACACGTTCAAATCAGGCAGTTTATACGAGTTAAAAACCAGGTTGAAAGACGTATGTTACCTGAATGTTTAAATGTACTATTCCGATTACATTTCAAGGCATAAAAAAGACTTATTTAAAACAGTTTTATCCAGGATTGAGACATATACAAACAGCTCTTCTGGCCATATCTTTATAAAACTCCATCAGTATCTTCTTGAGCTACTGATTAAACATAATAATAAAACATATTCTATGCCTCATCAGCTTTATGCAACGTGACTCATTTTCCCTTTGGTCTCATTTAGCAAACAGGAACCGCAATGCCACCTGGGAAATCTGAGCATTTCCAGGAACACAGCCCCTGTTCGAGCACAACCTCAGTCAGTCAAAGCAGGAGTCAAAGTGGATATTCAAATGGTGAACGTGGGCGTGCAGACTCGAGATAGAGCCTTATATGACGACGACGACGAGCACCTGCAGCTGAGGAGGAGGCGACAGATCAGCGAGAGGCGAAAAGACAGACAGCAGACGCTCCAACGCTCACAGAGACACGGGGACACAAACGAGCAGCTCTGACATGGACGAGCGCAGGTGGAAATGTGGTGGAGTTAGGGAGGGAGTGATCTACAACCACCTCCACCAACCAGCGACGCAGCTTCTCCGACGTAACTTTGTCCCGTCCCTCATGACTCACTAATAAACTCGTCTGTAGATATATAATGAAAATCCTGACAGGAAATCTCCACATAAATCCATCTGATACAAGTCGAGTTTATTATACCTCTGCTAGATCTGATCTTATCACATACAACATCAGACACGTCGCCCAAAAGAAGAGCCACAAACTCGAGAAAATGAGCCAAAAACAAGTCTTTGCAGAGGTTTTTGCAAAGGGGAAAAGGCGGAACAGAGTACAGCTTTAATCATGAGGAGGAAAAATGGAAAAAAAATTTTACTGGTTCGTGCCTTTTTTTTTTTTTTTTACTTATTTATTCATTTTTATTTTATTTTTATTATTTTTCAATTTTTATTTTATTATTTTTGTATCATTTTTATTAATTTTTTTTATTTTACATTTTTATGTTATGTTTTTATTTATTTATTTTTATTATAGTTTTTATTTAATTTTTTGCTATTTTTATTTAATTTTATTTTTATTTTAAGTAATTTTATTTTATTTAGGTTTTTTTTTAATATTTTTTTGTAATTATAGTTTTTATTTAATTTTTTGCTATTTTAATTTTATTTTTATTTTATGTTATTTTTTTTATTTATTTTTTTTTTTTATGTATAGCTCTGCTCTTGTCTCCACGACGATGAATCACATATAACACATCAGACACGTCGCCCAAAAGTAGAGCCACAAACTCGAGAAAATGAGCCAAAAACAAAAGTCTGTGGAGAAAAGGCCAAACTGAGGAGCCAGAAGAGGAGCCACGACCTCCAAGAAAAAAAAAGAAACTTATTAACTTATTTTCGAAGGCCGGTCCGTGAAAATAAAACCTACATTATTCCGATCCGTGGTGCAGAAAAGGTTGGGGACCCCTGATCTTCATGTACATCTGTGATGAAATGTTCAGTAATTACCATGATGCACATTAACACTGTCCAAAATACTAAATGGGTTTAAACAACATTTTCAGGATCAAAACGAGCGTTCAGGGTCCTGTTTAGCTCAGCGCTCACTTGAGACTGTTCAGCTCAGCTCAGATTGTGTTAAAACAAAGCTCAGATTAAAGTTTAACTAGAGTAACAGACAGAGCAGTGCCTTCGTTTAGTATCACACCCCCTGAGAAGTTCCGTTTTATGCACAATAGTTGCATAAAAAGGACAGATATAGATCACATATACTTGAATTTTCAAAGCCTTTCAGTTTGATTTGAGTCTTACTTAAATCTCTTTGGTGCTAAAAGTGCTGCTCGAGTGGACAGTGCAGCAGAGATAAAGCTACAAGGTTAAACGCAATAAAACCACAAGTGTAATTAGAATTATTCCAATTATAAACGAGTAACTCTGAAATGACTGAAGCGTATGTAAAGCCCCGTAATCTCCTGTCTCCACGGAGTCTCGGTACATATGAAACATGCTAATCCAGGCGTTTAGAGCTCGACAAACATGTTCTGGACTGAGCTGTGGCGTCTATCTCGTGGTAAAAGGTATTGATTATTTTCCCAAATGCTGGAAAATCAATGCATTGTTTCAGTGACCTTCATTACAGTTTAAATCCACTTAGGCCAGATTTCCATTTGTGCCGTGCGTCTGTCTGCACATGCTCAGAATTTGTAGATCCACCAGTATTTTCCAGAAGTTGCTGTTGATCTTCACAGACAAAGTTCTACAAGGGTCTACAAATAAACCTGTCACGATAACACGTTTCAAAGTGCGATATAAAGCAGATGTATACAGTGGTCTCTCGTTTATGGCGGGGTTATGTTCTAAAATAACCCGCAATAGGCAAAATCCGCGAAGTAGTCAGCTCATTCTCTGTTTCTTGTCTGTAAAACCCCTCACCACACACTTTATACACTTTTCTCACACAGGCATTAACATTTTCTCACATTTCTCTCTTGTTTAAACACAAAGTTCAAACCTTCGTCGGTGCCTTTGTCGGTGCAGAACGTTTCATCGACATTGTGGGTTTTGTCGGGGAGAAAACTTGCAAACATACAGCACTTCAGAGTCACACTGATCCAACATTTATGTAAATTTGTCTGACACATTCTGTACTGTACAGGAGACACGGAGGAGACTGATGGACAATGGTCTACAGTCCCTCAGCCAATCAGGACGCAGAACACAATGGTCTACAGTCCCTCAGCCAATCAGGACGCAGAACACAATGGTCTACAGTCCCTCAGCCAATCAGGACGCAGAGCACTATGTAGCATGTGTTTGATTGCTAACTGATATTAATTATTAATAAAGAGAAAAGTTATTGACTGAATTGGGCTGAGTGTGACTGCGATCAGGAGATTTAGATTTGACTGCTGGAGCTGGTGAAGTAAGTAAGAGGCGAGAGGCAGGAATTAAGTTTGGTGCTGGTACCATGTATTATCGTGAATTATTTTACAAAATATTTACAGAAACAAAATAGCAAACACAAAATAATGATATTTACAATCTGCAGATTTGAACCCGTAAGATAGGATTGGTAAGTGCAGTTAAAGTTCTAGTTGGGTGAGATGAGTTTGTTGCAACAAAAAGGGAAAAAATGAAAAGTGATCCATACAGGTGGCGTCCACTTAGTACTGACTTTTCCGTGTTTGAGAGTATGAGTTCTTTGTATAGTTTCCATTCATATTGTCCGTTTGAATAATGTCCATTGGCTTTGTTTATAGTCAAAAAGCCAGCAACAGATAGAAAGAGTGGGGGGGGCAGGCTGTGTCAGCCTCCTACCAGACCTGTAGGGTGATGAAGCTGTAGGTTCGGATCTTAGCTCGCCATCATAATCAAGAGCACCTGGCCTGTATTTAAACAAACAGGACTACATCAGTGACTTAAAATAAAATAACAATCAATTGCCTAAAGTAAGTAACCTTAGCTGAGTTCAGTTCCATTGTGTACACAATAATTTACTAATCGAATACAATTAATTAATTAATTGCTTAATTGCAATTAAATACTGTCTATCTGCAGTGTTTATGTCAAAACCTGCAAGATTTTTACATAATATATCCACCAAGGTAAATACTTAACAATGAATGTCCTACATTACAGGGATAAACATTGACTAAACAGTGCTAAATGCTCTAAAAAAGTCATTCAATGTGTTTTACAATAAACACGAACAAGAACCCACTGTTAGCCCGCGCATGCTAATGCTAAGCTAACTAGCTTAGCATCGAATGCTAGCGGCTCACTACATTCATTCAATTGACTCACCAATTCTCAGTGTAACAGCGCATGCCGGTTGCAACAAACTCCCCACGGACCGGAGGTCAGCTCTACAATGTTAAGATTAGAACTATTTAAGTTGTTGAGCTTAAAACACAGAAAAGAGCGAATGATGGTGAATTGTTTCTTACTGACCTTCCCACACCTGCCTCGGCAGCTTCCCCTACAGCTCTGACCAGGGAGCTGCCGACACAGGTGTGAAATGACGCTCTGCGCGCTGTGATTGGGGGACTCGGGGGTCACGTGGTTAGGGGTGCGGTCACGTAACGTGCCTTACGTGAGAGACGGAGGGCAGAAAAATATAAATGTGACTTTTATATAAATATATTAATATAATTATTTTATATAAATATAAATATAAATTAATATTAAATAAAAATGAATTTTAACCTGGGTTACAACTATGTCTACAGTCCCTCAGCCAATCAGGACGCAGAACACAATGCATGTTCATAAACTGTTAAAAAAAACATGTAAAATGACACTACAGAAAGGTGAACCACGATACAGCGAGGGACAACCGCACCACAAAAACTCCTCTAAACGTACAATATAATTATGCATGTTTTTTTTTTTTTTATTTGACTTTTGCCACGTCACACTCACTTACTCCACTTCTTTACACAGTTTATGTTCTGCACCTGTGTGAAGCATCAGATGAAACCCTCAGTCTGGTGCAGATTAACTCATCTTTGGTCCGTCTTTGATCCAAACACAAAAGCACCAGAGCCAGGACTTCATCACAGACTCGATTAGGGCTCGGTAACTGTTCGTGACTTATGGTGCAGGGCTTAAGTGCCGTTCGGCTGCAGTAACTCGACCCTGCTCTGCACAGCTCACATTTGATAGTCGTCTAAACACGAGCAGAACCACATTTTCTCCATTTTCTGTGCACTGCAGGGCTCAGCGTCCCCAGATCGTCATGGTGAATGTGTGAAACATGCGCCTCCTCATCACTTTTTTCTGCTGGTTAAAACTAAACTCGAGCCCTGAGCAGAAACGTGTTTCATGTCGTCATGGAAAAGCAGAGTGTGATGCAGCTTCTGTCAGACGCAGAGCTGGGACAGATGTTTTAACCGACTGTAACTGAGGAAGTGAACCAACCCGATTGTGTTTCTGTGCTAATCACTGACAAAATGCACCATCTACTGTCACGATAATCACTATATCGACTTATCTTTCAATATATCGAAGCTGGAGCTACATTTTTTGGGGTCAGTATTTATCATTTGTTCATTTTCTTAGCAGTACTGGGAGATTTTTGCTTATTTTTAGGCAGTAAGATAAGATTTTAGCTGTAAAAGGTCGACTCAAGACAGATGCAAACCGAGGATTCTGCTGTTAATTTATTGCAGCTCATAATTTTTTAACAGTATTGTAGATTTAGAATAGTTTTTTGTGATTTAAATCTGTTCTCTGGTGTGCGTCAGTCGCATAAATTCTTCTCGTATAAATGTGAGTGATTCGTTGGTTGAAGAGGCTCACGCAGATTGGCAGCCATGTCTTAACAAGTCAGCCTCAAGGCAGCTGTGGTTATAGCCTCGATTAACATCAAACCAGGATCAAAACCAGGACTAAACCAGGACCAAACCGGGACTAAACCAGAACTAAACCAGGACTAAACCAGGACCAAACCAAGACCAAACCAAGACCAAACCAGAACTAAACCAGGACCAAACCAGGGCCAAACCAGGACCAAACCGGGACTAAACCAGGACCGAACCAGGACTAAACCGGGGCCAAAACGGGGCCAAACCGGGGCCAAACCAAGACCAAACCAGGACCAAAGCAGGACCAAAGCAGGACCAAAGCAGGACCAAACCAAGACCAAACCAAGACCAAACCAGGACCAAACCAGGACCAAACCAAGACCAAACCGGGACCAAACCGGGGCCAAACCGGGGCCAAACCCGGACCAAACCGGGACCAAACCGGGACCAAACCGGGACCAAACCGGGACCAAACCGGGACCAAACCGGGACCAAGCCAAGACCAAACCAAGACCAAACCGGGACCAAACCAGGAGTAAAGAGGAGTAAAGCAGGACCAAACCAAGACCAAACCAACCAATGTGTGAAATGAATGATTTTCCCAGAGACGGTTTGTCAGTGGCAGAGGGCAGCATTCACTGCTCCCTCTAGAGGACAGTGATGGAACTGTGCTCAGGACGGCACATACTTATATAAGAGACAGACTGAGCCTGGAGCCTCACACGGGCAGAAAAAAACACACATGCAAAACAGACAAAGCAAAGGGCAGGTGTGAGTTAAGGACATTTTAAACAGACCGAAAACTAAAGATGGAACAGGATGTGAGACAAGGCTCTGATCACAGCAACGGGAAAGGTTCGAAATACTGTACTGCAGAATTATACAAATAAAAACAGGAATTATTACAAGGCCTTAATTTATATACTGCGAAAAAATGTAACGTAAACATGTAAACAGCTTTTTTACATTATTTATGTTGCATTAACTTGACTTCATCATTCAGAAAAAAGGTTTTTAAAAGGGTTTTTGAAACAAAAGGACCAAACCAGGACCAAACCAGGACTAAACCAGGACTAAAGCAGGACTAAAGCAGGACTAAAACAGGACTAAAACAGGACCAAACGAGGACCAAACCAGGACTAAACCAGGTCTAAACTAGGACCAAACCAGGACCAAACCAGGACTAAACCAGGACTAAAACAGGACTAAAACAGGACTAAACAGGACTAAAACACAGGACCAAACCAGGACCAAACCAGGACCAAACCAAACAGGACTAAAACCAGGACTACCAACTAAACTAGGACTAAACCAAATCAGGACAGGAAAACAGGACCAAACCAGGACTAAACCAGGACTAAACCAGGACCAAACCAGGACTAAACCAGGACTAAAACCAGGACTAAAACAGGACTAAACCAGGACTAAACCAGGACCAAACCAGGACCAAACCAGGAAAAGCAGGACTAAAGGACTAAACCAGGACTAAAGCAAACCAGGACCAAACCAGGACCAAACCAGGACCAAACCAGGACCAAACCAGGACCAAATCAGGACTAAACCAGGACTAAACCAAACTAGGACTAAACCAGGACCAAACCAGGACTAAAGCAGGACTAAAGCAGGACTAAACCAGGACTGAACCAGGACTGAACCAGGACTGAACCAGGACTAAACCAGGACCAAACCAGGACTGAACCAGGACTAAACCAGGACTAAACCGGGACTAAACCAGGTCTTTATAATGATGCGTCTGTATCTTTCACAAATATACACAGACTTGTATTGTCACATGTTCCACTGTGAACACTGGACTGAGGATCACACACATATAAAACACACGGGAATAAAACACAAAGTACCAACATTTAAAGCTGAAAACCACAGGCTTTTGTCTAAATAAAGTGTTTTGTATTATCATCGTGGTATTGGAATCGGTATCGAGTTTGAAACCTGAGCATCGTGACACGCCCTAAATAAAAGTTTGAAGTTTGAATTACACAGAGATAAAGTTCAGATAATCTCATCAGGGTGGTGTTTTTGTGGAGGTCAGTGACGGTTGTTCAGAGAAATGTTCCAGGAGGATTTACAAAGATACAACAAAATAGATTCTCACTTGGCGTCGTCACAGTTCGTTATTTGCTTCCTGCGTCGTCATTTGCATAAAGCATTTGGCACCGACCGTCCTGGCTCCGTTTTCTCCATCCACAAACCCTCAACATTTACCATCTGATAAGAAAATGTAATGTTCTTATAACGTTTGTGAGGAGCCAAAACACATAAGGAGTCGTTTATCTCTGTCTGATTTACTGCTGAGACGGAAAAACACGATTCATAAGTTAAACAAGTGAAATCTTCTATGGATTTGAGCAAAATACGACTAAACTGGGACTAAACCCAGAAATAAACCTCAACAGGACCAAAACTAAGACTAAAACAGGACTAAACCAGGACTAAACCAGGACTAAACCAGGACCAAACCAGGACTGAACCAGGACTGAACCAGGACTAAACCAGGACCAAACCAGGACTAAACCAGGACTAAACCAGGACCAAACCAGGACTAAAACAGGACTAAACCAGGACTAAAGCAGGACTAAACCAGGACCGAACTAAGACTAAACCAGGACTAAACCAGGACTAAACCAGATCTACACAAGAAACAAACCAGGGCTAAAGCAGGACCGAACCAGGACTAAAGCAGGACTGAACCAGGACCGAACCAGCACTAAATCAGCACTAAACCAGGACTAAACCAGGACTAAACCAGGACCGAACCAGGACTAAACCAGGACCAAACCAGCACTAAATCAGCACTAAACCAGGACTAAACCAGGACTAAACCAGGACTAAACCAGGACTAAACCAGGACTGAACCAGGACTGAACCAGGACTAAACCAGAACTAAACCAGGTTAAACCAGGACCAATTCAAGTCAACATCAAGAATCATTTGGATAATTTCAGACCTGAAACTGCCACTTATCTCGACTGAACTAAAGGAAAAAAAAGAGCCGTCAACTTGAAAACTACCACTCGATGACATCACGAGGTGGAACAGAGCATTTTGAGCCTCGGAGATGTTACTCAAACATGTGTGAATGAAACAAAACACAACTCCAGGTCTGTTTTTGAGGAGGAAACAGTGTTAGAACCTGGTTTAAAGCTACAAGAGTCAGTTTGGTGCAATATAAGACTTTTAAAAGCAGCAGGACTTTAAAAAAATACCAGTTTGGCAAATTTATTCACTGACGATGGCAAAATAAAAAGCTCTAGTGAATCTAAAGTTGAAAGAACAGGTGTTACACTGCACAAAAGTCCAGAACAGAACACAGTGAACTCACAGATTCTCCACCTGCAGCGTCTCTGACACTTTTAAACATCACCTCCCTGGTTTTTTATTTTCTGGGGCAGAATCACATGAAACTTTGTGTCGGCAGCTGAGATGAAAAGAGATGAGCTGAGAAGAAGGATGTGGAGCAAATATGAACTTATGTGACTCTTACGTCTGTCTGTTTTAGTCGGTCGTCTGGAGAAACTCAGGGTTTGGTGAATGTTTTTGACGTCTGGAGAGTGGACGTGTTTCTGTCGGGAAAAAGTCCAAAAACTCAAGAAAAGTGTCTCAATGTGAAACTTTTTTTCACAGTTTTCACAAAATCTAAACTTAAACGACGTCATCTTGAATCACAGAAGTATTCTTCCAAAATAATGTAAAGTAAAGTATAAGTACTACAACTACTAGTCCTACTACAGCTACTAGTCCTACTACAGCTACTAGTCCTACTACAACTACTACTACTACTACTGCTGCTGCTGCTGTTCCTGCTTCTGTTTCTGCTGCTGTTTCTGTTTCTGCTTCCGTTTCTACTGCTGCCATTTCTGCTGCTTCTGTTTCTTCTTCTTCTTCTGCTTCTGTTTCTTCTGCTGCTGCTTCTGCTTCTACTGCTGTTTCTGCCGTTTCTGCTGCCGTTTCTGCTGCTTCTGTTTCACCTGCTGTTTCTTCTGCTGCTTCTGTTTCTGCTGCCGTTTCTGCTTCTGTTTCTGTTGCTGCTTCTGCTGTTTCTGTTTCTTCTGCTGCTGTTCCTGCTGCCGCTCTCTCTGAACACATTTGCTTCTGTTTCTGCTCCTTCTGTTTCTGCTGCTGCTTCTACTGATTATGTTCCTGCTGCCGTTTCTGCTGCTTCTGTTTCTGCTGCTTCCGTTTCTGCTTCTGTTTCTGTTGCTTCTGCTTCTCCTTCCGTTTCTGCTTCTGTTTCTGCTGCTGTTCCTGCTGCCGCTCTCTCTGAACACATTTGCTTCCGTTTCTGCTACTTCTGTTCCTGCTTCTGTTCCTGCTTCTGTTCCTGCTGCTGTTCCTGCTGCTGTTCCTGCTGCTGTTTCTGTTTCTGCTTCTGCTCCTGTTCCCGTTTCTGTTTGTGCCTCTTCTGTTTTTTTTCTGTTGTTTTAAAGCTGCTGTTCCTGCTTCTGTTCCTGCTCCTGCTCCTGCTCACACTCTGAACATTTGGCAGAACCGTCCCATTATCGTTGAGCTTTCGCTGACACAGGCTCATTTCCTCTGAACCGGTAACTGCGCCGTTATGATGCATTTTCCTCGTTTCTCCACACGCAGCAGAACGGTGTCGGCCGGTCGCTCTGCACCGCCCCCTGCATCCCGATGAGGTGGGCGGGCGCGTGGGCCGGAGCGTGGGCCGGAGCGTGGGCCGGCTCACGGGACGCGACGCTGCGGAGGGCGACGGCGTGTTCTGTTATGTAACGAGCGAGTCCTGGACGTCGTTTTAAAGCGGCGTTTTCTGAGACCGGAGATAAAGCGTCTGCGCAGGAGGCTGGACTCGATTTGTGAAAAGAAGAAGGGATGACATGAAAAGAGCTGCTCTGAAAGGAGGGATGGAGCGAATGTGAGGCCCAAGGTGCAACGAAAACACGAGCGCAGACCGTTCATTAGTCACAGAGTTAGAGCGAGAGAAAAGGGGACGAGAAGAAGAGATAATGAGGAAGAAAAGAGGAGAGAGAGAGAAAAGGGAGCAGGAGGAGGGAGAGAGGAAGGGGAGAGAGAGTGGGAGAAATGAGAAAGGAAAGGGTAGAGAGAAAAGAGTGCAGGAGAAAGAGAGATGGAGGGATGGGAAGATATTGAAGTATAGATGGAGAGAGGATGTAAGAGGGGAAAGAAAGATGTGAGAGAGACGAGGAGAGAGAACGAAAGAAAGACAGGGAGCTAGTGGGAGAAAGGGATGGAGAGAGAAGGAAATCAGACGGGAGGAGAGGGAGAGAACGAAGGATAGATAGATGTAGAAGAAGAGATGAGGAAGAAAAGACGGGAGAGAGAAAGGAAGGGAAAGTAGGAGAAATGAGAAGGAGGGGTAAAGAAAGGAAAGAGTGCAGGGAGAAAGAGGGATGGATGGATAAATGGAGAGAGGATGTGAGAGGGAAAAAGAGGGAAACGAGAGAATGGGATAGAGAGAGAAACAGGGAAGAGAGGGAGAGAATGAAGGATAGAGAGAGAGATGTAGAAGAAGAGATAATGAGGAAGAAAAGATGGGAGAGAGAGAGAGAAAAGGGAGCAGGAAGAGTGAGAAAGGAAGGTAGGGAAAGTAGGAGAAATGAGAAGGAGGGGTAAAGAAAGGAAAGACAGAAAGAGAGAGA
The DNA here is from genome assembly GCA_019594935.1 of Periophthalmus modestus. Lineage (NCBI taxonomy): Eukaryota > Metazoa > Chordata > Actinopteri > Gobiiformes > Gobiidae > Periophthalmus > Periophthalmus modestus. The sequence continues at coordinate 2,230,058 of JAIEZT010000068.1, forward strand.
AAGAAAAGTGGTGGAGAGAGAAAAGAGTGCAGGGAGAAAAAGAGAGGGATGGATAGATGGAGAGAGGATGTGAGAGGGAAAAAGAGGGAAACGAGAGAATGGGATAGAGAGAGAAACAGGGAAGAGAGGGTTGGAAAGTGAGACAGAGACGAGGAGAGAAAGAAAGACGAGGAGCTAGTGGGAGAAAGGGATGGAGAGAGAGGAAATCAGACGAGAAGAGAGGGAGAGAATGAAGGATAGAGAGAGAGATGTAGAAGAAGAGATAATGAGGAAGAAAAGATGGGAGAGAGAGAGAAAAGGGAGCAGGAGGAGTGAGAAAGGAAGGGAAAGTAGGAGAAATGAGAAGGAGGGGTAAAGAAAGGAAAGACAGAAAGAGGGAGAAAGAAATGTGGTGGAGAGAGAAAAGAGTGCAGGGAGAAAAAGAGAGGGATGGATAGATGGAGAGAGGATGTGAGGGGGAAAAAGAGGGAAACGAGAGAATGGGATAGAGAGAAACAGGGAAGAGAGGGTAAGAAAGTGAGACAGAGACGAGGAGAGAAAGAAAGACGGGGAGCTAGTGAGAGAAAGGGATGGAGAGAGAGAAAATCAGACGGGAGGAGAGGGAGAGAACGAAGGACAGATAGAGAGATGTAGAAGAGGAGAGGTGCGGGTTTGTTGACAGAGGCTTCACACGTGTTTGGCTCGGAGCTCAGGGTAATGAGGCGAACGCTGAGCCTTTGAAGAGACGGCTTATTTTCCACTAAATGGGGCGACAGTGGCTCAGTGGTTAGAGCATTGGTCTCCCAACCCGAAGGTCGGAAGATCGAGTCCAGCTCGGACCAAGTTCTGTCGTTGTGTCCTTAGGCAAGACACTTCACCCACATTGCCTAGTATGAAAGTGGTGTGTGTGTGTGCGTGAATGATCCGTGGTGGTCGGAGGGGCCGATGGCGCAAACTGGCAGCCTCGCTTCCGTCAGACTACCCCAGGGCAGCTGTGGCTACAATAGTAGTTTACCATCACCAAGTGTGGAGTGAACGAATAATGACTCAGTGTAGCGCTTTGAGAGGCTTTGATAAAGCGCATTACAAGTGTAAGGCATTATTAAATAAAAGCACCAAAAAATGTTCTTATTACATGGAACTTCTGAAATACACATTTTTAATACGACAAATATGATCATTTATCATTTATTTACGACATAAGTCTCGTTTTTTTGCTCTGGATAAACAAAAACATCGAGTTTGGATTAAAATGTTTTTGGGAATAAAATCCAAACAAGAAAATTGAAAATGTGTCGACTTTTTTGCCCCTAAATATGCAAAAAAACAAGCAAAAAGGTGAGTTCTTATTACTTATTTAACATGACAAAACAGGTCGTCTTTTGTTTCTTTTCAGCCTTTTTTTCCACTTTTGCCTTTCCTCGTGCAACAAAAACATAAAGTTTGTCTCATAAATGAAATAAAGTCCTACATAAATGAAATAAAGTCCTATATAAATGAAATAAAGTCCTATATATAAATGAATAAAGTCCTATATAAATGAAATAAAGTCCTACATAAATGAAATAAAGTCCTATATAAATGAAATAAAGTCCTATATAAATGAAATAAAGTCCTATATAAATGAAATAAAGTCCTATATAAATGAAATAAAGTTCTACATAAATGAAATAAAGTCCTACATAAATGAAATAAAGTCCTACATAAATGAAATAAAGTCCTATATAAATGAAATAAAGTCCTATATAAATGAAATAAAGTCCTATATAAATGAAATAAAGTCCTATATAAATGAAATAAAGTCCTATATAAATGAAATAAAGTCCTATATAAATGAAATAAAGTCCTACATATAAAATGAAATAAAGTCCTACATAAAAAGTGAAATAAAGTCCTACATAAATGAAATAAAGTCCTATATAAATGAAATAAAGTCCTATATAAATGAAATAAAGTCCTATATAAATGAAATAAAGTCCTATATAAATGAAATAAAGTCCTACATAAATGAAATAAAATCCTACATAAATGAAATAAAGTCGTACAAACAGTCAAAAAAAGTCACACTGCTCACTCTCACACGGTTTTCATCCACCTCGTGTTTGTTGGTACTTCCTGGATACGGTTTCCGGGGCAACCGTCGCTATGCAAACGTAACCCGACACCACACGGCTCGTCCAGTTTCACGATGAGGGCTTTTCAAACAATGTCCCTCTTAGAAAGGTTTAATTAAATCGAAATAAAACGCCTCGAACAGCTGAGTACACGACAGGAATGTAACAGCACAAGTACTCGAGGAGATGAAGTACATTTTTACTGCTTATTTTAGCTCCCTGTGTGATTACGCTTCAGCCTCACTGCAGCCTGTGGATAAATGTTTCTCTAAATCTTCCAAATCTGCGTCAGTAAAGCGCAGACGTACAGTGGAGCGGCGTGGGGCGCTGCGTTGCCAGATAAAGCGACAGGTGTGTTATCAGCAGCCAAAGGAAAAGCGGAGTTTAATGGGAGTTTGATTTTACAGAGATCAGGTCACTTTTATTCCCACTGCAATAAAATGAAGCTTTTAACAGGACTAGAGATTTTAAAATGATGAAAATAAAATTCGGAGCGTTGTTATAGCAGTTTATAACAAAATATTTGATCTTTTGAATGAGAAAAGTCCTCAAAATGTTGAAACTCGCGATGCAAAGTGACATAAAAACAGATTCTAAATGAAGACGTGCTGTTTTCTGGTCGACTTTACATATTTAAACAAACGTATTTACAATATAATAAATATAATCATTTACTCTGCTCTGTCACTGCTCAGATTAACTTTGAGTTTCTACAAAGGCAACGCTTCAGACCCACTTTTTAGAAAGAAAAGCTGCACAAAAACTCAACGTTCTCCAGTTCAAACCAGCTGCTGTTGTGTCAATGAGCAAGAACCTCACGGCTGCATGTGTTTAGGAAGGGCATCTGACGTAAAAACCTGTCAAATCAGCACGCAGCTACAGAGATAAGGTGTTTTGTTGTGTAATACTGTATTTTCTGGATGATAAAGTGCCACTTTTTTCATAGTTTGTCAGGGGTGCGACTTGTTTTTTTGTTTTTTTCTTCATTATTCTGCATTTTTCAGTAGATATCAAACTGGCCACAAGTTACTTTTCAAATTATTAGTAAAAAAGAAGAAGAAGCTCCATAGACCAAACCAACAAACAGTGTTTCAGTGCCGTTAGCGCCCCCTTCAGACAGACATAAGGCAGTGTCCAGCAGGAATTTGACCAGAAATGAAGAAGTAACTTGGACGAGCAGCGAAAACTTTCCATCCTCTCGATAAATTCGACTTTTTCTTTTGCTTTGGCTCACCGATAACCATTTGAAAGTCACACCTGAGTGGTTCTCTTTTGTGCAAACTACAAATCAGCAGCACAATAAAGCGTTTGTTTATCAGCTTAAAAGGAGGAGCAGCTCGTTGTTTGATGTGATGTGGGCCAGGTCTGAACAAAGCTTTCCTTCTCTCCGCTGCAGTCATTAAATCAATTCCTTCCACTTTATGGGCCAATTGTTGTTGGTCTTTGCTGCGTTTTGGTGTAACGGCTCAGAGATTCTCACACGGTTTAGTCACACTCTAGAAGTTTGCAATCATCAAGAAAAAACTGCTGGATTTCATAACTTCTATTTTTGTTTCGCTCCTACACGAGTGATGTAATCTGTGGGCGTGACTTCAAAAAGAGCGTGGGACGTGACAACAGTTTTAGTGCCTTAACCTGTCCATACAAAGAACTCCAATAAAATATGAATGAAAAGAAGCGGCTGGGACAAATTAAAGGCTCGTGGTGTAACTTTTCTGCTGGTCGTGCAGCTTGGGGACGTGAGATGTTGTTGCTGCTTTACCTGGAATGTTCCACAGAATGGCATCAAATCAAAACGCTTTCTCTCCACAGATCTCACCTGTAACTTGGCTTAATGGTGTCTCAAATTTAATGCCAGGCAAAGCTTCAGGGCGGCCCAAAAGTCACTGACACTTTTAAATCTTCAGTAGCTCCTTTAAATCTTAAGTTATACTCACCAAATTTTAGCAGTAGATAAACTGAACCTTCAGAGTTTTTTGGTAATATAAACGGTTATAATTGTTCACTTACACTTGGACTTATCACGACTTAAACTAGAGGAAGTAAAAATGACCTAATCTGGCTCTTATTTGATCCTGATATCACGTTTGAAGTGGTTTATTGTCTGAGGTTTATTCACAAACACCTTTTCTTTAAGATAGACCCACAGGAAGAAATCAGGACGAGTCAGGTCTGTGGAGATCACATACTGCCCCCTGTCTGTGAAAAACACTTATTATTCCTTTAATGGCATTTACTCTTGGGGCATCTCTGGTATTAAAATGTCGGCAGGTTTGTGAATTTGACCCATGTGACTCAAAGTACCACTGTACAATGAGGGTTCGTTCCTCGGTGCTGGATTTGCTCAGATTAATGTGGGAAGAGTCGTTCTAAATGCTCTGAAAAAATAAAAGAAAAATATTTAGAAACAAAAGAGTTATGAGTTTTTTTCAACTGTCAGTGACTTTTGGGCCGTGCTGTGCAAAATCTCCATGGATAAAACGCCACAGGAGGTGAAAATAAATCATCTTTGGACGGAGCTGTGGATCATTTTCACTGCAGCAGGTTATTTTATACAAGAAGAATCGGAAAAACGATTCATTAAACCTGTGCAAAGCTACAGAGCAATTAGAGGCGACTTATTACAGTGGCGTTTTGTGCCGAGCCAAAGGAAACAAAGTCAAGAACAATAAATGGATCAAAAAACAAGGAGGGAACCACAGAGTCTCATATCACACCAAGGCAAAAATGTGCTTATCTGGTCATTATAAACGCTCTTAAATATGTTTCTGATGATGTTTCCGAGGTTTTTCTGGATTTTTGTTCCACTTCAGACAGGAATAAACAGCCTAAACATGACATTTATATAAAAAAGTCTAGATTTAAACTGTGAAACAATCAGATCCAGCTCAGTCCTGGACATTTAAACTGTTTAATTCCACATAATCTGCAGATATCTGTGTCCTGGGACTAGTGGCAGGTTGTGTTTTATAACTTCTTCTCTGTGGCTCACAAAAGGATCCGTAAAACTGTCCCTCTGGTTGTGGGACAGTGTCACTTCCTCTGGCTCTTTGTCCCGTCCACACTTCCCCCAAAATGACACAGAACCGCCTCCAGAAAACCTCAAACTGCACCTCCTGAGTCCCACAGCAGCATCTCCACAGTTTACACTCTTTTTCAACTTAAACATGAGCCAAAACTCACGTCCCGCAGACACAGCTCCACGCGCGCTGTCTCCACGGGTCAGTGCGCGTAAACCGGACCAGAGCGCGCAAAAAACTGCACTAAAGCCGCTGAAATGTGGCGCTGTTCTTACCTTGGAGGTTTTGCACGCGGATATCACTGATTTGACCAATTAACTCCTCGCGTTCAAACCAGTCCTCCCACTCGTGTCCAGCCATCTGCAGAAAACAAGAGGATCCCGGGAAAGCGCAGCTCCCCGCGGGGTGGAGGCGCTGGTGGAGGCGCTGGTGGAGGTCCTGGGGGAGGTCCCGGTGGTGTGTGGTGGTGCTGGGGGTCCTGGTGGTGCGGGGCTCGTGTTACTGTCCCCTCTGAGCGCACAGAGCCATGTCCGCGCTGCGCTAAAACTCAAAGGAAACGCGCATTCTGCGTCGTCCCGCTGCGGGTTTGTGAATCCACACACTGCGGAGAAAATGAGGAGCCGGAGCGATGAACGGAACGAGCTGCGAACGAGTCCTGCACCTGGTTGGTATTTGCGATAAGGCTCCGCCCCCTGCGCGCGCGCTCTGCCGCTCTCCCTCTCTCCTCTCTCTCTCTCTCTCTCTCTCACTCACTCTCTCTCTCCTTCTCTCCTCTCACATGCACAATCTCTCTTCTCTCTCTCCCTCTCTCTCTCTCATGCACTCTCTCTCCTCTCTCTCTCTCCTTCTCTCCTCTCACATGCACAATCTCTCTTCTCTCTCTCCTTCTCTTTCTCTCTTACACACTTTCTCTCCTCTCTCTCTCCTTCTCTCCTCTCTCATGCACTCTCTCTCTCTTCTCTCTCTCTCTCTCTCACGCACACTCTCTCTCCTCTCTCTCTCCTTTCTCTCTCTCCCTCTCTCCTCTCTCACACACTCTCTCCTCTCTCTCTCTCTCCCGCTCTCCTCTCTCATACACACTCTCTCTTCTCTGTTTCTCTGTCCTTCTCTCTCTCCCTCTCTCGAACACACTCTCTCCTCTCTTTCTCCCTCCTCTCTCTCTCTCTCTCTCTCTCTCTCTCTCTCTCTCTCTCTCACTATCTCACACACACATACTCTCCCTCTCCTCTGTTTCTATCCCCTATTCTCTCTCTCTGTCTCTTTCTCCTCTGTCTCTCTCACACACACACATTCTCTGCCTCTTTCTTTCTTCTCCCTCTCTCTTCTTCTCTCTCTCTTTCTCTCTCCCTCTCTCTGTCTCTCCTCTCTCTTTTTTCTTCGCTCTCTCCTCCGTTTCCCTCCCCCTTTCTCTCTCCTCTCCCTCTCTTCTGTTTCTATCCATCTCTCCCCCTCTCTCTCCCTCTCTTTCAGTTTCTGTTGTGTTCAGGTGAGTCCAGGTGTGTTCAGATGTGTTCAGGTGAGGTCAGATGTGGTCAGGGGAGGTCAGGTGAGTTCAGGTGAGGCCAGGTGTGTTCAGGTGTGTTCAGATGTGCTCAGGTGTGTTCAGGTGTGGTCAGGTGTGTTCAGGTGTGGTCAGGTGTGTTCAGGTGTGGTCAGGTGTGTTCAGGTGTGGTCAGGTGTGTTCAGGTGTGGTCAGGTGTGTTCAGGTGTGGTCAGGTGAGTTCAGGTGAGGCCAGGTGTGTTCAGGTGTGTTCAGATGTGTTCAGGTGTGGTCAGGTGTGTTCAGGTGAGTTCAGGTGAGTTCAGGTGTGTTCAGGTGTGCTCTGGCGAGATCAGGTGTGTTCAGGTATGGTCAGGTGAGTTCAGATGTGTTCAGGTGTGGTCAGGTGTGCTCTGGTGACATCAGGTGTGTTCAGGTGTGTTCAGGTGTGCTCAGGTGTGTTTAGGTGTTAATGGGCCTTGTCACAGATCAATCTTTGCCCTCAGTAAAAAAAAAATTTTATTTAAATGTTTTTTGCAGCTTGTCTGGTCGTCAGACGGGGGCTCGGTGACGTCTGGGCCACTGTGAGCAAACTGCAAAATGAACAAAACATTATTGATGTAAGAATAAAAAGGTCGAACTAAAGGAGCAAAGTCTCTAGAAGCTTCTGTCGACCCGATAAGTTTATTTTCATTTTTACTTTGCATCAAACTTGTATCTTTCTATATCTGTGTTTGATTAAATGACCTTGTACAACACAGTCCACAGTTAAACATGAGTCTGCTGCATTTGTGACACTTTATATATTTTTCTCAAAGACTTTCCAAAAAAAAAAAAAAAATTAATTAAATTAAAATTTGGAAAGCTTGCTGAGGCATCACTGACGACCACATGACCTATAATTTTATTTAAAATCTGTTTAAATACAACCCTAACCCTAATTTTTAAAACATTTCCCTCAATCTTGCATTTTAAACAACCTCATTATGGACATGTTAGCACGTAGCTAGTTAGCATGTAGCTGGTTAGCCTCCGCAATGCATTTAAACTCTTAATATTTGTATTTTTGGAAAAGTTTGTGGGTAAAATGAATGAATATTGACACTGTGGAGATCCTTTTACATGTTTCAGAGCCTAAATTAGTCTAAGTCTATAGTAAAACGGTCACATTTTTCACATTTTATGCAGCATCTTTCCACTTTCAAGTCACTCAAAGCGCTGCACATTCACACACAGACACTGGGGGAGAGGAGGGTGGAGTGTCTTGCCCAAGGACGCTGCTGCCAACATATGGAACAGTGGATCTGACGCAGGAATCGAACCACCAACCGAGGGAGCGGTGCAGAAAGCAGAGGGATTCACAGACTCAGATCCACAAAACAACAGAAAAGCAGCAAAGTGACTCAAGGAAAACTGAGAAAAGTGGCTCAGGGGAACAAGGAAAGACGAGGAGGCACAAATCTGACACTTTATCCCTGTCACGGACGTCGTCAGGGCCACTTACCCATAATTCCCTGCACAGGTGTTTTCTCCTCCTTCGTGGTACAGTCTGAAACAGTTCACACAGGCAGCAGCTGGACTTAAACCGAGTCGCTAATGCTAATAATAGGGACCTTGTTGCTAAGTTGCACAAAACGTTGCTCAGGGGTCGTGACCTTTAACCCCAAAGAGCCACGTGGACCCGGTTTCCACAGAAAAGAAAAGACAGAGCCGCAAATACTTTTTAAAAATGAAGATAACACTGTATATATGTTTTTTTTTGATAATGAGTGTTAGCAGAAGTGGCGAGGACTGTATTTGCAAAGCATTCTGGGATTTGTAGTATTAGAGTTTGACATATCTGACTTAAATGATCCATGTACCAAACAAAAAACACCGTGAGCGTCGTCCTTATCTCACCTTTGGGCTGTCGGAGCGTGGAGCAGGAGCTAAGTACCACCTTCTGTGAGTGTGACGGAAAATAATAAAATATCAGTTTAGTTTAATATTTCAAGATCACAATAATCTTCCAATTTAGAACTACAATTTAAAAATGAAGTAACACAACAGAACTCCTGGACTAGCCCATAAATCACTGTTAGTATAAAGTCCTTTTTTTATTAGTGTAAGATTTTAAGAAGTACTTTTCAACAGTAAGACTCGTCACTATGTACTGTTCATTTGCATTACTCACAAATGCCGTACTGTGGAACATTCCAGGCGAAGCAATAACATCTCCAGGGAGGCAGCAGTTCACAGAGTGTTCACCAGAAAAGTTACATAGTGCAGCTTTAAGGCCTTATGATCAGTTTTGGATCAGAATTTAAAAAAAAAATAGACAAGGACTAGACCCTCATAGCAACGCTGTCAATCAAACCTGTTGCTAACACTAGGAAAAGGAAAAAAGTGGCGCCTGATTTGTCTATTATTAATGTTCATAAAAAAATACAGAAACAGAACAACAGAAAATAGAAAACAGAAAATAAATCACAAAAAATCTCAAAATAACAAAAAAAAAAATAAAAATAAACTCAAAATAGCAATAAATAACACAAACCTCAAAATAACTAAAAAATAAACAAACTCAAAGTAACAATAAATAAATAAAAAAACAAAAAAACTCAAAATAACAAAAAAAAAATTAAAAAATAAACTCAAAATAACAATAAATAACACAAACCTCAAAATAACAAAAAAAAAAAGAAAAAAAAACTCAAAGTAACAATAAATAAACAACAAACAAAAAAAACCCCGGTGAAGAAGCCGGTGAACAGCTTTGAACACTGGTGCTGAGGTTTTTTCTGCCGTAATAATCCAAATGCAGTGAAGTGTTAGTGATAGTGTTACTCCTCCATCTTCACGGCCTCTTTTATGCAACGCTCATTTATTATTGATCCACTGCTTCATCACGGCGTCCCACCCAGAGCGTCTTTTCTCACAGACACATTTTAAACAGGACTTAAGCAGGTTTGGGGCTTTGTAACTGCAGGATCTTGTACTGGACAGTGAGGGTGATATTTACGAGTGCTGTCTGCGAGTTTTTCCATTCAAAAGATGTAATATTTAGGGCTAAGTTATTAATTCTTATGGCAACTGTCGAAAATTGTCATTATTCTGCAGCCCGTGGATGTCAAAGGTGGAGGTGTATGCAAAAAATACAAGTGAAAGTAAAGATATTTGGTGATAATTCAGTATTTTTCACAGATGCAAAGTTGAATTTCTGTTTAAGTTTTGGAGGAAGAACATGGTTATTATATTATGGTTGGTTTTTGTCACACTGAACCATGAGAGGGCGCTCTAGGCTCGTGCTCCAGTATCTACTCCTCCTGAACCATTTTCGTAAGTACAAAAGTCCTAAGTGTAAACCAAGACGAAGCCACGCTGACCCACGGACAATCTGGGGCTGAGTGTCAGGTCCTCAGCCCCTTCGTCCTCCTCAGGTGTGGTACGACGGGTCGGAGGTGTGTGTGGGAGGAGCCTGAGTCTCCGCCCAGCTCCAGGCTCTGACACAGAAGAGACGGAAAACAGCACAAAACACAGAGCAGACTGGGATCGTGACAACCACTGAACATTTAAAATATCAACATTAGGCAAATTTAAAAGACGTCTGAGAAAAACCGAACCTCTGGAGTTGGTGGAGTCGTTCAGAAGCGACACCGAGGACGAAGAATTCAGTGGATTTAGTGCTGGGAGGCGCAGTCAGGGGAGTCATCACGGAGAAAAAAGTAATTAAATTGTTTTATTTATCCAATGATTTGTGCTATAAAGTTATTTTCGATTTAACTTTGCAATTTAAATTCTTTTTGAATTCAAAATCGCTGAATTTACATTTGAAATACTGAGAAGAGCCGTGTGGAGAGGCACGGGCCGTTCGTGCCTCACTTGGACTGACTGGACGGCTGTGAAAAGGCGCCGGGTGAGGCATGTAGTTACCTGGCCTCATGTTAGGGGGCGCTCGTGAGCCCAGGGATTCATGCAACTCCCGCAGAATAGTGACAGCAAACTACAATTTAGAGTTAGCAAGTCAAGTTTATCAATCCTTCACTTTTTTCTTCTTGTCTGTTCTACTTTTTAAATGGAGGAAGATACATATTAAAGCTCAGTTTTCTAAACTGGACTTTGGGTCGAAGCAGGAGGTTAGAATTAAAGGACCAACGCTAAAGGAGATAAAGGGTTTGCTCCAGACGACGGGACAAAGACTCGACTTTTCAAACAGAGAGGGACCAAATGGAAATTTAATGACTTCAATCCAAAAAAAAAAACAATATAAAACCAGCTTTTTATTTCATACTATTAGAGCTATTTCATACAGACTTCGGAACTTTTATTTTGAAATTCGTTTTTATTCTGGCCCCAAGTCACTGGGAGAGAAACTGACCCGGGACAAATGTACCGACACCTGGTTTATATGTTTGTAAATGTGATTGTGACACATCAGAGCCTCATGAACCTCACACACGTCACTGATTTAGTGATTTGGACTGAGATCCAGAGTAAACTTGTTGTTTTTTCTGCTTTAGTTTGTGATTAACTGTTAATATCTGACATTACCAAACCAGACACGTGTCAGTTCTGTCTGAGCTTCAGCTGAATAAATATAAATGTGTTACATTAGCCTGATATTCAGCCTGTTCCTCCACATTTTATTCTTCTTATTATAACTTGACTTTAAAGATAAAATGTCTGTTCTTGGTCTTGGACTTTGTCAAATAAATGTCCTCAAAAAATGCGACTTATAAATGTTTTTTTCTTCATTATTCTGCATTTTTTGGCTGGAGCGACTTATCCTCCAGAGCGACGTGGCAGAAATATCGTCCTGTACCTGTGTTTGCACTTAAATGACTTTATCTCTTTAAATGATGTAACTTGTTCTTTCTAACCACTTTTTCTGTTCAAATGATCCACTGATCCCTTCATACTGAGGATTTAGGACGAGTGGTGACCTGGAACACCACACCAGACGGGGAGTAATGTTATACAGTAATATTATACAGTAGTTAGACAGATACAGGGACAGAGGAGTGATTGTGTCGCTCCTTTTAGCTGAGGCACATTTCTCTGAATCCAGTTACATCTGCAGAAAGTCTCCTGTCATTTCCACTGATAAAACGTGTCTCATAAAAGGATGAAACAGTGTCAGAGCAGAGCGGAAATGTCACTTTTTCACTAAATGTTTGGACTTGCCTCTTGTGAAATTAACAAAGGATCATGGTCGAGGTACGTCGTCTCCACTATTTTACACAATTTGCAACAGAACAATGCATTTAGGTCCAGATTTGGAGTCGAGTTGCATATTAGGAAGTCTGACCGCGAGTATCATAGCAACCGAAGAGCCAATCAGGAGCGAGGCTGTTGAAGTTAAAGCTCCTTCCCTCCCGAGTCCTTATTTCTGTTTAGATTGAATGAAGTAAAGAATGAATGTTTCCCTTTGAAAATCAGACAGACAAATATAACGTTTGAGGTGATTTCTTCCCGATTGTAGCGAGTATTACATAAATTTAAGAAAATATATGTTGTTTCTGCTGTAGAAGAAGTGATGCGCGGTGCATGATGGGATACAGACGTGCGTGAAGTCTGCTCGGATGCTTCGTTCACGGCGGGGGATGTTTGTCGGGTGCATGAAATGGGACGGTTCTTATCGCGCCGGAAGTGACGTAAGTGTACTTCAAATGCAGCCGACGAAGTTGAGGCACGGAAATTGTCAATCAAACCTGTTGCTAACGCTAACAGGAGCGACGTCGGGGAAAGAAGGACCTGATGTGTCTGTTTTTAATGTTCATATGTTGATTTACAGACACAGACGTGAAATAAAAACCCCAGGATCATGTAGAGGGTTAATACGAACATTTAAGACCAAAATGACGAGTCTGACAGCAGCAGGGACAGAGAGACACAGTTTAAAAAAGACAAAAAATAAACTCAAAATAACAATAAAAAACAAAACAAAACTGAAAATACCAAGAAATAAAAAAATAAAAACTCAAAATAACTCAAAAAATAATAATAATAAATAATAAATAAACTCAAAATAACAATAAATAACAAATAAATAAAAATAACTAAAAAAAATAATGACAATAAATAAACTCAAAATAACTATAAATAAATAAACAACAAAAAACTCAAAATAACAAAAAAAACAAACAAACCTCAAAAATAATGAATAAATAAATAAATAAAAAACCACAACATAACTAAACAAAAAACAACTGCAAAATAACAAAAGAAAATAAATAAATAAAAGGGAAAAAAAATCAAAATAAGAAAAAAAAGAAAAAATAAAATAAAAAAATAAAAAAGAATCCCAGGATCATGTAGAGCAGGTTAATACGAACATTTAAGACCAAAGTGACGAGTCTGGCAGCAGCAGTTACTCACTTCCTGTTCGTAAACGCTGTGAGTAGTAGATTAACTTTGTCCAGACGTTTATGTGAAAATATAGAGCAGTGGGTGAGTTGTGGGAGGTGGAGAGGCCATTGGCGCAGATTGGCAGCCAGGTGTAAAGGGCGGCTGTGGCTGTCAGTGCAACAATCACCTTGTGTCACTTTTTTATGAGGAAAACCAGGAGATTTTAGCTCATGAAACAGGAAACAAATCGTTATCTCGTCTTGTTTTGTTTGGACTGAAATAGCTGAACGCGGCGCTTCAAAGTGAGCCGTGAGTAATTGGCCGATCCTCCGTTCTGCAGTGCTGCTTGTTCCAGGCCCAGACGGAGGAAGTGCCCTGCTCTGTGTCACTACACGAGGACTGGTTTATGAGAGGAGCGTGTTTACACTCCGCGACAACGAGAGCAGCTCCGTGTCCAAATCTGATGAGTTACAGGACACACCAGGCTTTACAATCGGTAAAAGTGGGAGATTGTTTAGCTTGAATCATTTATTTCAGTTCTCTATTGGAAATATTGGACAATACAGGCTCTCGAATATGTGATTAATATGTTTGAATGGTGAAAAGTCCTCAAAATGGCGCCTATAGACAGGAAGGACTTACTTTTACTACAACATTCTCATTTTTATGTTTGATTTGAATTTATTTTGGCCTGTTTCTATTTTATTCCTTTAGTTAATTAGATACAAAAGGGAAAACTGGTTATTTTTATGTCAGTGGTTCAGTTTGTGTTTGAATGTTGGTCAATATTACATTTTTATACAGCATTTTTCCACCTTAAAGACTCTCAAAACCTTCAGATCCGACGCTGAGCTCAGCCGCTGAAGTCAATGCTAGAGCCTGGATATATCTTTTTTTAACTCGATAATTACTTTACGAGGTTGGCTTGACTTTGAATTCAAATATTACGAGAGAGAGACGGAGGAAAAGACGTAATGAGCCATTCTGTTTCCACAGCTCTGACGGGGTTTTAATTAGTTTCTCTAATGCTGTACAAATTGAAAGACCACATACGCTATATTACTTTAAGTCATTCAAACAGCAACGGATATTTTAGTCTCCCATAATTATACAGGAATAACACATCAACGAAATGAAAAAAGGACATGTGCGACTTATTTAACCTATTTAAAAAGACGATAACTCACCAAGATACAGTATTTTTTCGTCGTTTATTGGTAATACCATGGAAACAGTCGCGTCTGTAGTTTCTATTCTCCTGTATTTCCATCCTGGCGCTAAAACATGAACAATATCTGATCTGCCATGAAATTTTCAACAGAGTAATTCAGTATTTGCACATATTTCTTTCTAAATGAGGTTTTCGTCTGAAGAAAAAGGTCCAAACGTGGCTCCAGGTGCCTCCCACGTCTGAACCCGCACAGTCCAGTCCAAATCTGTGCATATGTGTCTATAAATACATCCAGATGAAGGATGAGGAGAGAGAAAACGACAGAAGAGTTTCTCAGAGGAGCACAGGCTATTTGTGCGCTGACCCACATTGTCTTATCGGCGCAAGTAATGAGCCGCTCTCTCAGAACAGAACTTCTACTTGAGTAACTTTACTATTAAGCTGCAATTGAACTTTTGCTACTTAATCAAATGTAACAATAGAGATTTTCCAGATACTAAAAGTGGTTTTACAAGATACTAGTGTAGTTACAGCTGTCGTGGGGCAAAACTGGGAGAAGCTCGGCTGCCAACGTCGCTCCTCCAACCATCAATAACACTCACACACCACGTTTATACATGGTGGCCCAAAAGTCACTGACAGCTGAAAAAAATCCATAACTCTTTTGTTTCTAAATATTTTTCTTTTATTTTTCCAGAGCATTTAGAACGACTCTTCCCACATTAATCTGAGCAAATACAGCACCGAGGAACGAACCCTCATTGTACAGTGGTACTTTGAGTCACATGGGTCAAATTCACAAACCCAGCGGTGTTACCGTCCACATTTTAATACCAGAGATGCCCCGAGAGTAAATGCCATTAAAGGAATAATAAGTGTTTTTCACAGACAGGGGGCAGTATGTGATCTCCACAGACCTGACTCGTCCTGATTTCTTCCTGTGGGTCTATCTTAAAGAAAAGGTGTTTGTGAATAAACCTCAGACAATAAACCACTTCAAATGTACTTCAGGATCAAATAAGAGACATAAGCCGGAAATGTTTTAAAAAAGTATCAGGCTGTTCAGAGACAAACACAAAATGGTGGACACTTTAAACATTATTTTTACTTCCTCTAGTTTAAGTCGTGATAAGTTCAAGTGTAAGTGAACAATTATAACCGTTTATATTGACAAAAATCTTGGAAGGTTCAGTTTATCTACTGCTAAAATTTGGTGAGTTTAACTTAAGAATTGTAGAAGCTACTGAAGATTTAAAAGTGTCAGTGACTTTTGGGTCACCCTGTGCTAGCGACACAATAGCTGCCAGAGCCACTTTTTCCTCCGTGTGGCTCCTGTTGTTCCCAGCGCTCTCCCATCCAGAAATAACCAGGCTCAAACGTGCTTAGCTTCCAAAATCAAACACGATCAGGAATTTTCAGGGTGGTGCAGCACATAACACTATCATTTCTAATCTATTTCAATGCATTTTTATGTTCAAATCGCTCACAGTTGAAGATATTCCCTCTCGTCTTTGCAGCAGGAAACAGAAACGGCCGAGGATCCCACACAGAGTCCAGCCGAGGCAGATGTTTCATAATCCACCTCCGAAAGTGACTCACCGGGGCATCTGAGCCACTAAACTTACATCTTAATCTGTGTGCACTAAAATCTCTATAGTTTAATCTATTTAAAAGCCATCTGCTCCCTCCCGACGAGTAATCCAATCACGCTGAATAAACAGGAACAATGTAATGTAATAATTACTGCCATACAATCAACCCACGGCATCATTTATCCAACCACGAGTCTATAACCCAATGTTTCTCAAACTGCGGCTCTCAGGAAGGAAATGGTGCAAGATTTAAACAACAAAAGCTCCGTGTTTGCAGCATTCGCCCCAAAACAGGTTGGTAGTTAGATCCCAAACCATTCAAACCTCGTGCATTTTGTTTTTTTTATATAATTAGGCGAGATAATTCATCACTTTGCTATAAATGTGTGATTTAAAGGAGCTAAAATACACAAAATGGACTCTTGTGAGCTTTAATTCATGTTATAATGCTGTTAACTCGTCAAAAACAGACCTGGAGTCATGTTTTGTTTGAGTAACCCTTTATTATTTGCTCTATCTACATCTCCAAAGCTCAAAATGCTCCGTTCCACCTTGTGATGTCATGTAGTGGTAGTTTTTCTTTTTGTGCAGTAGAGATTGCCAGATGCCGATCCTGATTCAAACACGTCTATCTCTCCCGACTAGTTTGTAATCAACCAGTTAGTCTCATACTTGGCTTGGGTTAAAGCACAGATTGTATTTATAAATAGGCATCGCTAACCTGCTAGCTCCAAACAGGAAGTGATCATGGGCGCACTTCTGGCTCCAGTGACTCCTGTTGGCCTCTGTCTGTACCTGCTGCTGTCAGACTCATTTTGGTCTTAAATGTTCATATTAACCCTCTACATTATTCTGGGGTGCATTTTTTCAAATTTATTAATTTATTAATTTATTAATTTATTTATATTTTTATTTTTCATAATTATGATTTTTTGTTATTTTGAGTTGTTTTTGTTTTGTTTTTTTTTAGTTATTTTGAGCTGTTTTTTTTTTTTTTTTGTTTTGTTATTTTGAGTTTTTTTTTTTTTTTGGAGTTTTATTTACGTATTTGTTATTTTTAAGTTATTTTTTTCATTTTTTGGGTTATTATGAGGGTTTATTATTATTATTATTTATTATTATTATTATTATTATATTATTATTATTATTAATTTTTTATTGTTATTTTATTTTATTTTTTTTTATTATTATTTTATTTTATAATTTCTTTTTTTTTTTTTTTTTTTTTTTACATCCATTTCCCCTGTGTTTGCCTGTATCCATAGTAACTTGTTTTATCTTTGGTTTGTCTGGTCGGGATCTGCTCTAATTGCACATGGGAAACGCAGGAATGCCCCAGATCCAGGCGTTTGGACGAGTCTCGCTGCAGGAGCCGAGCGGAAGTTCAGGAGAGGGTTTGTTTTTGGTTTACCGACTGATTTAGCTTCGTTCTTTTGTCACGATCGAGCGAAATCGCAAATACAAACCTTGAGATTAAAGGACGACAGCCGAAGGGGCGTTTGATAAGACGAGACGAGCGCGATAGTGGCACAGACTCAAGGAAACAGAAAGTATAAACACAGATCTCTGGAAATGAGAGTTTTGGTTTGTTTAAAAAATCCATTTGACATTTCTGAGTTTTCCACCGTGGCCTTGACCGTTGTATCAAACCACAGAGGAAAACAACACGAGATTGTGCAGCTCTCAAGTTTAGATACATCAGAGTAAAAGATGCACTATGTAACTTTTCTGGTCACTGTTTGTCTCAGTGAAGGTGTCGCTGCTTTGCCTGGATTTTTCCATAATATGATTTCAGTTTAATTTAGTCAATAACAGTTTTTATCACAGACTATAATAAAAACATCGGCTTTATTGTAAAAATAAATACACAAAACTTAAAAAACATGGATTCTTACCATAGATTGTTTATATAAATGGACTTAGCTAACTTGTTAGCCACTGCGTTCCAAACAGGAAGTGATCATGGGCTCCGGTTCACTTTCTATTGAAAAACTGTGTCCCCTCTCTCTGTAACTGCTGCTGTTTCTATTAAGTATTAAGTTTTTTATTTATTTATATAGTTGTTATTTTTAGTTTATTTATTTATTTGTTTATTTGTATTAATTTTTTTTTTCTTTTTTTGTTATTTTTTTCTTTTTTGTTATTTTGAGGGTTTTTTTTTTCTTTTTTGAGATACTTTGGGTTTTATTTATTTATTTGTTATTTTGAAGTAATTTTTTATATATATATTTTTTAACTTATTTTGAGTTTTTTTTATTATTTATTTATTTTTTATTTTGAACTTTTTTTGAGTTAAAAGATTTTTTTTAATTACATTTTTTTTTTTTTTTTTTTTTTTTTTTATTTTTTGATAAGCTGTCTCTCTCTCTGTCTCTGCTGCTGTCAGACTCATTTAGCTCTTAAATGTTCGTATTAACCCTCTACATGATCCTGGGGTTTTTATTACCTCACCTAAACCAGGTGTGTGGGCGGGAAGGGGCGTTACCTTCAACATCCTCGCTCCTGATTGGCTCTTTGGTTGCTATGATACTCACGGGCAGAAATCGGCTCGAACTTAGCTGCTATAACTGATCATGTGACTGGAGCTGAACGCTGTGGGTGACGTCTCACTCCTTTAGTCCGCTCGTACTGTGGACAGGGTCGCCGCTCCCTAGATCTGACCTGTAACTTGCCTCCATGAAGATAAAATCATTTGTAAGATGAAACGAGGCGGAGATCCAGGAAAGAACAGTAAAAAACAGCAAAGATCACACAGGAAGTGACCAGACCAACAGGTTACTCAAGTTGTTGGTGTAAAAACGATAAAAGTTCAGAAGTTCCTCGCACCTCGTTAAGCTCTGAACACACGTGACGCCGTGTCGGTGTCGGCTCAGTTTATCGGGAACATCGTGTTGTGTTTGAGAACATTTGTGACAAGTCCAGAGCTTTACAGGAAATCAGAGATAACAGTTTGTCCAATCACCAGCAGCTTCTCCTCCAGCGCTGCGTGGTCCTGGTTATTTCCATCTCTCTGCTGCGTGGGCGAGAGCAGGGTGACTCATAGACCAACGCTTTATTTTTTTTTTTTTTTTCTGCAGCTATCAGTCATTTCTAAAGATGGAAGGATAAGCTTTAAGTTCACCTCACAGGTCGGACGACTCGTTTCACTAAAACGCCGTTTATTAAAGGAGCTACACTGTTTCTCATCTGTTATAATGTCGTTTCCTCGTCACAAACAGACCTGGAGCTGTCTGAAAACACTCTGTTCCACCTTGTGATGTCATCGTGTGGTAATACAGGAAGTGCTCCACTGTGTTTTTAAACTCCACACACCTTCACTAGAAACATTTCGTTGATTTTAGCTTCTGAAATTGCAAATCTACTACTGAACTAAAGGTAAAAGGAGCCGTTAACTTGAAAACTACCACTTCATGACTCCCGCACACTGTCTCACTCCTGATTCACTTTTATTCTCACAATGTTTCGGTTCCACTGACCTTCTTACCTGAGGAACCTGAGAAACCTGAGGAACCCGAGGAACCCGAGGAACCTGAGGAACCCGAGAAACCTGAGGAACCCGAGAAACCTGAGGAACCCGAGGAAACCTGAGGAGCCTGAGGAGCCTGAGAAACCTGAGGAACCTAAGGAACCTGGGAAACCTGAGAAACCTACGGAACCCGAGGAACCTAAGGAACCCGAGAAACCTAAGGAACCTGAGAAACCTGAGGAACCTGAGGAACCTGAGGAACCCAAGAAACCTGAGGAACCCAAGAAACCTGAGGAACCCAAGAAATCTGAGGAACCCGAGAAACCTGAAGAACCTGAGGAACCTGAGGAAACCTGAGGAAACCTGAGGAAACTAAGAAACCTGGGGAGCCTGAGAAACCTGAGGAACCTAAGGAACCTGAGAAATCTGAGGAACCTGGGAAACCCAAGAAACCTGAGGAACCAGAGAAACCTGAGGAACCCAAGAAATCTGAGGAACCCAATAAACCTGAAGAACCTGAGGAACCCAAGAAATCCCCTGAGGAATTCAAGAAACCCGAGGAACCTTCCTACCTGAGGAAGGTCAGAGGGACCGAAATGCTGTGAGACTAAAAGTGAATCAAGAATGAGACAGTGTGTGGGAGTTTTCTTTACCTTTCAGACCAAGCTGTTCTCGTCTGACGCACCTGTCGCCCGTCAGTTGAGCAGAAACGATCACATGATTATCCCACACCTACCTACTTGTGTCCGGCCGTTGAGAGCGGCTCAAACCTCTCGGATCCGTCTATAATCAGACAATAAAGGCCCTCGATTAAAAAAAAAAACCTTCGTTATCACCGTCGTATCTTAAGTAAATACAAAATACTCAGTTTTCAATTTAATTCTGTATTAAAATCTAAGAAATTTATTCAAAATGATTAATAACGCAGCTCCACAGACAGTGACAAAATGTACCTTTACTTTTCAAACCATCAGAGAATCAGCTCCAGACTCTGAAACTGTCTGAAGATCTGAAAAATACAGTTTAGATCATCAAACGTGTCCATGTTCGTCTGGATCCTTCACAGAATCAGGTTTAAATGTTTGAACTGAAGGAAACATCAGGCACTGGAGACATTTTATTGTATTTTCCTGCTAATGTCACTGATGAACTGTTACTTTTATAATGAAATGGTAAAGAAAAGTGTGTTTTTAATGTGTGTGTTCACTGCACAGGGACCAAACAGGGAGGAACAAATCATCTTTTCTTTTGTAAGATTCATGAGTTTGTACAATATAACTGACAAATAAAGAAGAAAGAAAGAAAGACGAGGTGGAACAGAGCGTTTTGAGCTTTGGAGACGTTACAGACAATAATTAAGTCTGTGAATGAAACAAAACACAGCTCCAACTCTGTTTTTGAGGAGGAAACAGCCACTTTTGCGTAATATTGGAGCTTTAATCGAGCCACTATCGTCTTAAAATGATTCTTTATTTTGGATTTGAAGTTCAGCAAAGATCAAGTGTTTCTTGCAATCGCCAACAAAAGTACAAAAGTTTAGTCTGTTTGATGAAATTACCCCCCGGATATGAGAATTCACATGTTTGAGTCGCACTTTATTATTAGTCTGTCACATCTCCAAAGCTCAAAACGCTCTGTTCCACCTTGTGATGTCATCAAGTGGTAGTTTTCAACCATTTTAACAGCTCCTTTTACCTTTTGTTCTGAGCAAAAACTGCAAGTTCGAGAGCTGAAATCATCCAAATGATTCTAGTGAAGGTGTAAATGTGAACTAAACCCAAGGTATAAAGAACTCGTGCTCCAGCAGTTCTACTTTAATCACTTTAGGTTTGAAATAGTTACGACATAAATCATGTTTAAAGGTCTTGTATTAAGCCAAACTGACTGTCGTGAGCTTTAAATCATGTTCTAAATGCTGTTCCCTCCTCAAAAACAGACCTGGAGTTGTGTTTTGTTTCATTCTTACACTTTATTATTCGTCTGTAACATCTCCAAAGCTCAAAACGCTCTGTTCCACCTTGTGATGTCATCAAGTGGTCGTTTTTTCAAGTTAACAGCTCCTTTTTCACCTTTAGTTCAGTTGAGTTTGGCAATTCTGGACTTAATTTAGCATAAAATAGAAGCTTTTAAGTTCCTGGTTGGACAAATGTGACACACGGAGGTGATTCGAAGCGTTACCTCCCGACCACAACTCAAACTTCCTCTATATTTCTACTTTTCGTCGCTATTTTTCTGCCACGTAACTGAAATAAAACTGTGATAAACCTTTACCACATGAACTATCCCACCAAACCAAGTCAGAATTAGAAAAACTGGTTCCATATGAGAAGCAGGTCAGAGATGGAGCTGATGGGGCCTGTCTCTCAACGTCCCACCGGCTAAATTTAACCACATCTGGGTCTGTGGATCCAGGCTAATCACGCTGGCATTTCGTCCTTGAGACTCGTCACTGGAGAAAACGAGGAGCAGGACACAAGAAGAAGATTATTGATGTGAAATGGAGGATGAGGAATACAAATGTGATGTCCAAAAGCAGCTGGAGTTTGTCTGTTTCAGGTTTTTTATGTTCAAAATGATGCAGGTCACAAACACGAGTTGGTTTTAGCTGCTCAATCTGGCAACACAACGTGAGGAGCTTCTTTCACTTTCTCCTGGAAGTGCAGATGTTCACCACGAATCTAAAGTCTACAAACCCACCAAAAAGAATCACATTGTTCAGAATTTATTTTTAAAACAAACTGTTATCTTAGGGAGGGTAAATTTTTTATTGTTTGTTCATGTATTTATTTATTGTTATTTATTGGTTATTTTGAGTTAATTTTTTGAGTTAATTTTCTTTTTTTTTTAAGTTATTTTTAATTTTTTGTTATTTTAAGTAATTATTTTTTCTTTTTTGAGATATTTTGAGTTTTATATATTTGTTTATGTTTGTATTGTTTATGCTGCTGCTACTACTACTACTACTACTACTGCTACTGCTACTACTACTACTACTTGTATCATTTTCACAGTAAAAGTACACTTTCCCATCCTCTCCTAAAGAAAAGTACTTGTCTGATTCACACAAGCTTCTTGTTTTGTAATTTTCTTGTGTTTTTCGGTGTTGTTAGATTCGATTTTAAAAACTGATTAAATCTGAGTCACGAGAATATTTCAAAAACAAATTAACAGCAGCAGCGTCGGCCATGTTCATCCATGTTTGTCCATCTGCCGCGTGATTGGACGGAAACACAGCTCCTCTTCACAAACTTCACACCGACTTTCACTGAGTCTGAGTCACGTTTGTCCCTGAACTTCACACAGAGCAACATGAACGACCGAGTTTGGACTTAAACTATCAAATAACTGTCTTTATTTAAGTAAATAAAATATTATTAGAACGACTGAGCCGAAAGATCATTTTGCAAACAGCCTTTTCTGTTTTAATATATTTTTGCAAATGATAAATATTTTTTTACTGATGTGTTTCACATATATAAGACCATGATGTGTTACACCTTTCATTTTTTATATAACAAACACTAAAACTAAAAAAAAAAAAAAAAAAAAACAACAAAAAAAAATCACATCAATCTTGAGTGAAAAGACAAATATGAAGAGAATCAAACAATAAATAATACAAATATTTTAAATATAATAAATAAAATATTAATGAGAATAATAATAATGAAAAAATAAATTAATTTAAAAAATGTAAAAAATAAAATGAAAAAAATGCCATTCACACACCTTTTCATTTTTATATAACAAAAACTAAAAAAAAAAAAAAAAAACGAGATAAATCACAAATCTGGAGTGATTAGACGAATATGAAGAGAATCAAACAATAAATAATATATAAAAAAAAATATATTTAATAAGAATAATAATGAAAAAATAATTAATTTTAAAAATGTAAAAAAATAAATAAAATGTTATTTACACTTCTTTTCATTTTTATATAGCAAAAACTAAAACTTAAAAAAATGAAAATGAAAAAAATCTTGAGTGAAAAAAAGTGACTAAAAAAAAAAAAAAAAAAATAAAAAATAGTAAAAAAAAGTCTCAAAAATGTCATTTAAAATACTAACGTTCTAAAAAGTTGAAAAAAAAACAAAAAAGTAGCCTTTTAACCAGCTGGAAAACACATTAAAATTAACCAGAAAACAGGAAAGAATATTAAGTGTTTAAAAGAAATTTGAATTGCCTTTGCACTGAGCTGGAAAGGACAGCATTTCATCTGTCAGATATATCTTGTTTGTATATGCACATGTTTAAAGAAAAATTGAATAAATTGAAATAAAATAAAAATCCGGAGCAGGACCCCCACACCCCCCCGTCCACTGGTGGTATACTGCAGTATAATTACTTTCACCTTAGTATTTCTGTTTGACGTTGGTAATAAAACCGTGGATGTGATTATTGAGTCGTGTGGTGAGACTTTGAACGATTTATAATAAAAATACAGTCTTACCAAAAAAAAATTGGTTTTTGCGCAGCATCATTTGGGCTCCGTGCTGCGTCTCCATCGAGCGTCTTTTGTCCCTGTGAGTCCCTCCTGCAGACAGAGGAAGGACATGTCCACACTTCACTGCACAAAAACACTGCGAACTGTCCCATCAGAAAGCCCCATTTTTCTGAGGAGCATTCATATTCATGTAATATCCACACAGAGATTTGAATTTTTAATATCTCCAAGAATGGATCAAGTCTCCTCCTTTTGTCCTTTGCTGTAACCTCGGTGTAATTTGCATCGTTCACTCGTTTCACTGTCAAATATCTCCAGCTCCATGCTCCACAAATGCGTCTTATGTTGTATTTAACAGTTTATAATAGTCCAGTAGATTTGTGCTCGGCTTGGTTTAAGTTTTATGTTGGGAACAAATCGTTTTCCAAGTAAAGTATGTTATTAATGTTAGCTATCCTGCTAAAACCACAGCTAAACTATTCTCTCTCACACAACACAACACGGTAACATCTGGTACTACTGGTTAAAGTACTATTACTACTACCAAAACTACTACTACAACAACCACTGCTATTGGTACAACTGTTAAAAAAAAACCCTAAACTGACAACTACAGCTGTGGCTTCTACCTGCTACACCCTAAACTTCAACCCAACAAATATCAAGATGGTATTATACTTAAAAAATACCAGATGTACGTTTATGTACAGTACTCCCTCAGTCGTCCAGGTATGAAAAAATAAATCCATAATTGCCCACAGCAAAAGGAAAAAACTGTGGTAAAGAGTTTATGAGGGTTACAACAGAAAAAAAAAAAAACTCCACTCCATAAGAGAATGTACCAACATGTCACAAGAGCAGCTCAGGACACCAGTCTGATGTGCATCTCCATCTCAAAACCATGTGAATAAATATACAGACACATATACACACCTTTGAATTTTTATATAACAACTAAAACTAAAAAAAAAAACTATATATATAAATAAATCACACAAATATTGAGTGAATAGACGAATATGAAGAGCATCAAACAATAAATAATACAAATATTAAAACATATATAAATAAATTATTAATGATAATAATAATGAAAAATAAATAAATGTAAAAAATGTTAAAAAAAATAAAAAAAAAAAAAAAAAAAAAAAAAAAAAAAAAAGGTAGGCAAAAGAAGCCCGTAGTCCGCTGTAGCAAAAGAAAAAAACTGTAGTGAACAGCATCAAGAGCAGCTCAGGACACCAGTCTGATGTACATCTCTATCTCAAAATCGCTAACCAGTCCTTTGAAGATGTTAAGGTACAGAAAATAAATGGTTGGAGAAGGACTTAAAGAGACAATTTTGTTAGGAAAAACAATCATTTTTAAAATGTTATTTATTTATTAGTTTATTTGAATAGGGACAATGCACATTAATCAACATTTCTGTGCCAGTATTAGCTAAACAGCTAGTTTCCAACCTCAGCCCCTATGGCAAGATGAAAAATGCCACCACACATAAAATACAAAGTTAGTATAAATAGTTGGTTTGGTTATTAGTAAAATATTCTAAAAGTTAGTGCAGGTAAACAGGAAATTAGTAAAACACTGTGACAAAGACAAAATCTACAGACATGACACAGAACAGACGAGGCAGCACAATTTCACATTTGTGATCACAGGCTTGATTCAGAAATAACCTTTTTTTTTTTTACCATGATTTTAAAAGTCCTGAGTGACTCCACACTTCTGATGTGGGACAGTGTTCCAAAACTGGACCGGTCGAACTGAAAAATCAATCTTTGAACTAGAATGGAGGCTTTAGTCATCTGTCCCTCATCTATAACTCCACCCTCAGAGCCAAATCTGAACAAGGAAACAATAGGGCTAGCCAGTATGCTAATAGGTGTGAGAGGATGTATTACGGGCCTGAATGATTATGCAAAATATGACTCAGGCACAGTTCACACTAGCTAGCAAACGATAAAGGTGTGCTAGCAAAAGACGAAGTTAAATCTGTCAACTGGACAAATTGTTGCAGGAGTGAAGACGTTTCGCTGCTCGTTCTTCAGTTCTGTTCGTCGAGAGAGAGGATGTACCAACCCCGAGAGAGAGCAGCTCAGGACCACAGTCTGCTGTTCATCTCCGTCTCAAAAATCACTCCTTTGAAGAGAGTGAGGTTCAGATTTGAGCCAGAGAAATGGTTTAAGAGGAGCGTTAAAGGAGTTATTTTTGTTTGGAGAGAGCATCCTGAATCTCTCATTGATCTGCAACTCTATCCTCAGACCCAAAGCAAACACAGGAACAAAGAGAACAATAGTTACAACAATATTTACTACCAGAAGTATCTTTAATAACTTTTCTGACCAGGTAAATTTGCGTAATAGTTTTGTTGGTAATAAGAATCATACTTATAAAACCTTTTTGTTCAATATTACATCGATACATTTAGGTTGAAGGTCGTTTTTAATCATTATTCAGACACATTATTCGACTCCATGTTGTGTCTCTATAAAACATCCAGTCGTATATAAACATCCAGTTTAGGTTGTCAATGGTGCACGTCCCACAAACGGCGAAGGGAGAGTTCATTTCTGCTCCATTATGGGGCGGTCCCCCTGTTCCTGTGTCCAAAATGGGATCAATGAGGCTGCACTCGAGTGACAAATCGCGAGTTCATTTCTGCTCCATTATGGCGTTGTCCTGTTCCTGTGTCTCTGGGATCAATGAGGCTGCACTCGGCTCGTGTCCAGACCCGATCGATAAGACCAAACGGATCCAAAGAGGCGCCGCTGCTCCCGAAACCCCCCAAACCAAAATGTTACCCCGAAAATCGACTCTGTCCCATGAGTGAAACTGCCGAGTCTGGCACTTTTACGGCGACAGTCAGTGAGAATCGACTGGAGACTGTGGACTGGAAATAAGAGACAAAGCTGCATTGACTAAAGTGAGTGTTCTGCTACTAAATCTATTTCAAACTTCATGAAATACCAAACTTATCAAACTTTCTCCAGGACTTTGTGTCTTGTGCTAAATTATATCTTGAAATGTGTGTGTATTTTTTAAACAAACGTCATATTAAGTTGAAAGTTCAGTCGTCAACAAAAAAGACAAGTGGCCCAAAAGTCACTGACAGTTGAAAAAACGTCATAACTCTTTTGTTTCTAAATATTTTTATTTTATTTTTTCAGAGCATTTAGAACGACTCTTCCGACATTAATCTGAGCAAATCCAGCACCGAGGAACGAACCCTCATTGTACAGTGGTACTTTGAGTCACATGGGTCAAATTCACAAACCCAGCGGTGTTACCGTCCACATTTTAATACCAGAGATGCCCCAAGAGTAAATGCCATTAAAGGAATAATAAGTGTTTTTCACAGACAGGGGGCAGTATGTGATCTCCACAGACCTGACTCGTCCTGGTTTCTTCCTGGGTCTATCTTAAAGAAAAGGTGTTTTGTGAATAAACCTCAGACAATAAACCACTTCAAACGTGATATCAGGATCAAATAAGAGACATAAGACATTTTTACTTCCCCTAGTTTAAGTCGTGATAAGTTCAAGTGTAAGTGAACAGTTATAACCGTATACATTTACAAAAATCTAGGAAGGTTTAGATTATCTACTGCTAAAATTTGGTGAGTATAACTTAAGAATTATAGGAGCTACTGAAGATTTAAAAGTGTCAGTGACTTTTGGGCCGCCCTTTATGCTAATAGTTAAATGTGTAATGTTCCTCAGTGTCGTGTTCAACTTTTTGCATGTTTTTCCAGTGTTTTTCTCGCTCAAATCTTTAGCCCTGTTCCTCAAGTGCTGCACAGCTTGTTTCCATGGAGACAGATCAGTAATATCATACTGCGGGACATTACAGGCAAGGCTAACATATCAGAGGAGACAAGAAAAGTTACATAGTGCACCTTTTACCAACACTTTTCCATGTATTTGAGAAAAATGTGACTTGACGCTGTACAGATTTATTCTATAAGCAGCTCCTGGAGTCGTGCATCTAAATACAAAGCGTTTTAATGTTCAGTGATCAGGAAGTGTGTGTTAGCATGTTCTGAATGCGTGAGGTGAATGTGGAAAAACTTTAGACCTCTGCAAAATATGAAAACGGCCTCAAATGTTAATAATCAAACTGAACTCTGTGAAAGTTTGTCCTCGAAACACCTCCTCAGCGTCTCGTCTTTAGCATCATCTGTTTCCTTTAAAAGCTCCTGACATCATAATGTTTTGCATGTGTTTCTCTGAGTAGCTCCTGTTTCCTCCTGTCAGACCAAGATGGAGTCTCCGATGTCATAATATAACGTAATCGAATCAGCGAACGCTTCTCCCGCTCATCCCTCTCAATAAGAGCTTTGTGTTTCCTCGTCGGGCCAAATATAAACTGGATGTTTCCTGTTTACGCCATTAGTTATTTCCAATCAAACCCGACGATCAACCGTAGACCTATAATCAGGGTTTGATAGATCACGTCACATCGTTTTAGTCGGATAATGTACAAACTACACAGAAAACAAATGGGATTTATCAGGAAGTTGTGGATTTGGAGGTTAAAGTTCATCAGGAGGCTAACTCAATTTGGCTAAAGTTGTTGTTTTATGAAAATCAGATGCTTCCCATGTGGTCAGTGTTAGCGTAGCGTGTTAGCCTCAGCGGGTGACTGATGGGAGCTCAGTGCAGACACACAGAACATGAACCGACAGAGTTATTATCGACGGGAATTCAAGTATTTTTAGTGTTAAAATAGAAAGTGGATTGTAAAGTCTCTGTAGTATCTGCACTAGTGACGGGCAAATGAGGCGGAGCTCCGGAGCTCGTCTCGTTCTTTCTGCCTCTCGTCTCGCAGCATCACGTGACCAAAGTGTCGAGGTGTCGGCCCCTCCCCCTCCTGCTTCGCTCTGCGTGTCAGTCGCTTCAGTGAATCGAAGCGTTTCATTGGCTCAGTGAATGTTCTGCTCTGTGATTGGTTCAGAGCTTCAGAGTGTTCAGTGACTTCTGTGGTTTGACAAGAGCTAAACTGCTACAGTATAAAAGATGCACCAATATTTCTGAAAAATGTTTGGTAGTGCGGAGTATTGTGTGACGTCAGTGGTGATTTTGGCGACTTTTGGCATTTGTTTCATTTTCGATGCATCTACAAATGGAAAAAATCGATCCATGGTTTGGGATCAGACAAAACTTCTATTTCTTCATAAAAACATGTGATATATAAATTGTTGTATTTTTTTATGTTCAAAATAGAATATATACTATTTATGACTTCTAATAAAATAGAAAATAGTTTTTTGTTCTCAAATCACGGCTTGTGCGCTGGTTTGCAATGGTTAAATCTGTCCACTAGAGGTCAGTGTTTCTCCTCAGACACATCGAACCATTTGAGACGATATTGAGACTGAGGCGTCAGTGCTTCACGAGGCTCCATTCGACCATCACTAGTAATTACCATCGGCCTATCGCAAAAGTCTGCTGCCTCGTCCGTGTTCGCTCAAATATTCGTCGTTTTTTCACTTCGTCGGCTGCATTTGAAGGACACTTACGTCACTTTCATGCACCGACGAATTTGATGATCACAAATGTGCCCTGCGTTTCCAGCGTTCCCATGGAGATCGGCTGTGAGCGAAGCATCTGAGCAGACTTCACGCTCTTCTGTTTCCCATCATGCACCTCGCGTCACATCTTCTACAGGAGAAACAAGGAATATCTTCTTAAAGTTATGTAATACTCGCTACAACTGGGAAGAAATCACCTTGAAAGTTATATTTGTCTGTTGATATTCGAAGGGAGAGATTAATTCCTGACTTCAACGGCTGCGACGACGACACCTTGACTCTTCTTCTATGAAATAATAAAGAATTAAAAGTAAACCTGTAATTATTTCCGTGGCGTAGGTCTGTCTTACGACGGCGGAGGACTCTTCATCGACCGGGTCCCTCGAGGTGTGAAACCATCAAACTGAGACACGACCTTTGTCTTTAGTTTGTTGGATTATTTTTAAATCTACAGGGACAGAGCCGTTTTTACGCCTCCAGAGAATCGGTGCAGTGTTGACTTTGGGACTTTTTACACAAATCAAACCACTTTATATCAGATTTTAGCTGCAAAACGTTTCCCAAATTCTCCACTGAAACGACAAACAGCGAGGTTTAATCACATTTACGACAAAAGTGACACAATAAGCTCAACAGCATCAAGAGTTTGTTCATTCATTTGTTCGAGCAGATAGTCATCGTTGATTGTAATCAGATTGTGACGCTTACAGTTACTTCTCTTCGCATTTTCCATTTCGTGGGAATATCTTCTACGTAGCCATAGCTGCCCGGGGATGGACTGACGAAAGCAGGCTGCCAATCTGTGCCATCGGCCCCTCGAAACACCAGCAATCACGATATTCATCCTCGACAAAGTGGACGTCTTGCTCAAGAACTTTGCCTGAGAGATGAACTCAATCCTGTCGCTCCAAACTCAAAACGATGGGGTTTAATTCGTCCGTCCTGCTACAATAAGTTTGTTCATGTTTGACACGATAGTAAATAAATGTACATATTCTACGGCGATTGTGCGATCAGGTGGTATAGAAACGTTACATAAGCCTCACCT
This sequence comes from Periophthalmus modestus, assembly GCA_019594935.1. Lineage (NCBI taxonomy): Eukaryota > Metazoa > Chordata > Actinopteri > Gobiiformes > Gobiidae > Periophthalmus > Periophthalmus modestus. The sequence goes on from JAIEZT010000068.1 coordinate 2,260,235, forward strand.
CCGCGCCCTCGTCTTCTTTACGTCTTCTTCTCGACTGATTTAATGATGTTCTGTTGTTTTTCTCAGTCCTTTGGCAGACGCCGGGCTCCAGATTGCAGCACAGCTCGGCGGCCTGGCTGTGAGACGGAGGTGAGAGCTGCGTGGGTGAATCGTGTGGAGAAAAACACTACAGGGAAACGAAGGAGCGGGTCCACTGCAAGAGGCTGAGAATCTAACACGGGGAGGAGACGGGCTCAGCGAGACGACCAGCGGGTTTCCTCAGAGACGTTTGAGCGATGAATCAAACGAGACGCGCTGGAAAATCAGGTTAAATTTCACTCGGATGAAGCCGTCAGTGCGAAAACGCTGGGGCTGAATGAAAATTTGAACCATCTGAATTGTTATTTTGGTGCGATTGCTTTTAATCTCACCATGGATTTCAGGATTATGAGAAAAATGGGTTGCTGTAGCGATTATCAATACACAACAGTCTTGGAAATGGTCAAAAATCCACAAAATGACACTTTAAACAGGAAGCTGAGAGCCCTGAACGTGATTACAGAATCTGAATGATGATCTAATAAGATTATTTCATGTATTTTTTATTATAATGGCACAAAAAAGGCTCAATATCATTAACTCACGTCTGAAACGCCACTTCCAGTTCGCAGTTTGTCAGTCGATCTGGTTTATTCTCTTGGTTTAGTCCTGACATAATTTGGTCTTAGTCCAGGTTGCTTTTAGTTTCAGTTTTAGTTTGAACACAGCCTAGTATTTCCTCGCTATTATATATGACAGTCACTGACACTTTTAAATCTTCAGTAGCTCCTTTAATTCTTAAGTTAAACTCACCAAATTTTAGCAGTAGATAAACTGAACCTTCACAGATTTTTAGCAACATATACAGTTATAATTGTTCACTTACACTTGGACTTATCACGACTTAAACTAGAGGAAGTAAAAATGTCTTATGTCTCTTATTTGATCCTGATGTCACGTTTGAAGTGGTTTATTGTCTGAGGTTTATTCACAAACACCTTTTCTTTAAGATAGACCCACAGGAAGAAATCAGGACGAGTCAGGTCTGTGGAGATCACATACTGCCCCCTCTGTGTGAAAACACTTATTATTCCTTTAATGGCATTTACTTTTGGGGCATCTCTGGTATTAAAATGTGGACGGTAACACTGCTGGGTTTGTGAATTTGACCCATGTGACTCAAAGTCCCACTGTACAATGAGGGTTCGATCCTCGGTGCTGGATTTGCTCAGATTAATGTGGGAAGAGTCGTTCTAAAAGCTCTGGAAAAATAAAAGAAAAATGTTAAGAAACAAAAGAGTTATGAGTTTTTTTCAACTGTCAGTGACTTTTGGGCCACACTGTATTTAGATTTCATGTTACAGCTCAACAGATGTTAATAAATATAGGAATCTTGATCGTTTTATATCACAAAATCCACTTTTTTTGCTCCTGTTTGAAGTGGATCTATAAAAACTCAACAGAACTAAAACTCACAGGTTGAAGGTGGATCTGACTCTGCGATTATGAAACACGACACAGATTTAGAAGAACAGGGACGTCCTGAGGCTCGGTGGATCCTGTTTATTCACACTGTGGTCTGGGTTGCCATGTTTGCCGTTTAGCAGCTTTTGTGGCGAGCAGAGCAGGTGTCGGCTTGAGTTTCGTGGCCATTAGGAAACAAAATGTAACATGCAATTTAAAAATGTGGGTGTTCAGTGCAAAAATGTGTGAGGAAAATGAGTTTTACCAGCGAAACATAACATAAAACGACAGCTAAAATAATGTAATATTGGTGTTTTACTGGTTGGCATTAAATATCTTTAAAGGTGCACTGTGTAACCTTTGGCTAGAATGTTCTTAGACGAGTTGAGCTGCCACGAGGTCAAGTTACAAGTCCGATCTGTGGGTAAAACTGCATTTTTTCAAGTTAAACACCTGCAATTAACATAAATGCAAGATATATATGTTTAAAGCCACATTATGGAATATTACAGGAAAATAATAACTATAATAATGTCCAAAGATGTCCCCCTTTTCAATATTTTGCAGATTTTTAAAGAAAAAACACAGAAAATAAAACTTGAAGAGCTTTTATTTATGACCATCAAGATACAAAAGTGATCCAAGCGAAAATAGTGTCATTTACACACAGTTTTTACGATATTTGATTAATTCTATCAGCACTACTCCCACACAAAACACAGCCGAGTTACGTCTTTGCATAACCGTAAAGGGCCGAGTCGAGCCTTTTGTTGCATAATAAATGTTTGTGGAGCTCGGAGTTGCATAGGCGTTTAAAGGGACACATGCTCAGGGTCGTGGAGCAGCACAGGAAGAAGCAGCAGCAGCAGAAAAACACGTTAAATATTGATAGTTCGGGCATAAGTGGTTCACAAAGCTACATATTTATACATTTATAAAAGTTTGGCACTGAATACGACGAATCAGATCGAGCTTTAAGGCAACAGTCACTACAGTTTACACACATTATTCCTCTGAAAAGGTGCTACATAAGAAATATTTACAGACTCAAACAGGATCTTACCAACCAGTGGTTTAAGGGACATAAAGTATTTAGGATTAACCAGATTAATTACAACTTACACAGCAATTTTTATAAGGCAAATCCACTACTTATATGATTTTACAGTACCTTTTTCCCTTTGCAAGTTAACACAAAGTACATTTTAACAAAAAACGTGTCCCCTCTGCAAGTTATAACAGTATTTTAACCAAACTAATGGACTAAATATATGTGCGTGTGCTTACTTTAGTGCAGCTCTAGTGTAAATGGAGCTACTTAGAAAATTAATGCTCTCGTCTAAGTTTTATAAACCAGGAAAATGCTTTTTTTATCCAGTCATAGGATTGTTGGATGAGAACTTTTAACTTTTGGTAGCTTAAAAATTAGGAAATTCTGCAAAATGCTCCCTTTAAATTCACTGTTAATGAACTTTTACCTTCCCTAAACAAGCTGAAAACATGTTAAATCAGATAAAATGGTTGAAAATAAAGCTCCGCCGCTTTGGTTAAAGTGGATTTGGTCAGCGTTGCTATGGTAACTCCACAGCAGTAGCTCAAAAGGTAAATTAAAAAAGCGTGCGTCAGGGTGCGGAGGCATTTAAGAGGGTGTGAAGAGACTCGCACAGAAACAAACCCTGGAGCGGAGGATTTTAATGGGCCATAAAAACGTGTTGTGTCCAGGGAGGTTTTTCAGAGCTTTAAATCTGCAGTTCAAAGTGTTTGGCATCGAGAAGGAGCCAAAGAGGAGCCAAGAAAACGCCAAAGACACACTCCACTGTGCAGTAAAGAGTCAGAGGGATGTGCGAGGACGAGGAGAGGCCCGTCCTCATCAAAGCAGCTCCAGCTTTGAGAGAAAACGACGAGTATTTGCTTTAAAAATCACTACATTGTACTAAAATTCTTCAGATATTCTATTCCCAGAGTAAATTAGATGCTTATAATTCTCTCTAGATGTGGTCACACTCTGCTAAAACGAAACTAAAATTGTATTGAATATTTGATAAGTGCACAGTATATTCATAACAGCAGATTCACGAGGTCAGGATATAATTACTTTACTGACTTATAATCTGAAAAATGACAAATGTAAGAGTCATTTTTGGGGTCAGAGTCTTTTCTTTGCGCTGGTTGAGAAATTTGTCTCATTTTTCTGTGCGATGATCAGATTTGAGCTGCAGAGAGTTGGATAAATAACCTGTAATGACTCATAACTGATGCAAACTAAGTGCTGAAGTATTTCATTTTGCTGTTTATATAAGTTTAAGTTTATAGAAGCAGCTCACGGATGGATGTTTTGGGTTTTTTTAACAATAAAAGTGCATTTTTGTGGGGAGAATCTTGCTCTAGAGTTATTCCAGCGACATATCGTACTTCAAAATGTGTTATTGTGACCATCCTGCTAAATAAAACCACTTAAATGAGTCAATTTGGTCAATTTTAGACGAGTGGAGCCACTTTTGTGCTGATCTCAAACCACAGGAGCAAATGTTAAGGCGTTTTATCTACTGCCAACCCGGAAGTGTTTCATAAGCAGCGGGAGATTTCATGTGAAGGTTAAATATGAGTCAAAGGGTTTGTAAAAGCTGGGAAGAGGTTAGATAATTTAAAAAACTGCCTTTTATCTATGTCAGAACTCAGAAAAGACACATGTGAACATTAAAAACACACTTCATGGACTGAAAACTGGGCTGAACAGCTTTCACAATCCACAGAAGCAGGTCGATTTTCTGTTTTAAAAGCAAAATGACACGTTTATCCGAACACAGAACAGGTTAATTATAGTTTAGAGTTCACACATGATTGTCTGATTAAACCTGTTGAAATGTTTTGTTGGTTGTTTGTTGTGCGACAGGTGCAGAGCTGCAGAGGCTCTGGACAGACGCCAGGTCCGACCCCGACAGAGAAAAAGGATAAAGGACAAGGGCAAATTATCAGAGAAATGATGATTCTGAGTCTGAAGAACGAGCCGAGAAATTCAGATCTGATTTGACTGTGTTTCTACAGATCTACTGGGTCTGATTCTGTTACGTTTCATTAGTTTGATTTGTGAAGTTGAGGTTAAATGATGTGATAAAACAAGACATTTTTCAGTTTTGGTTTGTTATGTGGATATAAGTGTAATTTACTGTAAAGTCCCTCGTTTATCGCAGGAGTTATGTTCTAAAAATAACCTATAAAGTATCAGCTTTATTTTTTACATTATTCTCTCTGTTTCTTGTCTGTAAAACCCCTCACCACACACTTTATACACTTTTCTCACACAGGCATTAAAATTTTCTCACATTTCTCTCTTGTTTAAACACAAAGTTCAAACCTTCGTCGGTGCCTTTGTCGGTGCAGAACGTTTCATCGACATTGTGGGTTTTGTCGGGGAGAAAACTTGCAAACATACAGCACTTCAGAGTCACACTGATCCAACATTTATGTAAATTTGTCTGACACATTCTGTACTGTACAGGAGACACGGAGGAGACTGATGGACAATGGTCTACAGTCCCTCAGCCAATCAGGACGCAGAACACAATGGTCTACAGTCCCTCAGCCAATCAGGACGCAGAACACAATGGTCTACAGTCCCTCAGCCAATCAGGACGCAGAACACAATGGTCTACAGTCTCTTAGCCAATCAGGACGCAGAACACAATGGTCTACAGTCCCTCAGCCAATCAGGACACAGAACACAATGGTCTACAGTCCCTCAGCCAATCAGGACGCAGAACACAATGGTCTACAGTCCCTCAGCCAATCAGGACACAGAACACAATGGTCTACAGTCCCTCAGCCAATCAGGACACAGAACACAATGGTCTACAGTCCCTCAGCCAATCAGGACGCAGAACACAATGGTCTACAGTATAAAAAAAAGATAATAACAGGCTTTTTTTTAACTTATAATATTCAAGCTACTTTAAAAACTAAACTTATAACTTTTCTAACCAGTTAATGTGTTTTTACATTAACTTTAGTCGTTGTAAAACATTGCACTGTATTTGGCATAATAAGAAAAAGTAAAAAATAAAATAAAGATATATTAAACATTCCATTAAAGGTTCACTGTGTAACTTTTCTGGTGTAAGTGGCAGCATCAGGCCAGGTTACGGGTCAGATCTGTGGAGTTTTAAAAGGTAAATGCTACACGGACACATTTTTACCATAATATAACATCTCCATGGAAACAACCAGAAAAGTTACACATTCCACCTTTAAATGCAGTTTGTACATTCAACCCTTTAAGCTTTGGAGCGTTGCTATTTGATTTTTCAACGTTATAACACTTTAAGAACAAGATAAAGACAAAAGTTAAAGTGAAGAAATGTATAAAACAGGATTAGAGCTTCTGTAAAAGCTGAACATACTCCGTGGGGTGGTCTGGGGTGGTCTTAGGTGGTCTTAGGTGGGCGGGGGTCCCTGGTAGCGCAGCATGATGTTGAAGGAGCGGGCGAAGTTGTTGGACAGAGAGCAGGAGTTGGAGTCTTCGGGGAGCGGCAGTAAGAAGGCGAGGAGGAGGAGGGCGAGGAGGAGCAGCCACAGAGGAAGAGCGAGGCAGCAGACACGGTGCAGCAAACCCGACTTCTGCAAAACACACAGATGAGCTTATTATGGGCCGAGACTTATGGAAACATGAGAATACGGTTGTTGTTTTGGAGATATGCAAATGTGAGGTGTCGAGGGTTGAATAAATAACGGCCATGATTCATAAAACAAACCAGACGAGTGTTTAAAAGGTCGTTAATTACACAAAACTGACTCTTGTAGCTTTAAGTCATGTTCCAACGCTGTTACCTCCTCAAAAACAGACCTGGACTTGTGTTTTGTTTCATTCACATGTTTGAGTCACACTTTATTATTAGTCTGTAACATCTCCAAAGCTCAAAATGCTCTGTTCCACCTTGTGATGTCATCAAGTGGTAGTTTAAGTTAACAGCTTCTCCTTTTACCTTCAGTTCAGCCGAGATAAATGGCAAATCCAGGGCTGAAATCATCCAAATGATTCAAATGAAGCTGTGTGGAGTTTAAAAACACAGTGGAGCACTTCCTGTATTACCACATGATGGTGGAGCAGAGTGTTTTAAGTTGGAGAGAAGAACAAAACACAACTCCAGGTCCAGGAAACGACAACACAGATCAGAAAATAGCGTCACATGGAGCTTTAAGTATTTCATTTTGACATTTATTTGAATATCTCATGTTTTTTTTTAAATATTGTACATTTAAAATAGATTTTTGGGGGATAAGCTCACTCTAGGGTTTCAATATTATCGTTTATTGCGTCTATATTTTCAGTACAGTTCACTTTAGACACTTTCTGGATCATGTGAAAGAGGAGGAAGACGCATCGAAAAATGAATAAAATCGCAGTTTTTGTTTTGGAGATGTGCAAATTTCACCTATAATTAAAACTATTCACAAAATGACCTGAAAAAGAGAGAAACTTGTGGTGTAATCTCACAAACAAAGGCATAAAGTGACATTTCTATAGACTTTTCATGATTTGTGTGATACTTGAACCTCAAAAATCAACATTTACAGACACATTTTTGATGTATATACTTGAAAAATCGTCTGAATAACGAGATTATGCAGTTAATTTTTGTCAATATCGCCCCCAGCAAAGTATGAGAAGGATAGCACTCATATAGATGTACATCACTCAGTTTAGACAGTCTCAATCCAGCGTTCGCAGGTTGATGAGACGCTGGAGTTAATCCTAATCACAAAGACTCGTGAATGTGCGTCTCTAAACTCATTTCTCTGATCTCGTGAGCCGCTGAATAACAAACACAAGATGGATGTCTGACTCTGGGCACTTAATTAGTCCATTACCAATAAACCATTTGTTCTGCTCTGAAAACAGCCTCCAACAGCATTAACTTTCCTCAAGCAGAGCCGCTAATCGAGAACAATAAGAATTACACGTCTTTTCTTTACGTTGAGACTCGAGATGCAGATACGATGATCTAAAAATGTCATGAATTACCTTTAAATTTGAAAATGAAACTCGATTCCTCTGTTGAAGTCAAATCACTTTATGTTCTGCTACTGACTGTTTATATAAATGGAAGTGATCATGTGCGCGCTTCCGGCTCTAATTCGCTTTCTATTGAAAAACCGTGGCCCCTCTCTTCAAAACGCTGAACGGCTGGTGGTTCTAGAGTCTAAAAGCTCAGCAGGAGGGAGAGCTTTCATTTACCAGGCTCCTGTGTTATAAACTCAGCTCCTGCTCGTGTTAAAGAGCCTCCACAGTCTCTACATTTGAGACCAGGACAGTGCGGAGCAGAACCCGAGATGCCCTGACCCTGTTCTGTGGCCCCGGACCCTCCCTTCCCTCGTCTGGCTGGATGACCCGGTGCCTGGCTGGGGTGGCTCCCGTCCCGCCGTGGTTGGGCCCCTCTCTGGCTCTTAGTTGAGCGGCTCTGGCTCCACAGACTTGAAATGAGCATTAATCTTGGACTCCTTCACTGTGGTTCTCCTCCAGTTTCTCTGTTTCTCCACTGGGTTTTTTTTTTTAATTTTTTTGTTGCTGATAAGGAGGGTCTAAGGACAGGGGGCGCTCTGCTCTGGGACACTTCTCCATTTGCTTGTTTTCTGTTGATTAATTTGCTTCCATTTCATTATTGATTTTTAAACTTTCTGTTGGTTAAATTGATTGTTTCGTTCAGCTCTAAGAGGCGACGCTGCTGTGGTTTTGGGTCTTTACAAAAATACATTGAATTGAACTGAATTCTCTCTGTCCCTGCTGCTGTCAGACTCATGTTGGTCTTAAATGTTCGTATTAACCCTCTACATGATCCTCGGGTTCATTTATTTATTTATTTTTTTTAATTAATATTCATTTTGAGTTTATTTATTTGAGTTTATTGTTTTTGAGTTATTGTGAGTTCATTTTTTATTTTTTTTAATAGTAGTTTTGAGTTTATTTATGATTTTTTTTTTTTGAGTTTTTGTCATTTTTTTTTTTTTTTTTTTTTTTAGTAATTTGAGTTTATTTATTACATTTTTTTGTTAACTTCGGTCTATTTATTTTTGCTTTTTTTGCTTTTGGTAAAATGCTAAACAAATCCCAAAAGTAGATCTTTGGAGCATTGAATTGAACTGAATTTTCTCCGTCTCTGCTGCTGTCAGACTCATGTTGGTCTTAAATATTCGTATTAACCCTCCACATGACGCTGATATTATTATTTTACTTTTGTGTCTGTAAATCAAGATATGAACATTAATAACAGACAAATGAGGCGCCGTCTTTCCCCGAGGTCGCTCCCTCTTGCCTGGCTCCTGATTGGCTCTTTCGAAGGCCAACCTTGAATATTATAGCAACCGAATAAGGAACTTGGCCCCAAATTGGCCCCTGTCTCCCTATTCCCTTAGTCCACTTCTTTATACATGTTTCCACATCACTTATGCCTCATTTACTTCCATTTCCTTATGTGAACAAAGCTCATGTTGCAGCTGATCCAACGGCTTTGAAGTCCTGTGGCATAAACTAAAGTGAAAATGTTAAAAAGTATAAAGAAAGGCCTTAGTTTTTTAATAAATGAAGTGATAAAATGAACCAAATCGTCACTGGAGCCTCTCATCTCAGTGAAACATGTCTCTAAAACAGTCAGATCCATCGTCGTTCACATGTTCTGATCCAAGTCACACATACAGAACATCTCGTCCCTATTTTAACAAATTTGAGAAGTGCAACTAGCCAGACTCGGAGTGAGAATCTGAAAATGAAAATATATACACGACGTGATCGGCTAAGGCGCCCACGCAACACGACGACACGCCAGAAACACAGAAAGGAAATAAAGGTTAGAATAATAATAAGAAACACACCAGAAACACACCAGAGTGAGCTTTACAGCACAGAGAAGACGAGAGGAGAAAAGATAGAGGAGAGAGAGGAGAGGAGAGAGGAGAGAGGAGAGAGGAGAGGACAAGAGAGGAGAGAGAGAGGAGAAAGGAGAGAGGAGAGAGAGAGAGGAGAGGAGAGAGGAGAGGAGAGAGAGAGAGGACAAGAGGAGAGAGAGAGGAGAGAGGAGAGAGGAGAGGAGAGAGGAGAAGGAGAGGAGAAGAGAGGAGGAGAGAGAGAGAGAGAGAGGAGAGAGAGAGAACAAGAGAGGAGAGAGGAGAGAGAGGAGAGAGGAGAGAGAGAGAGAGGAGAGGAGAAGAGAGGAGAGGAGAGGACAAGAGAGGAGAGGAGAGAGAGGAGAGAGAGGAGAGAGGAGAGGACAAGAGAGGAGAGGACAGAGGAGAGAGGAGAGAGGAGAGGAGAAGAAAGGAGAGGAGAGAGGAGAGACAAGAGAGAGAGGAGAGAGGAGAGAGGAGAGAGGACAGAGGAGGAGGAGAGAGGAGAAGAGGAGAGAGAGAGAGAGGAGAGGAGAGAGGAGAGAGAGAAGAGGAGAGAGCAGAGAGGAGAGGAGAGAGAGAGAGAGAGAGGAGAAGAGGAGAGAGCAGAGAGCAGAGGAGACCACGAGGACTTCTGAACCTCTGAATCATGTTCTCCTCCTCCTCCCTCCAGAGAGGCGTCAGCAGAGGAGAGAGGAGAATAAGGAGAGAATAATCCGGGTTAAAGTTGAGAGGAGGTTTGAAGAAGAAGTCAGGAGTGAGGAGAAGAGAGATGAGAAGAGACGGGGAGAGAGCACTAGAGGAGAAGAGAGAGGAAAGAAAAACTCAAATTTGAACCGAGGAAAGAGGAGAGAGGAGAGGACAGAGGAGAGAGGAGAGAGCAGACAGGAGAAGAGAGAGGAGAAGAGAGGAAAAAGAGGAGAGGAAAGAGGAGAGAGAGGAGTCTTGTTAAAAACTAATCCTGCCTCCTAAAGTGCAGATATTTGCAGAGGAGAGGAGAGAGGAGAGCGCAAAGAAAAGAGAGAGACTTATAGAGAGGAAAATTAGAGGATAAAAAAGAGGAGACTGACACACGAGCTGACAGAGCGTGTTTTTTTAGGAGAGGACAGATTTAGAGGAGATTGAATAGAAAAGTAAATTAGGAGAGGCCGTACTGAGGAACAGGTAGAGGAGCTCGACTCTCGACCAGAAAATGACATGATGCAGAGGACAGAGGACAGAAAAAACTAGGACTCATTCTATTTTGTTTTGAAAGAGCAACAGGAGCAGAGAAAAAGAAACACAAGTCAAACACAGAACAGAGGACAGAGGAGAGTGAAAGAGGACAGAGGATCAGCGGACACTCCAGACCACGTCACTTCTGAACCTCTGAATCATGTTCTCCTCCTCCGTCCATCTCCTGCGTCAGCTCCACAACAAAATAACAGAATAATCCGGGTTAAAGTTGGAGGAGGTTTGTTTGAAAGTCCAGGGAAAAGTTCAAGTAGAACTAAACACAAAATCCACGTTTTCACCACTAAACGGTGAACACGGTAAAAGAAAAACTCAAATTTGAGACAGAGACCGGGAGGTGTTTAGTCCCATTTTAGAGATACAGTTTGATTAGACGAGTACTTTTTATTCACGACACGACAGCAAAACCGGGCCTCCTAAAGTGCAGATATTTGCATTTTTGTTGCCTTTACTTTGCCAATTTAAACAAAATATAGACAGACTTATAATCCTGGAAAATTAGATTTGATAAGAAAGAAACCACTGACAGAGAAGTGTTTTTTTTAGCAATAAATTTACCTCAAATTGAATAAAAAAAGCAAATGTATTTAATGCCGTACTGTGGAACATTGTAGATAAGCTCGACTCTCGAACAGAAAAGTGACATGGGCATTCAGAACGGGGACTCAAAAACTAGTGACTCTATTTGTTTTGAAAGAGCAACAGGAGCAGAGAAAAAAACACAAGTCAAACACAGAACAGAGGCAGGTCTGTGTGAAACAAGAGGATCGGACCGGACCGGACTCTGACCGGACTCTGACCGGACTCTGACCGGACTCTGACCGACTCTGACCCGACTCTGACCGGACTCTGACCGGACTCTGACCGGGACTCTGACCGGACTCAGACCGGGGACTCCGACCGACCTGGGGGGACACTCTGACCAGGGGGGGACACTGACCGGGACTCTGACCGGGGGGGACTCTGACCGGGGGAAGACTCTGAGGTTACTGATTAATAAACCAGGAAGTGAAAGTACCACAGACGAGCCTCCCTCCACATGTTACACAATCAGACTCGACTACTGCATTTAGAAATACACAGGAAAATGACATATTATAATGTTTTATACCAGAGAAGAGGATTTACATGTGGTTTGGTTGTTACTATGATAAACAACATGCAAATATGAGAATATCTAGCTTTTTTCTCTATTTAAATTGGATTTAAATTAGAGCTAAGTGAAAAAATAACACTGATAATGACATATTTAAAAGCTAAAATGCCAAATATTTATTTTAACTAATGAATGAGGCAGGAGCAATAGAATTTTTGAGATGAGTCGATTCACTTGAGCAATAAAATATATCTTACTTTGACTTAATCTTAATAAAAGTGAAACTAATACAATAGCTTAAGGTTTAAACTGTCAGAAAATCGTGTTCCCTGTATTTTATGTTGATGATGTTGGAGAGATTCGGTTTTATTCAGTTTTAACTCACCTGTACTTCCTGTATTTTTGTACTTTTCTCATTTTTTCCCCACAAACTGTCACTTAACTGTAAAAACTATGATAATATAAGCCACAGATAGTATCCCGCTGAGTAATAATCAGAAAAAAAAACATAAAAAGTTGTTATATGGACAGAGTTTGACAGCAGAACAGTCCCCACGCGGCTCTGAAGATAAAGTGGGTAAATAGAGCAGGGCTGGAGGCTGTGGTCTGTAAACTGTGTGAAAGGGAGGAATGTCTGGGCCCGTTTTGGTGGAGGGGGTCTGAGGGTCAAGAGGAGACGGGGGAGGGGGGCACCATTCTTTAAACTGCCCCTCCTGCCCCTCGCGCTGTGGTGAATGAGAGCAGAGAGAGGAGGGAGGGTCGCCGGGCTTCAGACAACAGCAGCGCGGGTGGTCACAAAGTGTTAAAGCTCCTACATTACACAAAACTGACTCTCGTGAGGTTTAAGATGTGTTATAATACTGTTACCTGCTCAAAAACAGACCTGGACTTGTGTTTTGTTTCATATTTTTAGTCTTAAACCTCAAAACGCTCTGTTCCACCTTGTAGTTTTCAAGTTAACAGCTACGTTTTAACTTTAGTTCTGTAGAAATTGCCGATTCCAGGGTGTGAAATGATCCAAATGATTCAAATGAAGGTGTGTGGGGTTTCAAAACGCAGTGGAGCACTTCCTGTTTTACCACATGATGACATCACAAGGTGGAACAGAGAGTGATTTTTTTCAGTTTGAGAGAAGAACTCAGTCTAAATCTGCAGGTTTGTGTGTTAAACATGAGAATGAAACAAAACACAACTCCAGGTCTGTTTTTGATGAGGAAACAACATTATAACGCTTAAAAACTTAGTTAATCTGTCAGAAAATGGGAGATTTCAGAAAATGTGATTTAATGTGATTTAGTTCTTGGTTCAGTCCTTATTTAGTTCTGAGGTTTAATCCTGGTTTTGACATGGCCTGAGTACAAAGATTAAAGAAGCTTTAATGTAAAAATATTATCTATTAAGGTTGTTTTACTCGATGCAATTGAGTTATTTCTACTATTATAGGTAGAAAAAAACAGCACCTTCACACAAATAATTCAATGGTAAACAGATTTATATTATTAAATCCGACCCATAAAGCTCAATATTTGACATTTTATAGTGTATTAAATGTGATTTACTGACCTTCTGAGGCTTGGAATGAGACTGTTTGGCGAAATTCTGCAGAGACAAAAAGTGAATGAGGAAAACTCTACAAATCACATTATAAATGCACAACAAATTAACAAAAAACAACCACAAAACACATAAAATATCAGTAGTACATGATCCTGAGGTCATAGTGACAGAGCCGCAGTCACATGTTTGTCCTGGGGTATTACACTGCCATCTAGTGGTGAAGTTTCAGCAGTGCAGTCCAACATAAAGAATAAAAGGGACCAATGTCTGACTGATTAATGTGCATCGTTATTTTATTAATCCCAAGATGCTTTTCAAGTAAGTCTGCAAAGCTACTGAGAGAAAATTACAATTATCTGGCATATAATTGAATAATTAAAATCACAATTATTAGAAACTATTATTTATGATTTATTTCGAAGCTACAAGCTGAAACTACAGTAAACTTGTTGTGAAAGTTTTGTTCTGTGAGTCTCTTTTTAAAGCCGCTGCCAGCAATAAAAACACTAAATATTCCACTATAATAAAAATGCCTCTGCCTGTTTATACGTCTGTAAAATAAACGGGGGGTTATGAGCGTTTCATCTTTAAGTTTCCACTCACTGCGTCTGTTGCTTTGAGTGAATCTACATCCTTGAGCTTGGATTTGTACAGGATCCATCTGTAGCGTAAATCCTCCATCTCTGCCGATGTTTCCGGGTCGTCCTCCTCCACAAAAGTGACGCGAAGCTGCTGGAACAGGTCCTGGCCGTAGGGGACATTCTTCCTCAGGGTCTAAAGGGTTAAAAAAATACTGAGAACTTAATACAAATAAATGAAATGTGTAAGATACTGTGTGTTTTTATCACTTAAAGGATTTGTCTGGATGTTGTCCGGCCACTAGAGGGCAGTGTAACATTATTATAGTTTTCTGAAAGTTGGGGATGTGGTTGTAGAGTCATATTATTACCACTTAATTATTAGGTTTATATATTGTATAACTTTGTTCTTTTGGCCTGTGGTGTTGAACTGAGACAAGGGCAAAAGAATACAGAACAACAGGGTTTTTTCCACTCGAGCTCATCAGATTCAACATTTGTGGATATTTTATAAAAAGAAGCGTGAGCTCATGAAAAGTCACAATTAACATTATGCTGATATTTTGTAAAAGGGACAAAATGCAAATTAACCTCGACTGAAAATGTGGTGAGATATGTTCCCTTAAAAAAAGAAAATGAAAAAATATATATATGTATAAATCAACTGTTAGATGTGTTTTTGTTACTCAAACTGTGGTACCTGTACTGGTGATGTACAGCAGTACGCAGTTTAATTTAGACACAAATCTATTCATATTTTTGTCCTTCTTTGAGTTATTTGTTAGTGGAACTTCTGTGTCCATGTGTAGTCTAACTTATGACGTTTCGCCTTAGATTAGAGCTGATAAAGTCCACGTTTATACAGGGCGGCCCAAAAGTCACTGACAGTTGAAAAAAACTCCATAACTTTTTTGTTTCTAAATATTTTTCTTTTATTTTTCCAGATCATTTAGAACGACTCTTCCCACATTAATCTGAGCAAATCCAGCACCGAGGAACGAACCCTCATTGTACAGTGGTACTTTGCTGGGTTTGTGAATTTGACCCATGTGACTCAGTGTTACCGTTGACATTTTAATACCAGAGATGCCCCAAGACTAAATGCCATTTAAGGAATAATAAGTGTTTTTCACAGACAGGGGGCAGTATGTGATCTCCACAGACCTGACTCGTCCTGATTTCTTCCTGTGGGTCTATCTTAAAGAAAAGGTGTTTGTGAATAAACCTCAGACAATAAACCACTTCAAACGTAACATCAGGATCAAATAAGAGACATAAGACATTTTTACTTCCTCTAGTTTAAGTCGTGATAAGTTCAAGTGTAAGTGAACAATTATAACCGTTTATATTGCCAAAAATCTGGGAAGGTTCAGTTTATCTACTGCTAAAATTTGGTGAGTATAACTTAAAAATTATAGGAGCTACTGAAGATTTAAAAGTGTCAGTGACTTTTGGGCCGCCCAGTAGATATGACCTTAAGTGTGTTAGAGCAATACTGTTTTATAACTTTCTACTATTAAAAAATACCATTACAAAAATTCCCAACTTTGCTACTACTGACACCAGGGACCGAAAAGCAGAAGGCAAAAAAAGAACAACCAAAGAAAAGACCTCACCTGGATCTTGGCCTGGGCGTCTTTGAGTTCCTGAGCGCTCATTGGACCAGAATAAGATTTGAGAACCTCTGAGAGAACGCCATTCTCTTTTTGAAGCCACTGTTCAAACTCCCTCCACCTGAGTCTGTAGGCTTCTCTCCCGCTGCCTCGCTCCTGGAAAATAACCCACAGAAGTCCACTGAAAAAAGACGACGCATCTAGAGAGGTAATAAAAATATAAATAAATAAACTCTCAATTAGCAGAGTGACGGAAATCAAACGAGTGTGGAGAAGTAGCGTAGAAATTAATAGTTTCATTTCACTTTGTTTCACATGTTTTGGTTTGTTTTTTCTCTTCTCTTGATCACAGTAAATCATTGACACTTTTACGGTAATTAACTTATCATAAATGTGTTAAAACATGTTTGTAAAAGCAGGACAAAAGTGCAGATATATCATTTTAAAGTTTTATTTTCACTCATCTGTTGTTCAGCCTTTTAAAATAGTTGAATATCAGCGAAACACTAGACACATGTCCAAAAAACAGCAATATTATAAGTTTTCCACCTTTATAGCATCATTTAGGTCGTTACACACCACGACTTCAACCAGATTAAGAACTTTGGAGAAAAACAGCTTTTATAAAACATCCTTTGAGACATTTTTGCACTTTTCTCCACTGGAAAACCACTAAAGTGCAGCAGTTTTTTCTCCTTTTTTGCAAAATGGTTTATATTATTGGCTATTAGTTGTATAACTGCAATTTGTAGTTTTAGCAGAGGTCAGACTTATGCTGATGCAGTGCGTGGGTTTGGCATTAAAAAGCTGCACAAACAAAAACAGATTTCTAACCTTTCCATTGAGAGTTCCAGCTTCATCCGTTTGTCGAATGTCTCTCGTCCCTCTCGTCATCTCAGCCGTCCTGTCGAATGAAGCCTGTGGGGCAGAGGATTCATATAGAAGACACATTTTACACGGCTTTAAGGGTCAAAACAACATCCGAATTTTAGTGATTTCTGTGATTAAAGTGTCGCAAAAAGATTCACAACAATATCATCGACAGGTACAATTTCAGTTATGGTTTATGATCGATTAAATGCCTGGTGTTGTCTCCACAGCAGTTTAATTTCTTTTTTTTTTCAAACTAAAAGACAGAGGATACAGCAGACGAAATATCTGTGTAAACCCTCAGTCGTCCAGGCAAACTCAAGAAGAAAATGGGACTTTATAGCATGAAAAAACAAAGAAAACATGCATCATCTATAGAGACAATGTGATTTTAACTGTTCTATAGAGACATATTTGCATGTTTGGGTAAAATGTAAGTGTCTTGAAAAGGCCAAACTCTGAAATAATGGGGACGTGCAGTGAGAGGAATGTGCAGTGAGTGTAGTGTACAGTTTTTCTCTTGGGACAGCGGATGGAAATGATCCTTTGGCTATAATCCGGACGTGTTTGTTCATGTTGAATCATGTTTGTTCATTAACGTGCACCGTCCCAATCAAATACATAAATATACAGATAAAAGCAGAAGGCGATTGTGACAGAAAAGTTACACAATTCTAATCTGTACTGGACAAAAAGCTGTAGACTGTTCTGGTCAGATTCTTGCTGGACACTGCCTTAAATCTGTCCGAACGGAGGAGCTAATGACACTGAAGCTAACACACTTTTTGTTTAGAGTTTCTGTTTCTGTCTAACGAGCTTGGATGAGCAGTGACTTCGTCTTCACTTGTACAACTTTCTGTCCAGTTACAGATTTGAGTTTTTCTTCGACTGAGGGATTACACAGACATTCTGATTTTTGTTATCGAGGTATATGTTAAAAATCTGCTCAAATGTGCCTGTCTTAAGTATCAGACAAACACAGTAATTAGATATATCGCATTGTATTGCAGCCACTTGATTAAAAACGTCTCAATGTTATTTGGAAAGGGACATTAATGACGCACTAAAGGCTTGTCGGGGAATTAAACTAACCAATAATACGATGAGGTGAATAAAATACTGTCATACTGGGATATCACTTCACTCCTGAGGTTGTTTCCTACATAAAATTTGAAGGATATTGAATTAAAGTTATGAAACACATTTTTACCGAGGAATGTTGAGACTCTGGTGTGGCTGTGCTCCTTTTGAACTGGACAAAAGCTCCTCCTCCTGCTGCTCTTCCTCCTCCGTAGCGTCGACTGTCTGCTGCCTCCGCACTGCCCTCTCTGTACCTCTGCCCACCCTCCTCCTCCTCGCCCTCCTCTTCCTCGCCTCTCATCACCGCTGTGGAATCTATCACCGCTCCTACACTGTCGACCGATAACACCCCAACTCGACTTCTGCCTCTGCTTTCTCCCATTTTCAAATTATCAATGCCAGAGTTTCCATCTACAATTACGTGCTTGGCCGAGCTTTGATCTTTCCTTTTGCGGAGTACCCATGCAGGGGAGTCCGTTTCATCGTCACCCCAGGACGGCCCACTATCGGTCCTATCGCTGCATGAAAGTCCCCCGCCCTTTTTGTTTTCAGAAGATGCTACGAAATGACCCCGAGGCTGCCCTTCCAGCCAGCTGCTTTGGTCGATAATATCATCGTCTTCAAAGTCCACTTCGAGACTCCCTTCTGGTCCTGAGAAAGCCAGTTTTGGGAACACGCTGCCTGACCTTTTATCATTTTGTCCGGCTGTACTAGAGCTACTCCCTGTGTTGATCTCGGTGTCGTCACGAACTAAAATGCCCGTGGTGGACGTGTCTTTCAGCTTCCATGAGTCAGCCTCGGTTTGCTCCATGGACAATTTGAGTAACCTGGAAAGAAAGAAGAAAAAAGTTAAAAGACATAATTAATAATCAACATGTTCTGGTTTAATCTTTGCTTTGGTGTTTGACGTTTACCATCAAAATAAAAAAATATGTGCAGTATGTTTCCAGCACCATTTCTTTTTGAACAGGGGTCAACATAGCACTGACCCAAAAGTCACTGACACTTTTAAATCTTCAGTAGCTCCTATAATTCTTCAGTTATACTCACCAAATTTTAGCAGTAGATAAACTGAACCTTCCCAGATTTTTGGCAATATAAACGGTTATAATTGTTCACTTACACTTGAACTTATCACGACTTAAACTAGAGGAAGTAAAAATGTCTTATGTCTCTTATTTGATCCTGATATTACATTTGAAGTGGTTTATTGTCTGAGGTTTATTCACAAACACCTTTTCTTTAAGATAGACCCACAGGAAGAAATCAGGACGAGTCAGGTCTGTGGAGATCACATACTGCCCCCTGTCTGTGAAAAACACTTATTATTCCTTTAATGGCATTTACTCTTGGGGCATCTCTGGTATTAAAATGTCGACAGTAACACCGCTGGGTTTGTGAATTTGACCCATGTGACTCAAAGTACCACTGTACAATGAGGGTTCATTCCTCGGTGCTGGATTTGCTCAGATTAATGTGGGAAGAGTCGTTCTAAATGCTCTGAGAAAATAAAAGAAAAATATTTAGAAACAAAAGAGTTATGAGTATTTTTCAACTGTCAGTGACTTTTGGGCCGCCCTGCAAAAACAAAAGATCAGTTTTCTGGTGGAGCGTCTGCCACCTGCTTGTCTCCATAGAGTTAATTAGATTCCTGCTTCAAGGCTAAGTTACAGGCTACATCTATGGAGAGGGGACTCCGTCACAGTAAGAGTGTATGTTATTCAATGTATTTTTTAAGTTAATGTCATGTGCAACATAACACCAAAAACATTACGCAGTATAGCTTTAAATAGCTTTAGTCGACATACACTGGAGACACATACACGAGCTGATTAGCTGCTTAGTATCTGGCAACCCAAAACAAGGAGCTCGTTCTGCTTCCTGATAATTGTTTTTATTATGTTTTTTATTGTGTTAAATTGTTGCTTTGATTTCACTATGTGCAGCACTTCGGAAAGAGTTTATACAAATGTTATACTATGTGCTGTATAAAAGTGGATTGGATTGAATAAAAAGCAAGAAAATAACACAAACAACTTTAACTTAATCCATGTAACTTTGAATTATGTTAATAAATGATCAAAGACAAACAGAACTGATCACAGAATTAAGAATAAGCTGTTATATATATCATCTTTTTGGACAAATCCACTTCCCTTTCTCCATCTTTTGTCTGGGAACACCCCGTTTTAACATTTGTTGCGACTCACAGTGCTTTTTTGCCCTTGAGCTCAGCACTTTGCGAGGGCTATCTTGCTTTTGACACTGCTATTTATTTATTACGTCTTAAAATGTCTCACTTATAGCTTTTGTTTCCATCCACAGACGCGCCGTTGTCATGGAGATTAAGCTATAAAAGCGAGAACTAAGACGAGGCATTTTGGTCACGCTGGCGCTTTGATGGGAGTAATTCCTCAGATCCATCGAGACGCCGTCATATTTTAGCTTTAAAGATGAAGTTTCACCTTTCAGCAAAACGTTATAAACTTGTCCACAAACATAATGGGCTGTGTGATACGGCTGAACTATTTGGGAAGAATAAAAGTAAAAACGGCAATTTTCTGACTATTAGATTTGCAATTTATGTTTTAAAGTTCACATTTTAAACACGTCCACAGGAATTGACAAAAAGACTGACGTGAACTGACAAAACTAACACAAAAATCAGATTTCAGAACACGTTTGTGGAGATCTAAACTACAGGGTGAGCAGTTTTTATGCAGAAAAAGACAGAAGATTGTGTTGTTTGTGGAGGAAATGATGGTAGTTACTGTGTAAACGCTATTTTTACCCATTTTAGCTAAACTGAGGCCAAACCCAGAACTAAACCAACCCAGGATCAAACCAAATCTAGCCTAAGTAGTTAAAAAAATAGTCCAACTTTCAAAATTCAGACCTAAACTACAGGGTTAGCAGGTTTTTAAGCAGACAAAGACAGAAGATTGTGTCGTTTGTGGAGAAATTATTAAAAAACTGTCCATTCAAATGAATCTTTCTGCTCTAAATGTGTAATTGTGATTATTACCTGTCCACATTGAGACTGATGTTGTACAGGGACATCCAGGACGCCCTCAGCCTGTCCATGTCCCTCAGGATGTGGACCCTGCCGTCCTCTGAGGTCTTCTCCAACACCGAGTGACCTTTGACCTCTGTCCTCTGCAGCTGGAGCTCCTTCTCCGGAAACTCACCCAGGACTTTCTGCAGAAAACAAGACAAACACTGGATAAATTAGTGGTTTTATCATTTCTCTCAGATCAGTGCACGATTCATAAGTGATAATAACAGCAGCAATTCATATCTCCAGCTTTATTTATTTCATTTTTATTCCCCCTGACAATAATCACAGCATATTTGAGCAATCCATCTCAAAATGTGCTAAAAATAACCTGTAAATGTCAGGGATGAGGTTCAAGTATCACACAACAGCGAATGGACAATTTTAATTAAACTAAGAATGAATAATTTAATTTTATATCCATTTTTCTACTGACTAATTACTTACTTAAATAAACTAAATACTTGATATTCTATTTACATACCTACATATCTGTTTTACGATACATCTTCCATCTTTAACTCACCCCTGCAGTACATAATAGAGGCTGTGTTCACATAAAACTAAAATTGGGAGTGGGACTAAACCAGGTCTAGACCAGGACGACATCAGGACTAGAAGAGGATGAAACCAGGTCTAATCAGACTAAACTCAGGCCAAACCAGGACTAAACCAAGTCTAGCCTGATTACATAAAAATAGGCATCACATCCAGTCTCTCTCTAAAACCTTCAAATCAGGATAGAAATTTAGGGATAATAATGAATTCAGACTTGAAGATTAACAGCCACATCAAATCAGTCTCATCTGCAGCTTTTTACCATCTAAAAACATGTCGTCAAAAATCAAAGGTAAACTGTCCAACCAGACTCGGAGAGACTTATCCTGCAGAGAGGTTATCCTGCATCTGTCTCCAGGAGGTTAGACGACTGTAACGTCTCACTGGCCTCTGCAAAACGAGACAGAACAGAACATCCAGAACACTGCTGCCAGAGTCTGACTAGAACCAGGAAGTACTTCACACATGTGTCCTGTGTCAGGTGAAGTACTTCACACATGTGTCTGTGTCAGGGGAAGTACTTCACACATGTGTCCTGTGTCAGGTGAAGTACTTCACACATGTGTCCTGTGTCAGGTGAAGTACTTCACACATGTGTCCTGTGTGTCAGGTGAAGTACTTCACACATGTCTGTGTCAGTCCTGTCCTGTGTCTCTGTGTGTGGCTCAACAAGCAGCTCTGTGAACATGATGAACCAAAGAACATCTCCCACATGTGAGAGTGTGAGATGTTTCTTGTGGCTCCGAGGACTAAACCGGGACTAAACCAGGATTAAACCAGGACTAAACCAGGACTACAGCCACATGAACCATCTCACACTCTGGGCACCTGCAGGAGGCGGGTCCCTGAAGTCCTCAGAGTCGGGACTAAACCAGGAGAATCAGTGTTTGAGTTTCTGCAGCTAAAACCTGGAACAGTCTCAACAGTCTGTGACAATGTGACAATGTTTAAATCCAAACTCAAAATGGTTCTGTTCATCTGTGCGTATGACTGAAAGGGTTTTCTTCTGCACTTTTCTCCTTTAATGTTAATTTTATGATGATTATTTATGTTGTGATTTGTTGTATAGTGAGTTTAATGTCTTTTATTCTGTAAACACTCTGAATTACCTTGTGTACGAACTGTGCTGTAAACTTGCGTTGCCTAAAAATAGTCCAATTTGCAACAATTTGCAAAATGGTAATGAAACTACATCAAGTATCGTCTATTAGAAACACTTTTTTCCAGTTCACTTAAGCACCACTCCTCCTGAGAGAAACAGCTGAAGTCTTACTCCTCAGAGCCATTCGTCGCTAAACACTGGAGTAATTGTAAAAAACTGGAGAAAATGTCTAACATCAGATTGACTATGCAACAATTACTCATGAACGGAGCTGTGAATAGTATCAAAAGTCAGATATGAAGGTGGAACCAGACCCTGTATTGACCCTTTTTGGTGTTTTGGAGGATCAAGTACATTTTAGTGCCACAAAAATATCTTCTTTTGTCTAACTTATGACACGCCGAGCGATTTTATTCAGGTGGAAGGACGCTAACAACCCTCTTTCACACATGTCCTGTCAAAGTAAAGCTGCAAAAATGAGATGTTCATTCAAAAATATCAGTGCATTTGAGAAACATGGGGCCGTTTCCTACAGTTGAACCCAGCTCTTTAAAAAGAATCAGTGTGAATAAAACAGCACCGGGTGTAAATATTTTATCCGTGCGGCTCTTATTTTTTGTGGGCTTTGCTTTACACTTTGTTCTTTTTCTTTATTTTTGCATTATTTTCGTATTATTAGTTCTTGTTCTATTCGTTTTTGGTTTCATTTGATCATTTAAAACAATAAACATATCTTAATTAAAAATAAAATAGTCAGATACTAATTATTGCTCAAATGAGTATCTAGATCCGTAAGTTTTCATACTAAAAAATCCACATTCACAGGACAGAAATAAGTCTTTCTGAATATCTTTAGATGATCTGGAGCTGTATTTTTTCACAAATATAAGACACATGGACGACTATGGAACACAGATATAAGAACGCACAGTAATATTCAAGAAAGTACTACTATTTAATGTTGAAAAATGAAAAAAAAAAGTGTTTTTTAGTATCATTATCATGGTATTTCTGGATTATAACATGGCGCTCATGAAAAAGAATCGTGCACTCTCAAGATAAATGAAATAAAATCAGTATTGAATATCGAGTCTGTTCGTCAGTATCGAAATTTTAGCACCGTAACAACACTACTCCACATAAACTACTATTACTTTCTTCACCAAACAATACAAGTTTCACAAAATGATAAAAAATACATCAATACATTTCCAGCCAAGATGAGGCTCAAAAGCTCTGACCAGGGGTTCTACAGCCGCCTCCTCCACAGAACACAAGCTTCACTTCAGTAAAAAAAAAAAGCATTGGACTTGTTTTATCCTCCTTTCATCATTTCTTTTGGTGTAGGAGTGAGTCGTTCCCTCTGCGCCCGTTGCTTAATTTCGGGGAGCGCAGTGTGCTGACCGTGTTTCTCTGTGGGATAGGAATTCTCCCCTGTGCTGCTCGGCTGAAGCCTGTTTCCATCTATCAGGAGTGTAGGATCTGCAGTTATCGAGGCTTGGAGTGTGAGGAAATAAACAATACTAGCAGAAGATGTGTAAAAATGTGATTTCTTAAGCTACACAGGAAACACAAGTGCATAATAACACACGTGGTCAGTACAAATATGGCACTTTTCCCTCGTTAGCTACGTTTCAATAATAAGTACAGTCGGATAATACTCCAGATGTAGCTACTACGTACTGGACCTAAGTTAGAATCTGAAGCACGGCTGGAGGGATATGGGAAAAATCAATCACTCCTTACTTTCGTCTTTCAAAACTAAATTAAATTACTTTCAATTTGTCTGTGTAATCCCTCATCCAGGTCTGATCCACAGCAAAAGACAAAAAGTTGTAGGAGTGAAGACCTTCCGTAAACAGGAGGAGCCTTAGACCTAATCTATAACTCCATCGTCAGACCCAAAGCAAACAAAGGAAACAAAGAGGACAAAAACGGGTTGTTAAAGGCTGAAAGTGGAGGTAGTTACTCCTCCCTACTGCTCCAAACCACACCAGGCCTCCAGCTCCTCCTACAGACACGTGTCTCCGCTCGAGTCTGATCACTCCTGGACCTTCACCTGCAGCTGCCACACCTTTAAAAAGCCCCGCCCCCTGACACTCCTGACCGCTGGACTCTGTCAGTGAACATCATGCCACTGGTGTCCTGGGAATGTTCTGAATTTGAGACACTTTGTTGTGTTTTGACTTAGTACTGAGCCTGGGGAGGAAGAGGAAGGAAGGAAGAGAGAGGAAGGAAGGAAGGAAGGAAGGAAGGAAGAGGAAGGAAGGAAGGAAGAGAGAGGAAGGAAAGAAGGAAGAGAGAGGAAGGAAGGAAGGAAGAGAGAGAGAGAGGAAGGAAAGAAGGAAGGAAAAGGAGAGAGAAGAAGGAAGAAGAGAGAGAGGAAGGAAGAGAGAGAGAGGGAAGGAAGGAGAGAGAGAGAGAAGGAAGGAAGGAAGGAAGGAAGGAAGGGGAAGGAAAGAAGGAAGGAAGGAAGGAAGGAAGGAAGGAAGGAAGGAAGAGAGAGAGAGAGAGAGGAAGGAAAGAAGGAAGAGAAAGGAAGAGAGAGGAAGGAAGAAAGAGAGAGGAAGGAAGGCAGGAAGGAAGAGAGGAAGGAAGGCAGGAAGGAAGAGAGGAAGGAAGAGGAAGGAAGAGGAAGGAAGAGAGAGGAAGGAAGAGGAAGGAAGGAAGGAAGAAGAAGGAGGAAGGAAGGAAGGAAGGAAGGAAGGAAGAGAGAGAGGAAGGAAGAAAGGAAGGAAGAGAGAGAGGAAGGAAGAGGAAGGAAGGAAGGAAGGAGGAAGGAAGGAAAGAGAGAGAAGGAAGGAAGGAAGGAAGGAAGAAGAAGGAGGAAGGAAGGAAGGAAGGAAGGAAGGAAGGAAGGAAGAGAGAGGAAGGAAGGCAGGAAAGAAGGAAGGAAGAAAGGCAGGAAGGAAGGCAGGAAGGAAGAGAAAGGCAGGAAGGAAGGCAGGAAGGAAGGAAGAGAGAGGAAGGAAGGAAGGAAGGAAGGAAGGAAGGAAGGAAGGCAGGAAGGAAGGCAGGGAAGGAAGCAGGCAAGCAACGAAGCAAGGAAGGAAGGAAGGAGATTCAGTCAGTTCTGGTCAAACTGCCCTAACAGGAAACTAATAGTTGTCTTATACATAACTGTTAATAACCACTGATATCTGTGTTGTTATATATTAATACTGTGAATAACTGTTGTATAATTATTATTCTTTGGTTTATTAAAGCGTTTATAACTTTGAACAGAATAATGCATTAAACTGAATCGAGCCTTTAAGCTGTGTAAAGTATTTTCATTCACTCCACACTCTGAGGGGGGTAAACTACTCGCCACAGCTGCCCCGGGGCAGACTGATGGACACGAGGCTGCCGGTCTGACCACCCGTCACTCACTCTCTCCTCACACTGTCTTGCCAAAGGACACAACAACAGTTTCTAAGCCAGCGGCAGTTCTAGCCTGAATGATTCCCTGGGTAGAAGGCCTCCCTGGTGCCAGTGTTACCCCTGCGTCCCCTGAGCAGCTGCCCCCTGCTGGTCAAACTGAGAACAGCCACTACAGTTTCACTCCAGCACCTGCTCCACTGCTGTCGACATGACAATAGTATAAATAGCTCTGATTATATTTCTTTGCCAAAACTATTTCTATGTGGTTTATAGACCAATATAGTTCTTCTTCTTCACCTTATGACTTCACTTATGGGGGTGGGCAGTATCTCAAGTCAGTCCAACAGTTTTAGCCGAAGAAAAGTGCATTTACTGTAAACTTACCCCCAAAACCATCACTTTATAAATACCACTTTATATCTTATTTGGAGTTTTGTTCACTTTTAATCACTTCTTCTTGCAGCATGTTCATTAAAAATTATACAGTATTTTGAAGTTTTGCTCATCTTTTAAACAACAGTCACACAATAGTACCTGTATTTTGATATTCTGCCACCTCTGTTCCCATACCTGCGCCTCCTGCTGGCGGCCCTCCACACTGCACTCTCCAGACGAGCTGTGAAACGACTCGAGCTTCTGCTTCATGATCATGATCCACTTCTCCAGGTTCAGTAACTCGTCATGGAGGCTCTCGTGCTCCGTGATGTTCTCCTCGCTGTCGTGCACCTTCATCTGGAAAACATAAGAAGGTAAAGAAATAAATAAAAGATCTCTCTGTAAAATAAAACTTCTCACGATACTACCGTGTGATATTTGCCTGCAGTTTGGTAAAGTAGAAAGAGGACACCATGTTTTATTGTGTATCAATAGAGCCAAAAAAAACAAAAAAAACAACAAAATTCATTCATTCATAATAAAATAAAATAAAAATATATAAATACAATAAAAAATAAATAAATAAATAAAAATAAAATAAAAATGAAATAAAACAAAAAAATAAAATTAATACAATAAAATAAATTAAAAGTACATTAAATTAAAAATAAATAAATAAAAAATAAAATTAAAATAAAATAAAAATGAAATAAAACAAAAAAATAAAATTAATTAATTAAATTAAAATAATTCCCCTGAAATAATAATGCAGTTAAGGCATTTTGAGAATAGAAAAAATATGAGGCTATGGAATAAATCGATCAATCCTTTTTTATATTTATACTTCCCTAATTTATAAGTCCTATTTCTACAATACTTTTAAAACAATATCACAATAAAGATCATCATGAGTTTTAGATACTGCTGCATATAATCATTCCTAAATTAAACATAATAGTAAAAAGTGATTTATATCTATATATCTACAATGACTGTAAACAACACTTAGTCCCACCAGAAAACATCCAAACATGTTTCGTTATAAAATCGCTTCATCAAACTTCCGGTTAGACCTTTACAAAAATTGTTGTTAGCTCCGGTGCCATTTGCTCAGCCACTTTGAGAGTATTTTCCTCCATTTCAACCCAGCATAAAACACACTGAATCTGTCATTTCAGAAATATCACATCCTCTATAAAATCATGTCAAAGTGACCTCGAACTTACACTATTTCCAAGTAAAAACCTGTTGCAATGTGTTATCTTAAAGGTCCCATGTATTTGAGCTAAATCTGTTCAGTTCCACTACAGATTTATTGCATAAGCAGCACTTGAGGTCAAAATAAGTCCGCTGTGTACTGTCTGCATCGAATTATAAAGCGATATAAAGTGCTGGTATGCTAGTTTTTCACTTTACCGTCATGGCAAAACTTGTGAAAAGTGCTTATAATCTCATTGCGGTGAGTAATTATGATGCTCAAAATGCTTAAAAGTAAGTGAGGAATACATTTAGACCACTGCAAACTGTTTAAAATTGAAAAAAACTACTACTTTTCTTGTTTTTAATATCGCAAAATCAGGTTACAGTGTCTTTAAATGTATTACTGAATGAGACAACATCCCAACTGCGCTCACGTCTTTCAAAAGTGTTGTGTCAAAGCAAAATAAAACACCTGCCGCAAATCTTTTTACCTTGACCACTGTGTAGAGATTTTTCCACTCGGCGTAGAGACGTTCAAACTGGGTCTTGTTGGAAGGACTGGAGGACACCAGCGTCTCCAAGGCGGCGATATGAGCCTCGCAATCTTCAAGGTCCTTCTGTATCACCTGTGCACAGTCAGGAAGCAGGAAGGAGTTAGGGAAAAAAGGGAAAGTCGTGGAATATTTGAACAGAAATCCTTTAAAGATGCCCCTGTGTAACATTTTGGTAGAGGGCACATCGTCTGAATTAAGTCTGACAAAGTGGAAAACATCTCAAGGACAACCTGGATACATTATTGATAAACATTTTAATCACACCTGCTCCTGTTTTTAATATTTTAAACAGACCCGTGTAGTTTTTTGCTTGTTTTGTTGTGTATTTGAACAGGGCGCTCATGAAAAGGAGAGTCTGAGTGCTCTCACCGGACTCTCTCTGCAGAAATAAAAGATAAATGAAATGAAAATCTGCTCGTCTCTATGGGAGTGTTATTTATTGACTTGCCTGAAATGTCTCGAGTATCAGACATAACTTTTTACATGGAGATTATTTAGATTATTTCAGTACATGACAGATGGAGCAGTACTTTCTGGGAGTCAATATTTATCATGGTTATTTTTTCTTTATACTAGTTAATTTTCTGTGCTTTGAGAGAGCAAAAAAGTCAAATTATGAACTTCTATGGCTCATTATAGAGTCAAACTAACTACTTAAGTGTCGTGTTCTGCCATTTATTGTGGTGTATTGTACATTTTTGCACATTTAGAATACTTTTTGAAGATTTTTGCTTGGGTATGTCTCTCCTCTGGCCTGGGATCTCCTTAGGGTCCCACTGGAGGAGGGTGTCTGGGGTGAGGGAAGTCTGGGAGTCCCTGCTTAGACTGGTGCCTCGGATAAGAGGAAGAACATGGATGGATATATTGTAATTCGTGAGCTAGTCCATTACAGTTTGTTTAAGTTTGGATTTAAAAGGTTTAATATTATGTAATACAACAAATTCGACTCTAATTTGTGAGACTAGCAGTTATAGCGTTGAATTTGGAGTCAAGGTTTATCATAGCAGCTAAACCCAATCCAGAGCGAGGATGTTGAAGGTAACGCCCCTTTTTGCTCGCACCGCTGGTTTAGCAGGGAGCGGGCGCTTAGCAACGCTGTCAATCAAGCCTGTTGCCAACGCTAGCGGCAGAGACTTTGCGGAAAGAAGCCGCCTGATTTGTCTGTTATTAATGTTCATATCTTGAATTACAGTCAAAATAGCGAAGTGAAAAACCCAGGATCATGTAGAGGGTTAAAACGAACATTTAAGACCCAAATGACGAGTCTGACAGCAGCAGGTACAGACAGAGGGGACACAGTTTATTAAAAAAAAACAAAACTCAAAAAAACAAAAAAAAAAAAAACTCAAAATAACTTTAAAAATAAACATATTTATAAATAAAGAATAAACAAAAAAAACAAAACAAAACAAAAAAACTCAAAATAAATGCAAAATAACAAAATAAATAAACAAAACATAAATGCAAAAAATTAAAATAAACGCAAAATAACAAAACAATAAATGCAAAAAATTAAAATAAATGAACACAAAATAACAAAAAATAAGTGCAAAAAATTAAAATAAATAAACTCAAAATAACTACAAAAAATAACAACAAAAAACTCATAAAAAAAAAAAAAAAACCTCAAAAAAAAAAAAAAAAAAAAAAAAAAAAAAAAAAAAAAAAATAGTAAAAATGAACTCAGAATAACTCAAGAAACTAAAGAAATAAATAAATAACAAAAAATAAATGAACCTAGGATCACGTAGAGACCAAAATGATGCTCACTGCTGCAGTTACAGAGGGAGGGGTGATAATTTTTTAATGTAAAGTGAATTGGAGCCAGAGTGGATGGAACCAAGCGCCCATGATCACTTCTTATTAGAACGTAGCGGCTAATGCGTCAGCTATGTCCATTTATATATACAGTGTGAGTTTTATTTATATTAACGACAGTATCTCTGTACAAATGAACACCCTGCTGTATCGTGTTCACTCTGGTTCTTTTTGGACTCACTCTGAACTGGTCAGCCTGACTTTTCTTGGCCAGTATGTCGGGCTGCAGACCATCAGCTGTCACCAGTCTGTCCCTGAGCCCCCCCAGTCTGACGCCAACCAGCTCATGGGCATCACCGAAGTCTTTGGTCCTGGAGATTAAACCCTGTGAGAAGAAATGGAATAAAACATGTGAGATGAGAACATGTGGCTGATGGCAGTGTTATGAAAAAAACATCATGATCTATTCATGAAGATTGATTAAAAGTCCCTCCATGAAACGCCTGGATTTACTAATAATAAAATGAGTGTAAAAATCTCATTTTTATAGGTATTGTCCTCAAAATTTAAATGTGAGAGGTCAACAATATTTTCAGTTGAGATGTAGTGTATGTTTGTCTCCAGCTCCCTCCTGCAGGTTTCTACACCTTCAATTTAATAAAAAAAAAATTAGGCGAGGATGAGAAAAATCATTTTTTATGTGTGTTCCAAAGTGTATAAATGCTTAGCAGACAAACTTACAGTGATTCTGACACATGTGGGTAAAACTACAGGGTGTTACCTTTACAAAGACCCCAAACTTGTGTGACTGTGACTGTACTGAGGGTTCAATAATGGTCATCATTTTAATTTGGAAAGGTCAGCTCAAAGGCAATTTCTCCAAAATGACCAGGAATTGTCAGGGGTTAAGCCAGTTTTCCTGATCAGAAATGTGGGAAAAAGTGAATTATTTTAGTCTAACCACACAGCAAAATCTGCATATTGACAGAAATAAGTTTTGCCAACCTCGATGTTAGTCCCGTAGAATGTTTTTGCCCAGTTTTGACCCTCAAAATAGTAGATTAAAACTGCACTATGTAACTTTTCTGGTGGGGAATTCCTCAAACTGCTTGCTGTCTCCATGGAGATGTTGTTATAAGGAGTTAAACTTATCTGTCTTACATTTATTTAATTATATTTGCTTTTATTGCTCACGGAAATGTGTCATGCCAAACTGTGAAACCATAACATCTCCATAGAAACACGCAGGAGGCCAATACTCTAGCATAAAAGTTGCACAGTGCAGCTTTAAGTACCGTCTTTAAATGACCCAAATAAGAAATTATAGAGAGTAAAACTTTATATTATAGAATGAAACAAAGATTGGACTAAACCAGGCTTAGGATTTAGGACTGAAACTGGTTTAAACTGAAAAATAAAGGACAAAATCAGACATAAAAAGAAATAGGTCAGGCCTTGAGCAGGGCACAATCAAATTAAAACTGGTATTGAAATTATATTACATTGAAAAAAAAGACACATACTGCAAATTTTAACCAGATACAAGTGTAGTTTTCTTCACTTGATGTTCTTTTATTTAATCTCCAAGGTTTTTACATTTGAAAAGCCCTAATTACAACAATATCTGTGTTTTATTTCCCTCAAGTGGCTCAAGGACACGCGCCGAGGGGGGCAGGGCAGTATTTTTAGCTTCTATCCGCACTTGGCCTCAAAAATGGTCTGTCAGTCATTTACACTTTAAACTGCAGAAGCCTGACATTAAGGAGTATTTAAATCAGCCATTAGAAAGCCCTCTCACGGTCTGGTGACAGGTTCAACCCAGAGCAGCAGAGAAGACCATGGTGAAGCCCAGTGTTGGTGAAATGTGTTTTCCTGACGGTTTTTGGCAGGATTAACACAGCTGTATTTGTGTCAAGGCAGTGAGAAAAATGGGAGAGGACAGAATCAAAAAGAAACTGTTGCACTTCTCCAAAGCTCCACAGTTGAATTTACTTTTTAAACATTTTTTTTTTTGCAATTAATAGTTTGAATCGCTTGGTACAGACAGTTAGAAGCAATTATTATCATTTTATTTTGTTATTTTTCGTTATTTTCTCCACAAACTCTGCTTTTAACATGGTTTTTAAACATACTGTTGCTGCACTGTGTAACTTTTCTAATGTGAACAGGATTGCTTTGACGTTGGAATGTTCCACAGTATGGCATTAAGACTTATACACATCCATCTTGCATTTATTTTAACAAATGGTGCACGAAAAACTTGAAAAACATGCTTTCTTATAGTGAGGAGGATCGCCTCTGCACAGATCTGACCTGGAACGTTGCCTAGTGCTGTCAGCTGCTTGTGTAATGCTATATTATGGGACATTCCAGGTAAGGCAATAACGTCCAGTAGAAAAGTTGCACAGTGGGACAACTGGGGGGTAAAATGAATGAAGTTTTTGGAGTTGATAATACTGCACGGACCTGGCCTTTCAAAAAGTATTCGCTGTAAAAGTACTTTAGGAAGGAGAGATCCAACCAGCCACGAGGGAAATAAGTGATAAAATGATCAAAGCAACATTTTTATGAGGATTTGGAACGATGGCTTCACTTAAAACTCCCACACACACGTCTCACTCTTCATTTAAACCTGAGGAAGTGGACGGTGTGAAGGACAAACGCCATCGTGGGTTTTGTAGATCAGTTTAATAAAGTTACTATAGTTTGAGTGCAGGGGTGTCAAACTCAAAATGTTAAACCTTTTCTAATTAAAAAAAAATGTTTAATAATAGTTTTGCTTAAACATTGAATCCAGAACAAGCATAAATACATTTTTAAATAAATATGTCTCTAAATCTGTAGCTTTTGAGCTCCTTTTCACCTTTATTAGTTTATTTGACATGGACAATGTGCAAAACATGAAGCTTAAAACTGTAGTTTCCATCTGTCCCTGAGCAGGTGAGAAATACAATATAAAATGTAAGAAATATAATCAATACTCACTCACACACGACAGAACGACCAACTATTACACATACATTTTACAATAAAATCTCACTAAAACTATATCATACCATTACCATCTTAATCCTGACACTGCTGATTCTCTAATAATAATTTCTTAACATTAAAAGTTTTTATGTCAGAGGAAAGTTTCAGACTTTGTGGCAGTTTGTTTTATTCTTTGATGCTCTGTGTGTGTGAAGGCCGAGCTCCGTTTGGGTCGAGTTTTTCACTGGAGGAGGCGATGTGTTATTTAAGATTTTAAAGACTAATCGCTCATTTGAACAGGTCATTAAATTGTCCAAGTTTAACATGTTGTGCAAATATTGGACAATGATGATATAGCAGTGTTTTTTGTCCATTTATTTAAATATTTTTTCACAGCTCTAATATATATTTCATACGATCTCAGGAGCCAAATATAACTATATCAAGGGTCAAATTTTGAGTGGAATCTCAAAAAGTCGGCGTTATTGGACTCTCAGCTACAAGATCATAAACATTTTGAGCACTATCCACCTTTGTCTTTGTGATGTTTGAGTGATTATACTTAGGGATGTGCAACCAATCCCCATCTACAAGATCCAACTTGAATAAATACATTTTGTGTTTTCCCATAAAGAGTACATTGTAAAAATAATGAGACTGCCGCACCCTGTCTGCAGCTGATAAAACAGTCTGTTTTATTTCTCGTAAACCTGGACGTAAGAGCTACGACTGGCTGCGTTTGCCGTGGTTCATCCCAGTTTCACTTCGCTGTCTGAAAAAAGCTGTTCCAGGAGCTTGTGAAAGGCGAAGCAGGGACGAGTTAGACAGATTTAAACACCTACTTCCTCCATCTGCTGTGGGAATATCAGGTGCCCCAGCTTTAAGGTAAGCTTTATTATCCCCATAGGGAAATGTGCCCACTGTGCAGCGCTCGGGGAAACCATCTCCACGTGTAGACTACCTTCACTCGAATATTTTACCCAATGTGGACGCTATGAATTCATGGGTGAGAGCAGAGGAAACCCGCTAGACATGGGGAGAACATGCAAACTCCACAGAATGACCTAGAAGCTGAACCCAGAACAGAATAGCAATGAAGAGCAACTGTCCGTCCTCATCAGACTCACATAAAATAATGAAATATGACGCTTTATGGGACCTGCAACCCTCAGCTACAGTCCATGTTTGTGCATCATTTGTGCATTTACTCATTATTTTATGTTTGTTTATTTGTATGTGTCTCAGATAAAAATGTCCCTGAGCTGTGGGGTGCCCCAGGGGTCAATTCTGGGACCCCTGTTGTTCAGTCTGTACATGCTGCCATTAGGCCAGTTAATACGCAGCAACAATGTGTCCTACCACAACTCTGCAGATGACACTCAGATCTATGTGTCACTGCAGCAGGTGAATCTGGACCAGTGGATTCACTCTGACACTGCATCAGATCAGTGTGTGGATGCAAAAGAACTTTCACCAGCTAAACTCAGATAATACTGAAGTCATAGTCTTTGGCTCGCAGAAACAGAGAAAGTGTCAGAGTCACCTCCAGTCTCTCTCTCTAAAACCTTCAAATCAGGCTAGAAATTTAGGGGTAATAATGGACATCAAATCAATAACATCTGCAGCTTTATACATCTAAAAAACATTGCAAAAATCAAAGGTAAACTGTCAAAGCCAGACTCAGAGAGACTTATCCTGCATTTGTCTCCAGGAGGTTAGACGACTGTAACGTCTCACTGGCCTCTGCAAACGAGCCTCAAGACAGAACAGAACATCCAGAACACTGCTGCTCGGGTCTGACTAGAACCAGGAAGTACTTCACACATAAGTCCTGTGCTCAGGTCTCTGCACTGGCTTTAAAGCAGCTCTGTGTGAACAAGTCTCTTCATGGCCTAGGTCCAAAGTACATCTCTGACATGTTAGAGCCATATGAACCATCTCACACTCTGAGGACTTCAGGGACCGGCCTCCTGCTGGTCCCAGAGTCAGGACTAAACATGGAGAATCAGCGTTTCAGTTTTATGCAGCTAAAACCTGGAACAGTCTTAATAAAGATGTGAGACAGACTCGACTTTGACAATGTTTAAATCCAGGCTTTAAACGGTTCTGTTTATCTGTGCATATGACTGAGAGGTTTTTATTCTGCTCTCTTTTGTTTTAATGTTGTTTTGATTTGTGTGATTTCAATGTGTTTCTTATTCTGTAAAGCACTTTGAATTACCTTGCGTACGAACTGTGCTGTACAAATAAACCTGCCTGCCCTGTAGGTGTGTTTGGGTTCGTTTCTCACCTGCAGCCTGCTCTTCCTCTGCAGCAGCTGTGAGTGGAGCAGTTCTCTGGTCCTTATGGCGGCGCTGAGCTCCGTCTGTAAAGTGTCTGCTCTGTCTTGTCCAAACACAGAATCCAGCAGATCGCCCTTCACCTGCAACTGCCCCAGCCGCTCCTGCAGCTCCGCACTGTCCACAAGGAGGCGCTATAAACACACAATCATTACAGGGAAGTTAAGTATTACATTTAGACTTTATTCACACTTCTTGTTTCTGGTTTTAATTTTGGTTTCAGCCCCAGTTGTGTGCACAAAATCTTTTCTTCTGACATATTTTGAAAGTAATTTACATAATTTACTCTGAAATTGTGTATAAATCTAAACAAAAGACAAAACCAGGACCCAAACCAGCTAATTAACAAATAAATAAAAAAGCAGCTGTGATTATAACAAGACTATTGAATATTTCATGACACTTTTTTGCCTTTTTAAGAGCAAAATACTGTATTACATGGAAGCCTCATTACAATATGTGCAGTTTATTTATAGGCCGGTCACAAAAATGAATATATCAACTTATCGTTCAGTATATGAAAGGTGGAACAATATAGTATTTATTGTGTGATATTTCTTTGCACTACTGGGGAATTTTGGATTATTTTTAGCAATACGATAAGATTTAAGATGTAAAATGTTGAATAAATCACTTTTATGACTCATTATAGACACAAACTAAGTACTAAAGTGTTTCATCCTGCTGTTTATTTACTGCAAAAGGATTTTTTTTTTTTTTTTTTTTGCAATATTGTACATTTAGAACAGGTTTTTTTGGGGTAATTCTGCTTAAATAATCCTATATGACACATGAAAATTTGTTACAGGCTTAGCAGTTTGCAATAAGTACATGTACCGACTGTAATTACATAAAAATAAGATTATGATTCTTAAGTATTTGATAATTATTTATCTTGATTTTGATGCATGTTCTCATTCTCTTGCTGCTCTTGAACTTTGCGTTGCAGCACTGCAATTTCCTCATGATGGGACAAATACAGGTTCTTTTATCTGGTCTTTACTACGTTTTTCAGATTCATCAATAGAATAAAAAATAAATGAAATACTGGTGCTTGTTGTTCACAGGTAAAAGGTCAAATCTCGGGTTTTACTAAAAAAAACTGTAATATGTCGTTGGAAATCACTTCAACCTCTGACTGTAAAAGGCGTCTGTCTCACCGAGAAATAATTCAGCTGGAGTTTTCTGCTGCTCGATGCTCGGAGCAAAAGTCAAAAACCAAACATTGAGATCTGAATATATCACGTATCTGTTTTGTTTTTTTGCACTATGTCGATGCTTCTGTCAAACTGTTTATTCATGAAAGATGCTCAGTTCTTTTTAAGTATAGTAAATAATTTGTATGTATAATGCCATTTCTGCTGATGTCTTTGGATGGAGGAAATTTGCAATTACTGTATAGAAGGAATCAAACTGGGACATTTTCATTATTTTCATATTATTTTTTATAGAATATTATTCACTATTATTATTACATTGTATTATTTCTACATGTTTATTTTGTATTTATTTTATCTTTACTGTGTATTTATTATTATTACAATTATTATTACAATATTGTATTATTTCTATATGTTTATTTTGTATTTATTTTGTCTTTAATTTGAATTTATTATTATTATTTTTATTATCATTATTATCATTATTATTATTATTATTTTTATTTTGAATTTATTTTGTCTTTACTGTGTATTTATTATTATTACTATTATTAATGAGGGGGATTGTAACCTGTGCAGCTGCAGAGATCAATACTTGAATAAAAATTTGATCACAAAAAAGTCTCAGTTTTTACTTTTTAAATGTCAATATAGAAGAAAATGGTAAAACTGCAGTATTTCATCTTAAAATTACATACATTGAGAGAACTTTAAACACAACATGAGAAGTTGACCATCAAAGGCCTGTGTCCAGTGAAAGTTCAAGTAAAACCTCATATTGACTCTTTACAGCTGCAGTGAATCTTGGAAAACGCAACAGTTGCATAAGATTTGACTTTGAAAAATGGTTAAACATAAACTTGAAAGTAATCCATTTAATGTTTTTTTCAGATATAATTTCTGCAGGTTGTCTTCAAAGTTCGATGTTTGTCAAAATCTGATCGACTCTGATGTAAAAAGTTAAATTAGAGATTTGTGAAAAATGGTCAAAAGATCAAAAGAATAAAGAATAAATTTACAGCACAGTTCAAATGGGACATTTCACATGCTTTAAGGGGTTTATAAGACACAAATAACAAAATACAAAGCACCCAAAAAGTCACTGACAGTTGAAAAAAATCCATAACTCTTGTGTTTCTTAATATTTTTCTTTTATTTTTCCAGAGCATTTAGAACGACTCTTCCCACATTAATCTGAGCAAATATAGATCTGAGGAACGAACCCTCATTGTACAGTGGTACTTTGAGTCACATGGGTCAAACTCACAAACCCAGCGATGTTACCGTCCACATTTTAATAACAGAGATGCCCCAAGAGTAAATGCCATTAAAGGAATAATAAGTGTTTTTCACAGACAGGGGGCAGTATGTGATCTCCACAGACCTGACTCGTCCTGATTTCCTCCTGTGGGTCTATCTTAAAGAAAAGGTGTTTGTGAATAAACCTCAGACAATAAACCACTTCAAACATAATATCAGGATCAAATAAGAGCCAAATTAGGTCATTTTCACTTCCCGTAGTTTAAGTCGTGATAAGTTCAAGTGTAAGTGAACAATTATAACCGTTTATATTGACAAAAATCTGGGAAGGTTCAGTTTATCTACTGCTAAAATTTGGTGAGTATAACTTAAGAATTACAGGAGCTACTGAAGATTTAAAAGTGTCAGTGACTTTTGGGCCACCCTGTATGCCACTAGTTAAACGTATGTAACTTTTCTGGTAGGGAGATGTTATTGCCTTACCTGGAATGTTCCTCAGTGTCGCTGTAAAAGTTTTTGGTTTTTTTTCCTCTAACCATAATTCGCTTTTTTTTTAAATAAAGCGCTAATGCAAGGAGAGGGAGAGGGGGACAGTAATCACAAGGAGGGATCTGGACCCCCCCGTCCTCCACGTGATTTCTGCCTATAGTTACAAACACCAATAGAGTCATTTAAACAAACTCATCTGCCGCTTCTTAATTTTGAAGCACTACTAAAACACTGGCTGAACATTTCATCAAATAAAGCATTTAATTAATTAAAAATGGACCCAGCTCATATAAACCACAGAGTCTTTCTTCTTCAGGAGCTGGAGAAAACCTCAGAGTTTCTACATCCAGGAGAAAGATCCCTGTCGCAGCTGTGCCTCAACGATCTGTGATTCCTGCCTAAAATTCAGTCTTAAACATATCTTTAAATTGAATATACGGTATGTTCACAACTTGGGTTTAGCAAAGATCTCATCCAGCCACTGCTCTTCAGAACTGGGCACTAGTTTTGCTTTTTTTCTGTTGACGCTGCTCCGCAAATTGTTCTGGAATACACCCTGAGCTGCCTCTCCTGCTCAGGGTGACGTGGTTTACATCTTAAAAACATATTTACTGTGACATACTGGGGGATTTTAACAGTTAAAACAGTTCTGATAAGTCTTGATTTAGTAGACTAGTAGTAAAGTCTAGCATATTTCACACTGCAAACACTATTTCATCTTTTCGGTGAGTTGCAATAATATACAGAAATACAGCACCTTCATTTTTAAATAATTCTGCTTCATAAAAATAGTGGATTTAACAGCCAGGAGCCTTTAGACAATGAGGTATTTTAATACTGCCTTAGTGGGACTGTTCCCCATTATATTAATGTAATAAAGTAAAATCTTTCTTGCCCCAGTAAAAATGTATTGTAAAAGCAGGTCTTAAAATGAGTCCGCTCTGTGCTGCTGCATCTAATTATACAGAGTTTTAATCCTCTGCGAATCAGGAAGAATGGCTGTTAGCATGCTAGTTATCGTTACATTACATAACATTACAAAGAGGGCAAAACTACTTCTGCTCTGGCATCTGAAAGTTATAAAAAAGAGCTTCTAAACTAAGTACAAGCTAAAAAATGTGTTAAGAAAGAGGCAAAATGGTGCTACTGCAAACTGATTTTAAGATGGAAAAAATCGGGTACAGTGTTAAAAGTTCTAGATAGAGTTTAGTTGTAGTATTGAGTATTGAGAATTGAGCTCACCTCGATCTTCTGGACGAGCATGGCGATGTGGGAGAAGTCTGAGACCTCTGCCTCCAGGACCTGAGACACCTGGAGGCTCCACTGAGTGAACACCAGCAGAGGGTCCTGCAGAGCGCTCCTCAGACCACACTCCGACTCTGAGCACAGGCGCGTCGCTCGGCACTTCACACTGGAACACACAATTAACAAACAAATAGAATAAAATAGAATAGAATAAAATAAAATAGAATAAAAATAAAAATGAATAAAACAGAATAAAAAAGAATAAAATAAAACAGAATAAAATAAAATAAAACAGAATAAAATAAAATAAAACAGTATAAAATAGAATAAAATAGAATAAAATAACAGACTAAAATAAAACAGAATAAAAGAAAACAAAATAAAATAAAATAAAACAGAATAAAATAAAATAAAATAACAGAGACTAAAATAAAACAGAATAAAATAAAACAGAATAAAATAGAATAAAAGAAAACAGAACGTTTAAAAAAAAAGATAAAACAGAATAAAATAAAAATAAAATAAAATAGAATAAAAAATAGAATAAAATAGAATAAAACAGAATAAAATAAAACAATAGAATAAAAAAGAATAGAATGAAATAGAATAGAATAAAAAAGAATAGAATGAAATGGAATAGAATAAAAATAAAAAAAATAAAATAGAAAAAATAATAAAATGAAATAGAATAGAATCAAATACAACAGAATAAAATAAAATAAAATAAATCAAATAGAATAAAATAGAATAGAATAAAAAGAAAGAAAGAAATGCCAAGGAAATTGTCAAATATACTTTTAAACTGCAAATACCAAATGTAATAGACTCACAGCTTCTATTAAAACTAGGAAATGTCACGGCAATTAAAGCCTGCAAGTATTCTCCAGACAAAGATTATTTTATGTGACATGAAAGGAAAAAACAAGGGTAAGGATATATAATTTAAAAAGCCAGACTAATGCATAAGATTTATTCTGCCACCCGCTCGTCGCTCTGGAGATATTTGCAGGTGACGCGACCGGCCAGGGTCAGATCTGTGTAATAATGCATGTGATTCAAGGTATTTTTTTACCAATAAAAACAAAAGTAAGTGAATAAAGGCAAGAAAGATGTGTTTAATGCCTTACTGCGGAACATTCCAGGCAAAGAAATAGCATTTACATTAAGACAAGCACCAAAAAAACGTATGTACGGCATCTTTAGGTGATTGAATAGTACACATTTTACAGTTGTAACCAGTTAATATCATTGCACTAAAAACTATGTGTTTTTTCATGGCCGATACCGATTGTTTCACAGCCAAAGCAGCAGCTGAT
The DNA here is from genome assembly GCA_019594935.1 of Periophthalmus modestus. Lineage (NCBI taxonomy): Eukaryota > Metazoa > Chordata > Actinopteri > Gobiiformes > Gobiidae > Periophthalmus > Periophthalmus modestus. The sequence goes on from JAIEZT010000068.1 coordinate 2,300,366, forward strand.
ATTTTTGGGACGATATGTAGGACCAATTTTGTTGTAGAGCAGTTATCTCTTTGTACTAAACTGTTCAAATAAAGCTGTAAATGTTTAGTGTTTGTATTGTCACTGTTCTTGGACCATGAGTCTGGAATAAAGATGAAGTGAAACTGACTGAAAGCTTCATGTGGGTTCTTTACGCAGCAGGTCAGCTAAAACAATACATCCAAATCGTGCTGGAGAGTTAAGACCGATGTCCGATACGCTGAAAAGGGCAAATCTAAACCAGATATATCGTCTATCTCTACCCTGGGTGAGTATAACTTACCTCTGATGCTCTTTGACCACAGCCAGCACGTCGTCTGAGAGGTGCCTCGAGTCCTCAGAGAATCTAAAGAGCTCTTTAAGTTGAGCTTTAAGATGCTCCACCTGAAACTCTTCCCCGGCCAAAGTGTTTTTCACTCCCTAAAAACACACAAAGGATCAATGAGGGACAGAAAGAAATGTGCAAAACGTGATGGTAAATATCTTGGTTGAGGTAGATAAAAAACATTCAACACGTATAAAAAAAATCACCTTATTTTAGTTTCATGACACTGAGGAGGACTACACTTTATAATGGAGCATATTTGGGAGAAAACTTAACTTACATTACAGTTGTCTTATCATAGGCAATGTCTTTTTTGAACTCATCAGGTATACATTTTTAAAAAGCCATGTTAGAGGCAAAAAAAGGATTGTCCACAGCTACACACACTACGCAAACTGCACTTAAGCATCACTTTAACAGCTCGGGATGTAAATGACACAACAGCAGTTTACTTTTTGAGTTGTTCTGGAGTCAGACACACCTAAACGAGCTAAAAGAAGAGGCAGGTCTAAAAGCTGTGGTTTATAGAGGCCTGGTCCACAGCTCTGTCAGTGCAGCAGTGAGATTGTAACACTGAAGTCATGCTCTAATGGCTGCTCAGACGGAGTGAGTCATGAGTGTGACCAATCTGAAAAAATACTTCCTCAAAGATTCAAGTCGGAGAGAAAAGAGGAATATACCGGAAGAGTCTCTTTGTGTAAAACCCTCAGTCGTCCACGTCTTTTGTCTGTAACTGGTGAAAAACTTATGCTAATGAAACCACATTTTATGCCTTTAATTATTATAACTCAATAATGTCTGGAATTTGCTTCATTAATTCTGGTGTACTGGTTCAACAGTGGCACTGGTCATAAATTTGACTGGTGACTTGGGGCTGGATATTCCCCACACAATTAAGACTTTTCACTCTTTAAACTCTTTAAAGTTAATTGAACACTGAACCTAAAAAGATGTTTGAACCCCCTCGAGCAGCTGGTTGTACCACCTCATCATCTGCTCACTGTATGGACTGATTTGACAACTGCGTGCACAATAAAACTACTTTAATGCAACATTTTCAATTTATTCTCGCTTAGTGAGAGAAAGAGGACAGTGGCTTGTAATTCTGAAAAGCCTTAAATATTTGTATCGTTAAACGGGACCTCCTTCATCCACAAAAGGTTTTAATTATGCTTGATTTAAATGAAAAGCTACTTCAGGGTTGTTACTGCACACGTCATATGGCCCAATACATGCGATTAGAGATGGACCGATACATGGGTCGGCCGATATATTGGGCCACTTTTTTAATCTTTTTTAAATTTCCAGCAGAGGCAGATATTTTGTTTGGCTAAATATGCATGGAAAATATATACATAAAACTTATTTTGAACACTTTAGTCCAGGGGTGTCCAAACTTTTCTCACTTTTCTCAAGCCGAGGGCCGATTGAGGGCCACAGACTGGTCACCAACACAGTGAATACTTCAAATCTGTGTTTTTACAAGTTCGACTGAACCACTCGACCTTTATTCATGCTACATCCTCAGTGGGACACATTAAATATTTGATATGTTAAAGTAGATTTTCAGATATGTGCAGTAAAAAGTTCTGTTTAAAGTAATATGGGTCAATTCACCTGGAAGCTTGAGGGCCAAGAAAAATTGGTCTGAGGGCCACATTTGGCCCCCGGGCCACAGTTTGGCCTCTGGATTCTAAACCATCGGTGTCAGTATCGGCCATAAAAAAAAAGTATATCAGTCAGAGCGAGAGAAAGGAATAAATGGGCGGAGCTAACTGATCAAACGACGGGTGAGTCCTGGTCTAGTCCTCGTTTAGTCCCGGTCTAGTCCACGTTTAGTCCCGGTCTAGTCCACGTTTAGTCCCGGTCTAGTCCACGTTTAGTCCCGGTCTAGTCCCACGTTTAGTCCCGGTCTAGTCCACGTTTAGTCCCGGTCTAGTCCACGTTTAGTCCCGGTCTAGTCCACGTTTAGTCCCGGTCTAGTCCACGTTTAGTCCCGGTCTAGTCCACGTTTAGTCCCGGTCTAGTCCACGTTTAGTCCCGGTCTAGTCCACGTTTAGTCCCGGTCTAGTCCACGTTTAGTCCCGGTCTAGTCCACGTTTAGTCCCGGTCTAGTCCACGTTTAGTCCCGGTCTAGTCCACGTTTAGTCCCGGTCTAGTCCACGTTTAGTCCTCTTGTAGTCCACGTTTAGTCCTCTTGTAGTCCACGTTTAGTCCTCTTGTAGTCCACGTTTAGTCCTCTTGTAGTCCACGTTTAGTCCTCTTGTAGTCCACGTTTAGTCCTCTTGTAGTCCACGTTTAGTCCTCTTGTAGTCCACGTTTAGTCCTCTTGTAGTCCACGTTTAGTCCTCTTGTAGTCCACGTTTAGTCCTCTTGTAGTCCCACGTTAGTCCTCTTGTAGTCCACGTTTAGTCCTCTTGTAGTCCACGTTTAGTCCTCTTGTAGTCCACGTTTAGTCCTCTTGTAGTCCACGTTTAGTCCTCTTGTAGTCCACGTTTAGTCCTCTTGTAGTCCACGTTTAGTCCTCTCTTGTAGTCCACGTTTAGTCCTCTTGTAGTCCACGTTTAGTCCTCTTGTAGTCCACGTTTAGTCCTCTTGTAGTCCACGTTTAGTCCTCTTGTAGCCCACGTTTAGTCCTCTTGTAGCCCACGTTTAGTCCTCTTGTAGTCCACGTTTAGTCCTCTTGTAGTCCACGTTTAGTCCTCTTGTAGTCCACGTTTAGTCCCGGTCTAGTCCACGTTTAGTCCCGGTCTAGTCCACGTTTAGTCCCGGTCTAGTCCACGTTTAGTCCCGGTCTAGTCCACGTTTAGTCCCGGTCTAGTGCACGTTTAGTCCTGGTCTAGTGCACGTTTAGTCCTGGTCTAGTCCACGTCGTTTAGTCCTGGTCTAGTCCACGTTTAGTCCTGTTTGGCCTGCTTTAGTCCAAAGTGTACTGCAGAAAATGAATACACTTGTCTCGTATCCAGTCTGTAGTAAAAACAAAGTTGTGAGTGATTAAATTTGGGGAAATGGTCAAAATCTGACCCACATATCGGCATAAAAAATCTCGGCATATCGTTTTCTCTGGATTCTAAACTATCGGTATCTGTATCGGCCATAAAAAAAGCATATCAGCCGATCTCTACACGCGATAGGTAAAATCCTCTAGGAAAGGTAGTCCTGACTGAGCCTAGGCCCAGATCTGGAGGTCCCCACTGCCTCTGACAGGTGAAGGATGGGTCAAATACAGAGGACATTTCCATATAAAGTGTCCCTTAAAGCGTTATTGTTCCTTTGTCCTTCTATACACACAACAGACACAGCACACAGCAGCTTCCCCCTAATGTAGTGCCTAAAGTACTTATCATTCCTTGCTTGTAACCTCTGAGTGAAAACAAACAGGCTTCACCATTACATCCTGACAGCCTATCATTGCAGCGGGTGACGCACGCAGGAGCAGTGCAGTCCGGAGCTTCGTTGGACATTCCCGTCACATGCGCCGAGCCCGGGCAGCTCCGCAGGTCCCTCCTTCTTTCCCTCCTTCTTTGACAAAGGCTCAGTCTGAACTCACGCTGATTCTATGGCCGCGAATCTCTCCTCGCACTTCAAAACACAGCCCTGCCTAGAAGACCACACTTGGGTAGTAGATTTATTCAGCCACCACTGTGTCTTTGCTCGCTGCTCGGTGGTGTGGGGGAAGGCTTGTCACAGTAGCAGCTTTTTGTTGGTGTGTAGGGTGTTGCTGCAGGAAATATGATGAGATATGTGAGCTGTTTAAAAGCCCTTCTGCAGACAGGTGTTGCAAATTAGCCTGTGAAACCAGCATCACTTAATTCTGAATCGACATCTTTTGTATCTGCGCCTATTCAAATAAACATAAAGACTTGTATAAGCTATGGACATGTAAACCTAGGACATAATAATTCCTGTCTTTTGGAAATGAAACATATTGTAATCTACTGCAATAATAGCACAAAGAATCATTTTAGTAGCTCCACAATGAGTCACACGCTCACGTATCACATTAGGGCTGAAATAATTAACCAAAATCCCCTTCCTCGTCTTGATTGATGCTAATTTTAGATCTGCTTCATTAAAATCAATAAAAAATGTCTTTCAATATTCGCTTCATGAACGTAACGAGAGACTTTAAAGCTCCCGTCTGTAATTACATCAGCTGCTGCTCCTGGTGTATTCTCACATGTCACCACTAGATGCCGTCTATGTTACTGCTGTCTGATCGTGCGCCAGCTTTTGTCAGATAGAAGATTAGAGAGCAGAGGTGAGTCTGAACAAAGGCAGGTGAGGCGGATAGGACGAACAGGTTTCACATCTGCCATATGCTACTGGAAAAATACATAAAACATCCAACTTTAAATGGATGCAGTTAGTAAATCGCAAAGTCTGCAAGTTTTAAGTACAATCATTTCGAAATAACTGGTTTGTTCTGCCTTTTTCTGCATAAAAACTGCTAATCCTGCAGTTTAAATCTGTTCAAACACATCCAAAAATGTGATTCAGATCAGTCTTTTTGTCAATTACTCATTTAAAACGTGAACTTTGAACAGAATACTTTTAATTCCACAACATAAATCTAATATTTTCCTCAACCTGCAACAAATATTAAATCCAAAACCGTTAACCCCTCACCTATTTCGTGATAAATCAGTTTAACAGATATTTTGACAGGTTTACATGTGGGTTTGCTTGACGCCGGGGAAGATCTTTTGAGAATGCACCACTCCTCACTTTGGCATTCAGTCACTCCAACAACCCGAGACTTGACAGCGTGTGGTTTGGGCACAAGCTGTAAAAATGTACCGCGACGGAGGTGAGGAATACACAATAAAGTTGTCATGTCGGGGCCAGCGGTGGGAGGAACTGGTAAACAAGAGTGACAGTCAGGTGTGGCAGATAGTGTAAAAATGAGCCATAAATATTTAAGTAAGAAATCCAGTCTAAGAAGAGAAACCGTTTAGGATACGACTGCACTAAAAGTACCAAAATAAATCTATTTTTACAATCTCCTACCACCACAAAACTTCCTATAACTAAAAGTGCCTTAGTAAAAAATGATAAAACATGTTATTTTCTCGCAGAAAGAGTGACTACAGAAGTAAAAAGCTTTGGAAATAAAGTGTAAACCTAAGTTATTTGCTCTTAACAAAGAACAGGAGTAAAGCTGTGTAACAAGACTGTCATTATAATGATTAACACAAGCTGCTACTTACAGTGTTAAAATAAAAAAGTACAAAAAAATAAGCAGTAAAAGTGAGAGTTGCAAAGGAAATAACAAGTAGATCTTTTTAATTTCTTGGGATAATCTAGTTTAAGAGATTTAAGAGGCTTGTATCTGTCTTTTATAGCGTCTACTTCAGGTACATACACTTCACACTATGCAGTAGATTGTAAAAAAAAAAAAAAAAAGTTTAGAAACAAAATAAAACAACATTACTTATGTATTTGAGGGAATTACTGTAGCTGGATGAGAACGATTTATATTTGGACCTGACACAGACCAAGTTTCTCTGTCACGGTTCAACGTCAGAGCGAGAGGAAGAAATAAAAGGAGCTAACTGATCAAACGAAGGGTGAGTCCTGGGCTAGTCCTCGTTTAGTCCTGGTCTAGTCCACGTTTAGTCCCGGTCTAATCCTCGTTTAGTCCCGGGCTAGTCCTCGTTTAGTCCCGGTCTAGTCCACGTTTAGTCCCGGTCTAGTCCACGTTTAGTCCCGGTCTAATCCTCGTTTAGTCCCGGTCTAGTCCACCTTTAGTCCCGGTCTAGTCCACCTTTAGTCCCGGTCTAGTCCACCTTTAGTCCCGGTCTAGTCCACCTTTAGTCCCGGTCTAGTCCACCTTTAGTCCCGGTCTAGTCCACCTTTAGTCCCGGTCTAGTCCACCTTTAGTCCCGGTCTAGTCCACCTTTAGTCCCGGTCTAGTCCACCTTTAGTCCCGGTCTAGTCCTCGTTTAGTCCCGGTCTAATCCTCGTTTAGTCCCGGTCTAATCCACATTTAGTCCCGGTCTAGTCCTCGTTTAGTCCTGGGCTAGTCCTCATTTAGTCCTGCTCTAGTCCTCGTTTAGTCCTGCTCTAGTCCTCGTTTAGTCCCGGTCCAGTCCACGTTTAGTCCCGGTCTAGTCCTCGTTTAGTCCCGGTCTAGTCCTCGTTTAGTCCCGGTCTAGTCCTCGTTTAGTCCCGGTCTAGTCCACGTTTAGTCCCGGTCTAGTCCACGTTTAGTCCTGGTCTAGTCCACGTTTAGTCCTGGTCTAGTCCTCGTTTAGTCCCGGTCTAGTCCACGTTTAGTCCCGGTCTAATCCTCGTTTAGTCCCGGTCTAATCCTCGTTTAGTCCCGGTCTAGTCCACGTTTAGTCCCGGTCTAGTCCTCGTTTAGTCCTGGTCTAGTCCTCGTTTAGTCCTGGGCTAGTTCTCGTTTAGTCCTGGTCTAGTCCACGTTTAGCCCCAGATTAAGTGGAAGTTTAGACACAGTTTTAATGTGGTGTGGAACAGTGAAACACTCCCTGAAACATGTTTTTCACTCATGGTTCAAAATAGGATGTCAGCTTGTACTTTATTTTGCGTATCTTTGTGCATCTGTAAAATGCAGAATCATAAAAGATGGATGTCGTACCTGAACCTGAAACATATTTTTTGGAACCAAGCAGCATTTATCATCGTAAATGGTTTTGGTAAATGGTACAATTTTTATATAGCACTTTTCCACCTTCTAGGCACTCAAAACACTTTACATCAAGGAACCACTCATCCATTCACACATATTCATACACCAGTGAACGCAGACACTGGGGGCGAGGGGGGTAAAGTGTCTTGCCCAAGGACACAACAGTATTCATTTGTGGGAGCTGAAATTGCATCTGCTCTACCAATGATGTTTATGTCTAGAGCGGGATTCGAACACTCAACTGAGCTACGTCAGCTCTCACAGACTGTCTAGATCACATGTGTCAAACTCAAGGCCCGTGGGCTAAATGTGGCCCGCCCTGACATTTTAAGTGGCCCGTGACAAAGTTTGCTGTCTTAAAATATCACTTCATCAGGAGATACAGTTACACAGCCATTTTTTCATATCTATGCAAATCCATGTGTAATATTTGTAACTCAAATAAGTAATAAATATAGAAACAGTTAATTAATAAGATAAAAAGTAGTTGCATTTATTTTACATTACATTTGGTTACATCTAGCCTTTGAGCGACCATTTTGTTGATGTGGCCCTCTGTGAAAATGAGTTCGACACCCCTGGTCTAGATTCTTGAACAACACAAACAAAAATAAATTCGTCTTTTCTATAAATTCTATACAATCTTTTAGTTTTGATTTTTTTTTTTTTTGAGACAGCCTCGTTTATCTATCCCCTGTGAGGATGGTCCAAACACAAACAGCTTCCTTCATTAGACTAAACAGATTAGAATAACCATCATCTTAAGGGAACAAACTGACTAACTGTCCACTTCAAAAACCCTAAAACCTCGTGTAATAATTAAAGTTTAAAAGTGCTTTGATGGCCTCACCGTGTAGGTCCTCCATTGGCCCACCATCTGCTCCTCCGTGTGTGGAGCGCCCTCCTCACCCTCCATGTCCTGCTCCAGACTGAGCAGGAGCTGTCTGAGGCGGCTGATGTCCTCTCCGAGCCTGTGGCAGCGGGACATGTACTGCTCTGGAAAAGATGGCACGTTAATCCTTTTAGTCTATATTCCAAAAACGTTAATTTTGGTTTTCAAGTTGATAAATATCCAGCAGTTGTATTTATGTCATCAGTCAATCTTCTAGTTCAGTACTACATTCAGAAAAGGAAAGGTAAGTTTATTTGTACGGCACAATTTATACATAAATAAATAAAAGCCGTTCAGTCACTTGCACAGCTGAACAGAATGTTTAGTCCTGACTCTGGGACCAGCAGGAGGCGCAGGTCCCTGAAGTCCTCAGAGTGTGAGACGGTTCATATGGCTCTAACATGTCGGAGATGTTCTTTGGTGCTGGGCCATAAAACCAACTTTACAAATTCTAATCCCACTTTTGCTTTTTAAAAACGGGTTTCTTCAAACTATTCACTTCTGTGCCAGCTTCAACCTCATTTAAAGAGGGTTTTACACGACTATGGTGGATAAACTGCCAACACATCACATATTTAGATCATTATGTAACTTTTTATTGCTTTTTAACATGTTTAAAACGTGTCGATTCCTTTTTAAATTTCCATTAGTCATGTGTCATTCGTGAACGGCTCTTTAACATCTTTAACATTAATGGTTCAAACCGGATCTTTTTATGCATTTTCATTCTGAATCAACACATGAATCAGCAGCATCATAATAACAGTTAGTCTTTAGGGTTTTTTTCCATTATTATTATTGTAGTGCGACTTTTTATTCAAATTATGCATCATTTCAAGGGGTAAACACACTCGCACTCTCAGTTTGAACCATTTTAAACAGATCTGAGTCCTGGTCATTTCTCTCTGTGATTAGTTTGTAGATAAATTGAATTCTCACCTTGGCTTTTGTCATATAAAGATGTATTAAAAGAGCCTTTCTCTTCCATAAAAGAGCCGAAAGTCCCATCACTAGTCCTCACCTCACTCCTATCCAACTTTGTAAGCATTTATAGCTAATACACAAATCACTTTTCTTGTTTTTTTTTAACCAAAATCGTGCAGACCTATCATGAAAAAAACTAAACCATGCACTTACGGTGAGAGTCCAGACTGGCCCTGAGCCCATCCTCGACCTCACACAGCCCCTGTCTGAGCCTCTGCCAGCCCAGCCTCAGCTCCTCCGCCTCCTCCACCACCTGCTCCGCCCCGGCTGGAGATGTGTTCGCCCGCACGCCCTCCGCCAAAGACTCTATGTGCAGCAGGGTCTTTTCCTCACTGGCCACGCTGTCGTCCAAGGCCTGGCGATGGAGCAGTAGAAAGAGGAAGCACACTGTGAGCACATTTGGAGGGGTTAGCACACCGCGATGCTAACACGGTTTCGTAGCGTGGGGCAAAAGACTGTGGAGTTTGGATGGGGTTAAGAGTGGTGGAGGAGATAAGATAGTGGACATTAGACACTGTAATGGGATAAGAACAAACCGAGCAGCTGGGAAGATGGTAGAATAAAAACTATTATATTATATTTTACTTTTTATTTTACTTAATTGGGCTCATCTTTAATTGACAAACTGAAGTCTCATCTCATTATATGAAAACGTGGAAGGAATCTAATTGTTTTGAAGTGTTAAATTCCTCACTGTGGACATAAATGATTAAGTTAATTAGGCTACACATCATAAAATATTGTAAAATTGGTAATAATAGTTAATAATGACAACATAGTCCAAACTAGTGTGTACTAAAGTTTCAAACTCAATTCCGATACTAAGGAATAGACTCGATACTCAATGCTCTTTCTGATACCACAATGATAATCAAAACCCTCTTTCTTTAGACAATAGAACGGCATTTTTAATATTAAATAATAGTACTTTCTTTCATATTATCACATGGACTTATATCTGTGTGAGTCCAAAACTACGGCATAGACTCACAGTGACCCTCATTTTATCAGTGTGTGTTTCTATTCAGGGTACAGTTGTCCTTCGCTGTATCGCGGTTCAACTTTCGTGGTCTCGCTGTGGTTTTTTTGTGGAATTTTGCATGCTTTTTTACAGAGTATGAATGTGCATTGTGTTCTGCGTCCTGATTGGCTAAAGGACTGTAGACCATTGTGTTCTGCGTCCTGATTGGTTGAGGGACTGTAGACCATTGTCCCTCAGTCTCCTCCGTGTCTCCTGTACAGTACAGAATGTGTCAGACAAATTTACATAAATGTTGGATCAGTGTGACTCTGAAGTGCTGTATGTTTGCAAGTTTTCTCCCCGACAAAACCCACAATGTCGATGAAACGTTCTGCACCGACAAAGGCACCGACGAAGGTTTGAACTTTGTGTTTAAACAAGAGAGAAATGTGAGAAAATGTTAATGCCTGTGTGAGAAAAGTGTATAAAGTGTGTGGTGAGGGGGTTTACAGCAAAACATATAGAATAATTGTAAAAAATAAAGTATTTTTAGAACGTGACCCCTGCGATAAACGAGGGACCACTGTATAGATATTTTTATATACAAAATTACATAATTTGGATCACATTTTCTATATAAACTCCAGAAATCAAGATAGTGCTTAACTGTGTGGTGTGGGCTGTATTGCTTTCCATTAGTTCGTGCTGGGATGTTATTATGAGGACATATTGACAGAATTTGCCTTTTCGAGCAGTGAGAAGAAGAACCTTGACAACTTAACACTGAACTTTGCGCATGTTTGAATATATGTGGTAAATATAGACATAACACACTGTCGATACACTGAGCATACACTTGTCAAATACTCACTTTCAGCGCCTGTAGCTTGTTCTCCGCTGGGTCATCCCTCTCCATCAGCTCCGTCAGCTCTCTGGTTTTTGACAACAGCCAGGTCTGGAACTTCTGAACGCAGCCTTGGTAAGTCTGGTGCTCCTCGGCAATCTTCTGAAGCAGTGACAGCCGCTCCTAGCACAGCGGGAGACAAACTGCGTGGTAATTTTTAGATTTTTGTTGTTTTTTTTTTTTTTAACAGGAGGAATTAACACACATCACTAACTTCCTATTTGGGGATCTGTGAGCGGCAGGGCTGATTTTCTCAAAAGGAGCACAGCAGACGAGACAAAGAGACAGGTGGGTGGGGTATTAAAAAAGAAAATTACCCCTTAAATGTGGACATTACTCGAATAGCGACTTCCAATTTGCACCGACCCGCAGATTGGGCTGTCAGTTTGCATTGATAATAAGGTATGGATTGACGTGGGTGGTTATTTTGAATGTGAAAAACAAATGAAAAAGACGTCTAAAAACAAAAAGAAGACAAAAGTTCTCTACAGGAAGACCACGTCAGCCGTGCAAAACTATTTATACCTCCTCTAAATGTTAATGCATTGGTATTATTTTAAAGTACAGATAAGACGGCACAAATAAAAGGGAATAGGACTTACTTTTTAACAGGATTGTGCTAAAATACTGAAATATCGATATATCATGATACTAAATCTGGTGACACAGTATCATTATCGGGGGCTGTTGAATCGATTTACCAAAAATTCTCATGGCGGTACAGATTATTTTACAATTTAGAGAAAGGAAACTTGTTCATACAATACATTTAACAAACCAGATATTTACATACACCGTAAATAAAGACAAATACGCTTTTTTTCTCACTGTTGGACGTGAAATCAGACCAAACCTTTGCAGATTTGGGTCAGTTAGGATCACTAAAATTATTTCTATTTGCTAAATGCCAGAATAATGAGCAAAGGATATTTTTTTAGAGAATGTTTCGTGACTTTCTCATTAAGTCAGATAGAGTAAGATTATGCCTTAAGCGTTTAAACTATTTTGGAAAACCCAGATGATGATGTCATGTCTTTGGAAGCTTCTGATTGGTTTATTGACAAGATTTGAGTGAATTAGAGACAAACCTGTGGATGTTTTTGAAGACACACCTGAAACACTCTGCTTCTGTTACTGAATTCACTGTTAAGCTGATTAAAATGGGTTTACTGTATTATTATTCATATTAGGTTAGTGCAGGTGGTGGTTTAAAAAAGCAACACTGTTATTTCAATGTATTTGGTTCCTAAAAACAGAGACATATTGCAGGATATCATGTGCAATATATACTGTCTCTCTGAATGGTGAGACGTGTATGTGCATTAGGGTCATTTGCCTCTAATTGTCTCAGTCGATAGCGTCACTCATTATTTTGAGACTTATAAGGATTTATATGAAGCACGGCAGAAAGGAGGCGATGTATTGAGAGTTAACTGCAGTTTTGGGAGTGTCTGGACAGTTTAATCTACCTTTTCACTTAGGAATCTGCTTCTTACTTGTACAAAAGCCCAAAAGTCACTGACAGTTGAAAAAAATCTTGTGTTTCTGAATGTGTTTCTTTTATTTTTTTCAGAGCATTTAGAACGACTCTTCCCACATTAATCTGAGCAAATCCAGCACCGAGGAACGAACCCTCATTGTACAGTGGTACTTTGAGTCACATAGGTCAAATTCACAAACCCAGAGGTGTTACCATCGACATTTTAATACCAGAGATGCCCCAAGAGTAAATACCATTAAAGGAATAATAAGTGTTTTTCACAGACAGGGGGCAGTATGTGATCTCCACAGACCTGACTCGTCCTGATTTCTTCCTGTGGGTCTATCTTAAAGAAAAGGTGTTTGTGAATAAACCTCAGACAATAAACCACTTCAAACGTGACATCAGGATCAAATAAGAGACATAAGACATTTTTACTTCCTGTAGTTTAAGTAGTGATAAGTTCAAGTGTAAGTGAACAATTATAACTGTATATATTGCCAAAAATCTGGAAGGTTCAGTTTATCTACTGCTAAAATTTGGTGAGTATAACTTAAGAATTAAAGGAGCTACTGAAGATTTAAAAGTGTCAGTGACTTTTGGGCGCCCTGTACTTCACTGTATTTGTAGTTTGTGCAGGACAGTTTTGAGAGCTTTTGCCAGTACCACACTGTTCCCCTTTCAGCCAGTTAATCAACACAGAGAGCTTGTTTTTACTTTTGTCGACAGCAGCCCTACCATTTTCTTTTTTTCTTGCTTTTTATTCAATTTTAAACAATAAGATATTTGTTTATTCATCTTTATATCGGTATTAAACCCAGAGGAATGTATTGTTTTAACATTTACATTTAAGGAAAAAACATTATTTTACATGTAGTTTAAAAGATTATTAGTGGGGCCATGTGATCTTCTTGTCTATAGGGGGCGCAGCTCAGGAGACTTTGGGAACGTGGTGAATCGTATCAAATCCGGCGACCCTGCGATTCCCAGATGTACTTTTTAAATAGGTCATTTTTTTTTTTTTTTTTTTGTCCCATCCACATCAAAAAGCAACTACGTCTTTACTCTGACGACGACGGGCATGATCCCATGAATAAGAATAAGGTGAATAAACACTAGACAGAATATGCAAATGTATAGTCTTTGTAATAGTCCCTTAAGCAGCTGAAAGATTTTGACTGATAGTAGCGATTTTCTTGTTCTTGTTGATTGTTTTGGCATTTTAAGTGGCATTTTAGGCAGTGATATTTGTGCGAACATTATCATTTTTACTATAGCAAAATGAAGTCGGTCAATATTAATACAGTGTAATTTAAAATGACATTTTGTTGGATCAGGTAGTTATAATTCATAATCATGATCTTTTCCTTTTGCAAATAATCTGCCTTGGAATATTAATATGGCAGAGGTTTAACGCTGCGTCATGATCCCTCACGGCTGAGACAGAATAACTTCACAGTTCAGTCGTAAAGTTTCACCTTATGTGGCTCTTCTGTGTTTTATCGATTTCATTTGGTAGATTTTGTCATGTTGATTTATGCGTTTTAAGTTTTTTTTTAGCTATTTTCTTTTGTGTGTTTCTGTCATGTGTTTTTTCTACATCGAGACAAACGTGTATCATTTTTGCCGTGCAGCACTTTGGAAACTGTCAGGTTGATAAAATGTGCTGTACATAAATAAATTGAGTTGGATCCTTTCAGGCTTTCAGACCCCAATATAAAAGTGTTTAAGGTTGAATAACTTGAGAAGGGCTTTATTACACATCTCTGCTGGTAACAGTGGGACTGAAACATGTTGGAGGACGACTATTAGCAACAATTGAACGCAACACAACTTCTTGTTTTAAATATCTAGAGCATCCAGCTGTTCAGAACAAGAGTGAATGAAACATAACAACTGCACTAATCTAACCCAGTTTTTTCTAATGCTGCAATATTACAACATCTTCAGAAATGCTTACAAAAATAAAAAATGTAAAAATGGGCTTCTAAACTTTGAACTTTAACAGCCACATCAAGTCAGTCTCATCTGCAGCTTTTTACCATCCAAAAAACCCCGCAAAAATCAAAGGTAAACTGTCAAAACCAGAGTCAGAGAGACTTATCCTGCATCTGTCTCCAGGAGGTTAGACGACTGTAACGTCTCACTGGCCTCTGCAAACAAGACAGAACAGAACATCCAGAACACTGCTGCGAGAGTCTGACTAGAACCAGGAAGTACTTCACACATGTGTCCTGTGTCAGGTGAAGTACTTCACACATGTGTCCTGTGTCTCTGGCTCCTGTGGCTCAGAGACTTTAAAACAGCTCAGTGTGAACAAGTCTCTCCATGAACCAAAGAACATCTCCCACATGTGAGAGCCACAAGAACATCTCACACTCTGAGGACTAAACCAGGACTAAACCTGGTGAATCAGTGTTTCAGTTTTCTGCACCTAAAAAACCTGGAACATTCTTCCTGAAGATGTGAGACAGGCCTCGACTTTGACAATATTTAAATCCAAGCTCAAAACAGTTCTGTTTAGCTGCATATGTCTGAAAGGGTTTTATAATAAAGATTTTTCTGCACTCTTCTGTTTTAATGTTAATTTTATGCTTATTTATGCTTTGATTTGTGTGATTTTAACGTCTTTCTTATTCTGTAAAGCACTTTGAATTACCTTGTGTAAATAAACTTGCCTTGCCTAAAACAACATCTGGAAAGTAAAAAAAAAAAAAAAACGTTTGTCTGTTTTTTTTTTTTCTATATTTGGGTCTCACTAATTCTGACACTTTTAAGAATGTGAGAGTTGATAAAAGCAGCCCGCCTCACCTCCGCTCTGTCCCGCACGTCGTTGTAGTCGGCCTGCATCTTGTCCTGGGCCTGTTGGTCCACACTGGGGTCCTGTGTCCGGGTGTACAGCGCATTAGCTTCGTCCAGGAGTCGTTCCAGCAGCGCGGCCTGGCTCCGCACGTCGCTCAACAGCACCCTCTGCTGGTCCACCTGCCACAGCTTCTCCTGCAGCCCCAACTGTAGCTCCACCCCCAGAGCCAGAGCGCGCTGCTGTTGGGTCAGCCACAACTCAAACTCCTCGTAGGCCTTCAGGTACTCGCTCCAGTGCAGCCACACCCACTCAATGCGACTAAAAAGAGAGAAAATATACATTTTTAAAGGGGAGAAATTACGCAAGACTGACTTTTCTGAGCTTTTAATCATGTTATAAACGTGTCCTCTCATCGTTAGACTTCTTAGAATTGTATTTCGATTGGTTCATGATTCACGAATGTTTGATTAATCTCACGCTGTCCTGCATTTGAGGCGAGAGTCCTGTTTTCATCCACTTCCCACCATTTACCAACAATAATATATATATTTTTTAAAAGTTTGACTCCTTCATTTTCACATAGCCATTTCCTCCCAACAATACAAACACAGAAACGAAAATCTGCTACTTTCTGACCTCAATTATGAGTCGTGATCTATAAAAAAGCGTAATATACACTTAAAAATAACATATTGTAGGGTTATTAGCATAGTCAGTGTGTTGGGTGGACAGAAGGCTTGGAAATAAGAGGCTCCAGACCCATTTTAAAAGTTTAGAGAATGGGTTTGGCTGACCAGGCAAAGCAAAATGGTGTTTACATTCTGCTGCACAGATGCATTCAAAATAAAGTGCCTGGATACAAACGCTCGGATACATTAGGAAATCAGACTGAGAAAGGCAATTATGGTTTGATTAAAAAAGGCCCATCATAACTAAACCGTAATGCAGGTCGAACTTGTCATTACACTCACTGCAATTAGAGTCTCCGGAATAAAAAGGAACGACTACATTTCACGGCTCTTCGCTCTTAAGCACGTCCAAGACTTCTTTAACGGTGGACTAGCTGTGCTATTTTTGCCTGGAATATCCCACAGTGCAGCATTATCCAGCTTTCATTTATAGTAAAACTCAAATCTGTTACTGGACGACTGAGGGATTACACAGACATTTTATTTTATTTACTCAACTACAGGCGTTTTGTTTGGTTTTGAATGCTTAAATATACCTTGAAAAACATGATTCTTAACGTGAGCACGTGCCTCTCCGCAGATCTGACATGTCCTGCCTGTCTCCATTGATAAAGACGAGTTTAATGCCATAAAGTAGAACATTCCAGGCAATGAAATATCATCTTCATGGAGACTAACAGGTGGAAAACCAGTCACAACGAAGGCGCAGTTGTTCTTTTTTTGCTTTTTTTAGTTTTCTTTACAGCTGGTAGTTAACTTGCGTTTAAATTTTACACACTTTTTATAACTGTTGCTGCTATCAAACACAAAATAAGTGTACAGACTGAGCCTGAATCTAAACCGGCACAAAGATTGTTCTGACACGACTCTGACAGACAGAAAGCCATAGCATGAATATTTGGAAACCTCGAGCTGGCTCAAACTCAACTCATTATAATTCACACTAGACATTTTGTGAGTCTGTGTGGATTTAAGTTGATTTATCCCATAAGCCAAGCCCTGCACAGACACATGTAAAAGTTGGACACACTGTATGTAATTAACTTTGGCCTGGGGCTCTAATTATCCTGGTGTCTGTAGAAATATGCAGCACCTGTGACAGTGGATAATGTATGTAGATGTCTCCTCCCATTGGGTTTTGAGCTCCCGGAGTTTGCCGAGGGTGTGGCTCCTCAGCTCCTCGTCTTCACTCTGCAGAAGATGCTCAGCTGCCATGATCGCCAAGTCCATTTTCACACGACCTTCATGCTCCGAATGGTGGATTTTCTGTACAAAGACGTAAATAGTAGTGAGGGTGAAGTTAATTATGTGGCCTTGGCTTGGTCCTGTTCTAATCCTTGTGTCGTGCGTCTAGTCCAGGATTAGTTTTCAGGTTTTAGCTCTGGTTTAGTCCCAGTTTTTGATGTGGTGAATGTACAAGTGAGCAGCGAGTTTTGAACCTCCAAATGGTGAATTTTCTGTAAATGGTGGTAAGGTAAAGGTAGTGTTGTCACAGTTATGGCTGTAACTATGTTCTAAAAATGTTCTCTTTCTTATAATTGTATTTCAACAGATTCATGATCCACATATGTTTGAATAATCCTGTATTGTCCTGCACTTGAGGCACAAGTCGTGAGTTTTCATCCACCCTCCATGTCTGTATTTATGTAAAAAGTACTTTAAAAATCTGATTTTTATCAATAATAACCTATTTTTTGTAAATTTTGTAAATATTCTTTATCCAAAAGCCTTCAGTCACTATTAGGCCTGGGACGATATTGAAATTCTGACAATCATCATAATTGCGATTAACAATTATATCACGATAATGATTAAAGTTACTGACAGTTTAAAAATATTATAGAAAAGAATAATTATGACTTTAATATTATGAATGCGTTCCATGTTTAAACACCTGCACTTTAGTCCTTTAATGTTAATCTTATCATTATATTTGATTTGCTGTAATGTGATTTTAATGTCTTTTTTATTCCGTAAACCACTTTGAATTACCTTGTGTACAAATTAACACAAATAAACTTGCCTTGCTTTGCTGTTATGGTATTGTACTTTGTTATCAGTGAAAGTTCTGGGCCCCCTAAGACTCTGGGGCCCGGGACCACAGACCCTTTTCTCCCCCCGTTGACTCCCCTGTGGATACGTCATTTTTTTCTGCACATTCTGGTGATAAAATGTGGATTATCACTATTATAAAAATGTTCATTTATAAACGATATTACTGTTTATTGTCCCAAAATTAGTCACTATAT
Source organism: Periophthalmus modestus (assembly GCA_019594935.1). NCBI lineage: Eukaryota > Metazoa > Chordata > Actinopteri > Gobiiformes > Gobiidae > Periophthalmus > Periophthalmus modestus. The sequence goes on from JAIEZT010000068.1 coordinate 2,318,326, forward strand.
GAACATTATGTCTCAATGTACAACAAAAAAAATAATTTGACTAGATGTTGAATTAGTAAAAAGACATATTGACTAAAATAATCAGTAGCTGCAGCCCGAATCACATTTCAACATTTCTAACTTGATTTAAATTCTAAGCTTGGTGCAATTTTTGTCATACCCGGCGGCGCGGGGTAGGCAATATCGTGTTTTAACATTACACCCTCAAGGGCCAAAGCGCAAGGTAATGTTGTTGTGTTTGCTCTCAGAAATGATAATGAGTCAAAAGAATTAGACCAATTTAGGATTAAACATTAGGTAGCCAAACTGCAGCCTATAATTGGACTGGACTAAACATGGACTAAAAGGATAAAATCAACCTCTTTACGACAAAATAAAAACAGGGAGTGAAGCAGGTTTTGTTCAAACTTCATATGACCTTCATGTTTGACTTTGAGCATAAAAAAAACAACAGAACGTAGCAAAAATGTCAATCATTTTGTTTCCCTGGCAGGTTCCATTTTGTCAAGTTTTACAAGAGAAAATCAGTTACATGATAATTTGACAGGTTTTTTATGTGTGCCCTTGTCACTGCCAGACGCACAAAGTTTGAACCTGCTAAACACCTGTCACCATAAACCAAATGTTCGTTGTAATGTGAAAATGCTGTTTTTAGGCCTCACATCTTCACAGCTGCACTTAAAAGCTAATTAATTTAAAGCTATTTTATCTATTTTCTTACAAATCAAGTCAGAAATTGATATGAGATTTGTCTTCAGCTTAAAAACATGATGCTTTTTACCTCTGTCTCCCTGAGTCGTTTCTCCAGAGCATCCCGGGGCCCCTGGGTGTTGTCATTGGCTCTCAGTCGCTCCTGAGTGCTCTGCATCCACGACAGCGCCCCCTCCAGGCTCTCCATGAAGTCCTGCTGCTCCTGCTGTGGCATGGCCCGGCTCTGCACCTCAAAAACAAACAAACATCATGAAGTAGATCTGATTAAGAGGAGAGCCCGGAGATGTGGCACAGGAAATGAGCAGCTTCAGGAGCAGAGCATGATAAATGAGAGGGAAGTGTGAGAGGGACTTGACAGGATGCCAGCCATTAACAAACAACACACCAGAATCAGTTGGGAGGCATAAAGATCATGTGACCAGTGCATTTCAAATGAAGAATTTGAATGTTTTTGAGGAGCAGGGCCTGAGGCGGTGTCGTATTGTGAGTGTGACCTGATTATTCTTTCACAAATCACAAGTTTTTTCTTCTTTTTGTCTCTTTGTTATGTGTGTTTTGAGTATTCTGTTGAAGTCTCTCAGAGGTGTCTCAAAAAGTCCAAATAATTAGGCAATCAGAAGTGTCCTGATTACTTAATTAGTTTGTAATCACAAGAATGAAGTCGACAAACACCAGGGAACTTTAGTATGCAGATGTTGTAGGCACACCCACATGCTTGTTGATTTTAATCATCTTTCCCAGGGTTATATTTATTCAAACCATAAATGAAGAGCTATTTTCAAACACTCACACTTTCAAGACCCAAAGAAATGGCTAAATGCCATGCATTCCATAACAACAATGAACGTGGAAAGGAATGAAGGGGTTATGCCTTCAGCAGCAAAGGCAAGAGAAAAATAACAAACAGAAACCAGCTCAATAAATTGTGGAGGCGGGAGAGGCGGCTCTGCACAAACAGGGGCATCCACTGCATGGCTCTCCTGCATGACTCACTCCTCCCCACCGCAACATTCTTCTGCCCAAAATCTCGTGTTTTCCACTGAGTCTGGGACAGGGTGTACACACAAAAGAGCGAAAACTTTACAACCTCTGCTCAACTTCTCTGTTTGAGCAGTGTGACAGAGACCTGCCCCGGCACATTAAATATAATGTGCTGGTAAATAAAATGAACACAGCCTTTTTACAGTATTTTATTGTCAGTTTTATTGTCTGCGCCCTCATGTTAACTGAGGGAATCTCAGAACTTAAGGACAACTTTGTGTCTAACAGTAAACTTAAACTCTAATGTACTAATGCCACATTCCACAGCTGTGTTAGTAAAACAAATGGCCCGTGTCCTTATACCTCCTATAGTCGAACGCACGGCTGTTTGAGAGTCGTGCAGTTGCAGTGACTAAAGCTTCTTGCTCTTGTTGAGTGTTGTGCAGCTGTAGTGACTCTTGTTGAGTGTTGTGCAGCTGTAGTGACTCTTGTTGAGTGTTGTGCAGCTGTAGTGACTCTTGTGCAGCTGTAGTGACTCTTGTGCAGTTGTAGTGACTCTTGTTGAGTGTGTGCAGCTGTAGTGACTCTTGTGCAGTTGTAGTGACTCTTGTTGAGTGTTGTGCAGCTGTAGTGACTCTTGTTGAGTGTTGTGCAGCTGTAGTGACTCTTGTGCAGTTGTAGTGACTCTTGTTGAGTGTTGTGCAGCTGTAGTGACTCTTGTGCAGTTGTAGTGACTCTTGTTGAGTGTTGTGCAGTTGTAGAGACTCTTGTTGAGTGTTATGCAGTTGTAGTGACTCTTGTTGAGTGTTGTGCAGCTGTAGAGACTCTTGTTGAGTGTTATGCAGTTGTAGAGACTCTTGTTGAGTGTTGTGCAGCTGTAGTGACTCTTGTTGAGTGTTCTGCAGTGACAGTTGCTATGACTCTTGTTGAGTCTTGTGAGCTGCCAACAGACTTTCCCCTGCAGCAACTGTCACTGCCACTGCATAGGATTCAACAAGAGTCCTGTGCAGTTGCAGTGACTCTCGTTGAGTGTTGTGCAGGTGTAGTGACTCTTGTGCAGTTGTAGAGACTCTTGTGCAGTTGTAGAGACTCTTGTGCAGTTGTAGAGACTCTTGTGCAGTTGTAGAGACTCTTGTTGAGTGTTGTGCAGTTGTAGTGACTCTTGTTGAGTGTTGTGCAGTTGTAGTGACTCTTGTTGAGTGTTGTGCAGTTGTAGTGACTCTTGTGCAGTTGTAGTGACTCTTGTTGAGTGTTGTGCAGTTGTAGTGACTCTTGTTGAGTGTTGTGCAGTTGTAGTGACTCTTGTTGAGTGTTGTGCAGTTGTAGTGACTCTTGTTGAGTGTTGTGCAGTTGTAGTGACTCTTGTGCAGTTGTAGTGACTCTTGTGCAGTTGTAGTGACTCTTGTTGAGTGTTGTGCAGTTGTAGTGACTCTTGTTGAGTGTTGCGCAGTTGTAGTGACTCTTGTGCAGTTGTAGTGTCTCTTGTTGAGTGTTGTGCAGTTGTAATGTCTCTTGTTGAGTGTTGTGCAGTTGTAGTGTCTCTTGTTGTAGTGTCTCTTGTTGAGTGTTGTGCAGTTGTAGTGTCTCTTGTTAAGTGTTGTGCAGTTGCAGTTACAGTGACAGTGACTCTTGTTGAGTGTTGTGCAGTTGTAGTGTCTCTTGTTAAGTGTTGTGCAGTTGCAGTTACAGTGACAGTGACTCTTGTTGAGTGTTGTGCAGTTGTAGTGACTCTTGTTGAGTGTTGTGCAGTTGTAGTGACTCTTGTTGAGCGTTGTGCAGTTGCAGTTTCAGTGACAGTGACTCTTGTTGAGCGTTGTGCAGTTGTAGTGTCTCTTGTTGAGTGTTGTGCAGTTGCAGTTTCAGTGACAGTGACTCTTGTTGAGTGTTGTGCAGTTGTAGTGTCTCTTGTTGAGTGTTGTGCAGTTGCGGTTTCAGTGACAGTGACTCTTGTTGTGTGTTGTGCAGTTGTAGAGACTCTGTGTGAGTGTTGTGCAGCTGCAGTTTCAGTGACAGTGACTCTTGTTGAATCCTGTGCAGTTGCAGTGACAGTTGCTGCAGGGGAAAGTCTGTTGGCAGCTCGTAAACTCAGCCCGCATTAACGTAACAAACCATTACTCTAATCCTTTGGTACAAACGTGGGGTAAATAAACCAACAAACCAACAAAGTATTCTCAGTGTTTACAACATGCACAAGCAACTTCACTTCACTACAATCCCCCACAGCGCTGAGATTGTGCTAACTGTGTCATTTTAACTCAGTATAAATGATTCTGAGCTGTTCGTGGCCGTTTAACAAACACAACAAACTCTGACAGTCCAGAGCTTCTTATTTTAGCTGTGTAATCTGTGAGGAAGTGCGCCATTATCCTCATTATCTTTACATTTACAGGCCCGTGACTTTAGCTAGCCCCAAAACACTATCGTATCTTTACTTCCAGGCTGTTAAAGTGTATAAATACTCACTGTGTGCGGTGCATGAGGTGAAAGAGCCGCGGAGTGAGTCTGTCCTGAGTCTGGAGACGGTGCGTGCGTCAACTTACGGAGACCGGAAGTGAACGGCCCAACTGTCATGGCGCCTTTCACTTTCATCTCGGAAATCTGACTTTCACATTTAAACTGCGCTTACATCTGAAATAAAATCGAGATAAAAATACAGACGCGCGTTTATGAGTGCAATAGCACGTACATACATATATATATTTAGTTAGTTTGGGTTAAAAAGTTCGTCGCTGTATAGTTTAATTTTGTGTTTTGTCTCGTATTCATACTTATAGAAGTTTGAAGTTCCCGTGGTACTTGAATCCAGCAGAAGCACAGCAGCTGCTCAGTGTCCTGCAGGCCTCACTCAGGACTGGTCTAACTACAAGAAAAACTACAAAAGGACTTATATGACTCATCTTGTGTCTGTGCAAATAGGATGAGAGGTACAAGAAGTGTGTCAAATGTGAGTTAGTCTTAGTAAAAGTTATGTAAGTTATGTATTGATGTGATATTATGGGTGTAAAGTAGCCAAGTAGGACTGACAAAACATAAACTGAAACATTGTGCTACTACTAATGACTTAATATGCTACTACTACTATGATTACATTGAATATGTCCTAGGTCATATTACTACTACTACGCTATACTACTTCAGGATTATTGTAACCCAGGGAAATCCTCTCTCCTACCTCCAGGTCAGTAGAAACAACACACTTTTTATGGGACTTGTGGACAATATGTAAGTGTAATGCACTGCTTACTTTCTTACAACAGTGCAAAATGTTCTGTTTCCCATGCAGTAGTGGCCATACATCACACATTTTGGTTTTCTGTTTTTTTTTCTGTAGCCCCTCTCATCTCAGTAATGTGTATCTCTGGGAGGGTTATAAAACACTCACCTTGTTCGACTTTGTGTTGAATTCCTTAATGTTTAACCTCCACTCTTTTAGTAGTATAAAAACCCTGGTACAATCTCAAACATTGCGTAAGACTTTGCACCAGACCCTACCAGATTCTACACAAAACTCTGCACAAGATGTAGCACAAGACTCTGTACAAAACTCTGTTAGACTCTGCACTAGACTCTGCACAAGACTCTGCTCAAGATTCTGCTCAAGACTCTGTTAGACTCTGCATAAGACTCTGTTAGACTCTGTGCAAGACTCTGCACAAGACTCTGCTCAAGACTCTGTTAGACTCTGCACAAGACTCTGCACAAGACTCTGCACAAGACTGCTCAAGACTCTGTTAGACTCTGCATAAGACTCTGTTAGACTCTGTGCAAGACTCTGCACAAGACTCTGTTAGACTCTGCATAAGACTCTGCACAAGACTCTGCTCAAGACTGTTAGACTCTGCACAAGACTCTGCACAAGACTCTGTTAGACTCTGCATAAGACTCTGTTAGACTCTGCATAAGACTCTATTAGACTCTGCTCAAGACTCTACATAAGACTCTGTTAGACTCTGCACAAGACTCTGCTCAAGATTCTGCACAAGACCCTGCACAAGACTCTGTTATCCTCTGCACTACACTCTGCTTCAGACATCACTACTCACTTGCCTCTGCTTTGAATTTTGCTGGACGCTGCCTTTAACCCGACTGAATTGCTGACAAAAAAAATCTACAGAACAATCCCTTGTGCCTCTGCGCCTGTTCTTCATGCAACAGAACAGAAACCGACAAACTCTAATGCTAACGCTGAATGGAATATTAATACTAGACCTGATTATTTCTATTGCTTGGACTAAATGTTGTGCCGTGTCGACCCTTCCTCATACACCCTGGTGTTTGTGTCTCCAGCCGGGATCCTCCAGGCAGTCTGAAGATCGGCCGCTGTGCTGGAGAGCTGGGGCACGCTGGGGACTCGCACCACAGCAGCCCTGGAAAGTAAAATACAGACTCAGCTCAGCCTGGACCTGAGAAAACCTTCCCCAAACACCCCAAACTCTTTTTAATTATCTGAAGAACTTTTATAATTTGTAGTAAAATAACTGAAACGCAAGTGTGATGTCACAGTTTTCTGATGATGTGTTAGGAGCGGTCAAGCCTGTAGGGGGCGTTTCACTATTATAACAGCAATTTCCAGCATGCCAAGGTTATGGGACGGTATTTATTTATTTGAATGTATTGTGCTGTGAGAAAGGCGGCCGTGTTCATTCCACATGCCAATATCAAACTCCATAAAAAGTTTTACCTTCCATTATAAGTTATAAGTTCTGATTACTTCTGTAAGTTTGCAGTATAAACAGATAAATAGCTGCTTCTCTGTTCTATTCTCTGTTCCGTCAGTGGAATTTGTAATCATGGCAGAGGTGTTACACTTTCATTTTCCAGTGCTGATAATCAGAAGCGGACGTATAACAGTGGGAACAGTTGTTGATGCAGCTGACCCGGCGTGACTCTGATTTATGATTCAAACTGCAGAACGCTCATCTCTGATTGGTTCAAAAGTGTCACATGATTTACGCCATTCTCCTCCGACAGCTGCATTCCTCCTTTTACTACTCCTCACTCACTGGAGCTCTTGTGGAGTTAATTACATGAACTCGCACACTTTACAAACGTATTACACAACAAGAAAAGGGTATATTTTAGTTTAAGCAAATTGAATATAAACTGAATGCACTTTTCTTTAATCTTTCCTCTATCAGTCTATTTTTAGTAGAAGTCACAAAGAGCAGGAAGTCAAACTGGCATGTGTCCAAACCCAAGTTTATGTAAGGATAGGACAGAAGTCTTTTTACAGAACTGGCAATACTATTTTTATAGACATAGTATTGGCGTTGTTTGAGATTACTGGAGGCACGGAGCCTTGTTACTTGTGCACAATGATGTTTTCACCAGGTTTTATTGAAGAACACGTTTTATAAGACTGGTAAAAGGGGGTTTTCTCATTTATTTCTTTTTTTCATCAAGCATTCTACATCAACAAGAGATGTAGAGATGTTTGATTGGCCTTAAACCTCTACTATCTAATTTCAAATACACAGTAAAAATGCTTCAAACTTTGAGAAGTTAGTTACTGCCAAAAGAGTCAATAAATAAGAAAATAAATAAATACAGAGACAGAAGGAAAAAAGAAAATGCTCCAGCTAAAGGAGTCCAGACCAAACAGCTCTAGATGTGGAGCACGTTTCAGTACAAACCACAAAGTATTACTGGTTTTCAGACCCAAATTAAAACAAAGAAAACAACAGAGCTGGGCAGCATGCTAATAAGTGAGAGTACAGTGGTCCCTTTTATTACAGGGGTTACATTCTAAAAGGCGAAATCTGCGAAGTATCAGCTTTACTGCAATTATTCTATATGTTTCTTGTCTGTAAAACCCCTCACCACACACTTTATACACTTTTCTCACACAGGCATTAACATTTTCTCACATTTCTCTCTTGTTTAAACACAAAGTTCAAACCTTCGTCGGTGCCTTTGTCGGTGCAGAACGTTTCATCGACATTGTGGGTTTTGTCGGGGAGAAAACTTGCAAACATACAGCACTTCAGAGTCACACTGATCCAACATTTATGTAAATTTGTCTGACACATTCTGTACTGTACAGGAGACACGGAGGAGACTGATGGACAATGGTCTACAGTCCCTCAGCCAATCAGGACGCAGAACACAATGGTCTACAGTCCCTCAGCCAATCAGGACGCAGAACACAAAGGTCTACAGTCCCTCAGCCAATCAGGACGCAGAACACAATGGTCTACAGTCCCTCAGCCAATCAGGACGCAGAACACAATGGTCTACAGTCCCTCAGCCAATCAGGACGCAGAACACAACGGTCTACAGTCCCTCAGCCAATCAGGACGCAGAACACAACGGTCTACAGTCCCTCAACTAGCCCTCAGCCAATCAGGACGCAGAACACAACGGTCTACAGTCCCTCAGCCACAGCCAATCAGAGGACGCAGAACAACACAGTCCCTCAGCCAATCAGGACGCAGAACACAATGGTCTACAGTCCCTCAGCCAATCAGGACGCAGAACACAATGGTCTACAGTCCCTCAGCCAATCAGGACGCAGAACACAAAGGTCTACAGTCCCCTCAGCCAATCAGGACGCAGACAGTCACAATCGGTCGCAGAACACAACGGTCTACAGTCCCTCAGCCCTCAGCCAAACACAACGGTCAGTCCCTCGCCAGAACAGAACACAATGGTCTACAGTCCCTCAGCCAATCAGGACGCAGAACACAATGGTCTACAGTCCCTCAGCCAATCAGGACGCAGAAACACAAAGGTCTACAGTCCCTCAGCCAATCAGGACGCAGAACACAATGGTCTACAGTCCCTCAGCCAATCAGGACGCAGAACACAACGGTCTACAGTCCCTCAGCCAATCAGGACGCAGAACACAGTGCACATTCGTACGCTGTAAAAGAAGCATGTAAGACTGCACCAAAAAAAATCTGCAAAACAGCAAGAAAGATGAACTGTGATATAGAGAGGGACTGTATGAATGTTTCTTTTCCCTTGGATCAGACCTGGACGACTGAGGAATGACACAGACGTCCTGAAGTGTTTTCCAGCTAAAAGTCCTCTGTCCTGCCACAGTTTTGCTGCAGCTTGTCCTTATACAGTCATGTGATCTGGGATCAAATGTTCCAGTATTAATGATTAACAAGAAGCTGAGGTGTTCTGGCAGGATCGTCGTCCCTTATAGATACATTTCATACAGTTCTGCTCATACAAGACATTATACAGTTAAAGCGACAGGGCCGGAACAATTTAAAGCAATAACATATCTCTCTGCAAGGTGACATTAACAAATCTTAAAGAATTATGTAACCTGTGTCTGTGGAAATGATCTGTAAAATAATACCAAAGCAGCACAGAGCCCAGAGCGACGGGGTTAACACTGAAATACTGAGATCCAAGCCCTTCCCCAAGTACAGTTTGTATTTAAGTCAGTCTGGTCGGCTGTTTGGCCTTTTTAACGCAGAGAAGTAACACCTTTACATGAGCTATAGCCTTCTGTGAGACTGAAGGATTAGCCGAACAATAGTGAGGCTTTAACATCTTCTCTTGGAAAAACAACACACAATAAAAACATTTCCACCGACACGTGCGGCGTAAACCAGACCAAACTCTAAGCTTCTCAGGACCCCAGTCTTTGTTATTGTGAGTTTATTTTTTGAGTTTTTAGTTTTTGGGGGGATTTTTTTAGTTATTTTGAGTTTTTCTTTTTTTTTTTTTTTTTTTTTTTTTTTTTTGTTTATTGAAAAACTGTGTCTCTCTCTCTCTGTAACTACTGCTCAGACTCGTCATTTTGGTCTTAAATGTTCGTTTTAACCGCTCTATCTCTTCTCTGTATTTATTACTTATTCAAGTTGGAAAGACGACATGTCGGTGTAACTGCGTATCTCCCGATAAAGTGACATTTTTAAAAGTGTGTATCGGGGCACATCTGTTCACATATCTTCAGCACTTCTTCAAAAACAGCCTTTTACAGCCTTTTAATTATTGGACAATTTGTTATTTTTTTTGAAGGCTCACTTTTGCGTACTTGGCTCCGTGTTTGGCGTCAAAATGCCAACGTAGATCGTCTGTTTTCACCACCAACCCCTCTTCATAACACAAAAAATACACTGTTTTTTCTCCTTGATGCACAAGCTTGTATTCACCTGAAACTGAAACTTGAAACTGCCTTCCACGCCGACAGTTTTCCTCTTTCTGAACATTTTGGGCTCATTATTTGAAAATATTTCTCAGTTCCACTTGTTAAATGTCATTAGTTTATGGTCAGTGCACACATTAAAGCAGCATAGACTTATTTTAAAATGACAGTCATGCCTTTTAATTTACCTTCTCGCGGGCCTCTTAAAATGACGTGGCGGGCTACATTTGGCCCCCGGGCCTGGAGTTTGACACATGTGGATTACACAGACAACTCTCTGGCTAAAGACTTTTCATCACGTCGGACATCACACTGTAATAAACCACCAATAGCCCACTACCACACTAAAAAACAACATAAATATTATAACAAATTAAAACACAAAATGTAAAATCTGGTGCTTTGTTTCATCAGTTTGTCCCGACTCCTCCCTCTGCACTTTTCCTGTTGTGCACACTGTTATTAACGAGCTCGTTTTAGCTGCATATTTCCCCGTGGAGCTGGCACAATAGTGTTGATTTTCAGCGTCTTCACACGTCTCTTCACACGTGACTCACTTCTCTTCAGATACGTGACTAAACAGAAACAGGTAAAACGGCAGAAATCGAGCGTCAAACGAGGACAAACGCTGAACTCGCTCATCAATGTTAAAACAAGCAACGTTTAAATAGAAAAAAACACTGAGTCAACTTTACTTCTACACTTCTACGACTACTTCAAGGAAAATCCAGCTTTTTGTAACTGCAGTTTTATTAGAAATTGGTGTTATAGTTGTATAAAGTACTTCAAGTTGCTGTAGTACATTTTAAAGTAGTACAAAAACAATACTAACAGTTCCTTTTGCTTCTCTTATTTGTTTGTTAGAGTCTGTAGTTATATCCCACCTCCCGCTGGGGCACACTGTTGTTGTCGTGTCCTTGGGCAAGGCACTTAAGCCTCGTTGCCTTTGGTATCTGCACTCGTCGATCAATGTGGTTTACCCTTGAGATAAAAAGATTTCGTGCACAATCGGGGTCGAACAGCTACAGAAACGATGATGAATTAATGAATTTGTAACTCAAAAACTCAAAAAACTCAATTTCGATAACGGCTTGAGGCTCAAAATTTACACGTAATATTCAACTCACACTGTACTTCCTTTAGCAGTACCATGTGGTCTTGCACTTCTGATATATTCTATTCTTCTAAAACTATTCGCTGAAGGTCTAAATTTGTCTCATTTATGACATTTTTCAGTATAAAAACTTATTCAAAGTATCTCGTTCTGATATTAGTTTTGAGTTTGTGTATTTTTCCCCTTGTACTTTTTAAAATTACTGACTTTTTGCAGTATTTTTCCGGTTTCAGCTCATAGAAGGTGGTCTTATTTTTCCTGTGTACTGTATTTTGTTACTTCTAGTCAGTCATTATGTTTGCCTATTTTGTGTATATGTTTAGTACTTTTTGCTCTGTCTTTTTTATTTCACGCTCAGGAGTTTTTAAATCGTGTCCCCGGCTCGGTCTGTCCGCTCGCTGCACCACGTCCTGAGCTTTTTGTTCGCTTAGCTTCTTCAGCCGTCCTGGTTTCGATCTTTATTTTGTGTGGGGACAGTTCATGCGTTGTTTTTTTTTGTTTTGTTTCAGGGCAGGGACGGGCAAACTACGGCCCGGGGGCCACACACGGCACGCTGGGCTTATTAATCCGGCCGAACATGACCAAATTATATTAAAATAGGTAAGTGCAAACCTTTTTCAATTTACGTTTTTCAAAAGATGGCGCACTTGTTCGCGTGTGTTATTCTCTTTTAATCTTTTATCAGACCTTCTGCAAAAATGAGTTTATCAAAGAAAAGAAAAGTGGATAGTGAGCGACGAGTGTTTAATACAGAGTGGACGACTAAATATTTTGTCACCGAAGTCCGATCAAAGCACCAACGCAAGTTTTGTTGCTGGTGTTCAAATGAGCAAAAGCTAAAGCCTTTCTCTGAAGACGAGTTTTTTAAAGATACATTTGGAAAACAGTTTGTACAGTGAGCCTTTCATTTTCAGGCTTTGCTCCATGTTACAGTTACATCTCTAATGTCATATATAGAAATTTTAGAACCCATCGTGGCCCGTGTGTCAAAAAGTTTGCCCACCCCTGCGTTACGCCCCATCCCTCCAGCTCCTCCTCCTCTCTGGACCTGTCCTGGCCTGCTCCAGATGGAAAGTGATTGACAGCAGGGTCCTGCGCCTGATTGGAGCATCAATCGAGAGCCTGGCCAATCATGATCCACCTGTAGCAGCGCCCCTTTAAACGGACCCGCCCCTGTCACTCCTGCTTCATGCAACTTTGGAACTTTGTGATTTTGGGTAATTTGGACTTTGAAGTTGTGACCCTTTTGTGTATTCGCAATTTAAGTTCTTTTGCCTTGTTAGCTGTATCTTAAGTTACACATAGAAATTTACTTTGCTCAGAACCTCTTTTTGTTAGATTTTGCTTTAACATTTGGAAATTATAACTTAGATTTTACCATTTTACATCTGGTTCTGTTACTTCCCTCTTCCCGTAGTTGAGCTGGGTCGTTGCGTTAGATTATGGACAGTCGTGCGCTGGAGACTCTGACGGACCTGTATACGATCCTTATTTTACGCCAGGCGCTCTCCATGGTCGTTTTCCTTTGTTACGTTGTTTTACTTGGTTGAGATTTCTTTTCTTTCCCAACATCTTTAAACTCAAGAAAGCCAAAAAAGTACTAAAAAAGCGTCAAACCCTTATCTTTGTTTTCTGCGTCCATTAAACATGTTTTGTATTACGTAACCTGGGCTTTACATTCAAAAATACTTCCTTCTTCCGTAGTTGAGCTGGGAGCTGTCGTTGCAGGGGGGTTAACGGTTCCCTCCTGGTCCATTGACAGTCGTGCGCTGGAGACTCTGACTTTGGCCTGTGTCACGACAGCAGATTTTACGTCACAGTGCGCTCTCCAGCCACGTTTTCATGCACTGTTACGTTGTTTTTACTTGGTTTGTGCTTTCTTTGCTTTCCCAACATCTTTAAACTCAAGGCCTCTGAAAACCGTGGGCTAAAAACCTCCACCTCAAAGGCCTTATCTTTGTTTTCTGCGTCCATTAAACATGTTTTGTATTACATACTCATGTCGTTTACATTATGTAGCTAATACTGTTTACTGGACTAAGGGAGGGCTGAGGTCTTCTGTTCCTAAATGGACCATTGCACATGCGTAGCTACAGCGTTCACAGTCAGATGCAGATATGACACTTGTGGTAAATCGGAGCTGTCGTGGGGCTTTGGAGGGCACCGCTTCGTCACAGCAGAATCAAACACATCACAGTGACGGGAAAATTACAGCCACGACAACATGCACTGTGAAACATAATCATACGGTTTGTGCTAAGTGCAGCCTATGGCCCATTCGACGCGGCCTCTGAGAACCGTGGGCTATATTTACCTCCACCTCTATGGCCTTTTAAAAGGTTCAAACATAGTAGATTACAAGCTGCAGTTGGAGAAAGTGGTGTAGGATTTACTCATGCCGTTTACAGTATGTAGCTAATAGTATTTACTGGAGCTAAGGGAGGGCTGAGGTCTTCTGTGTATGTAAATGGACCTAGCTAAACCTGCTAGCTACAGCGTTACAAACAGGAAGTGAGCATGGGAGCGCTTCCGACGCCATCAGTTTTGAGTTTTTTATTTTACTTTATTTACATAAAAAAATTTTGTGTCTCCTCTCTCTGTAACTGCTGCTCTCAGTTATTCTGAGTTAATTTTTACATTTTTTAATTTTGAGGTTTTTAATTTTTTTTTTTTTTAGTATTTTGAGTTTATTGAAAAACTGTTCCTCTGACTCCCGCTCTGCTGCTCTGACCCCGCCTCTTCCTCTGACCACGCCTCTTCCTCTACTGACCCTGGGGTCTTCCTCTCACCACGTCTCTAAATCAACATATGACTTAATAACAGACACATCAGGTCTTCTTTCCCCGACCCCTCCTGTTAGCGTTAGCAACAGTCCTTGACAGCCTTGCTAAGCGCCCTCTTCCTCTGACCCCTCCTGTGGTGCTTTGACCCGTTACCTTCGACTCTTCCTTTGACCTCTGACCCCGCCTTCTCCTCTGACCCCACCTCTTCCTCTGACCCACCTCTTCCTCTGACCCCGCCTCTTTGTCCTTCGCTCAGCTGTAATGTCTCGTATTGTTCTTTTTCCTGCAGTCACTGATTGCCAAAGCTAGAGCACACAGCCCTTTTCGCTTCTTGTTCAAACTTATTCACTTCAAACTCCTTCTTCATGAGACGAACCGAAGATTCATTTATCCCGTGATGGCGCCCCCTACAGCCAGACCGTGAAAGATGAACCGCGATACAGCGAGGGACAACTGTATTCAAAAAGAACTTGGGTGAGGATTTGGAAAATGTGAAACTCTAGTAAAAATCCTGGTAAAATATGTAAGAAAACAATAATCTGAGGTGCTATAAGGCAGAACATCTCTTACTCATCACCAGATTTGACATTTTTCACACTGTCTGCTGCTTTAGATCGACTTTGTACAAAACCTTATTATCCTTTGGAATTGAAATAACTATAAATCTGTTTTTTTTAACATATTCCTGGAATTTTAATGCTTTCTGTGAGACTTTTCTCACAACAAAAACTAATATTTCCTCAGAGAATCAGTTTCGTCTAAAGAAATAGTCCAAATATCGTCTTGTTCTTCTGTGTTTTTGGTTTTACTGGTGCAGAGTCGAGTTTCTGTTTTATCTGGATCATTTGGAACATTTCAAACTTCATTTTGAGACTAAGGAATAAACTCCACAGCGATAAGAAAAACACTTTTTTTAGACGATAGAGTGGATTTTTCAACTTTAAACGACACTAGGTTCATAATAGTGACGTCACCGAGAAAAAACAAGAAAAAACACAAGAAAAAACACTGAAACTTTCCAGAAGCTTTGACGTATTTTGACAAACTATTATCATTAAAACAACTAGTACTACAACAAATACTGCTACTTTTACTGGTATTACTGCGTGCTACTACTGCTACTATTGTTATCTGCTACTATTACCATTAAAACAACTACTACTACAGCAAATACTGCTACTATTACCATTAAAACTACTACTACTACAAATACTGCTACTATTACCATTAAAACAACTACTACTACAACAAATACTACTATTACTTACTGGTTGTGTGCAACTACTACTACTACAACAAATACTGCTACTATTACCACTAAAACAACTACTACTACAACAAATACTGCTACTATTACCATTAAAACAACTACTACTACAACAAATACTGCTACTATTACCACTAAAACAACTACTACAACAAATACTACTACTATTACCATTAAAACAACTACTACTACAACAAATACTGCTACTATTACCATTAAAACAACTACTACTACTACAACAAATACTGCTACTATTACCATTAAAACAACTACTACTACTACAACAAATACTGCTACTATTACCATTAAAACAACTACTACAACAACAAATACTGCTACTATTACCATTAAAACAACTACTACTACAACACAAATACTACTACTATTACCATTAAAACAACTACTACTACAACAAATACTGCTACTATTACCATTAAACAAACTACTACTACAACAAATACTACTACTATTACCACTAAAAACAACTACTACAACAAATAACTACTACTATTACCAGTAAAACAACTACTACTACAACAAAAACTACTGCTATTACCATTAAAACAACTACTACTACTACAACAAATACTGCTACTATTACCATAAAAACTACTACTACAACAAATACTACTACTATTACCCATTAAAAATACTACTACAACAAATACTACTACTATTACCATTAAACAACTACTACTACAACAAATACTGCTACTATTACCATTAAAACAACTACTACTACAACAAATACTGCTACTATTACCATTAAACAACTACTACTACAACAAATACTACTACTATTACCATTAAAACAACTACTACTACAACAAATACTGCTACTATTACCATTAAAACAACTACTACTACAACAAATACTGCTACTATTACCATTAAATTAACAACAACTACTACTACAACTGGAGACTGCACGGTTCCCATTTCTCATTTCTTCCTCCTGGAGTGAGATTTGTTTGAAAAATCTGATTGTATGCAAATGCAGGAGGTACACGGCGCTGTGCAGTGGTACGCAAAATAAAAACGTGAAAGAAAAATATGAAGTATCGCCGTCCGTGCGATACTTCCTCTGTACGAGCGAGTCCTCTGCTCTGCGACGCCTGGGATTTATACGAGACGCCAGAATTATGTAAATGATCATACGAAGATTTACTGCTATAGTCGAGGAAATATTCAGTGACAAATACTGTGTAGTGTAAATACTGCGACTGCGATTCATAATAAACGTCGCAACAACAAATTTTAGTACTATTATGTATTTCTGTTTGTGACTAGTACTAGTGGTTAATTTAATCTGCTACTATGACAGAAACAACTACTGACTACTATGGATACTACTACTACAAGTAAGGTTAAAACAACAACAAATACTACTACTATTACTGGTATTACTGTGCGTGCTACTACTACTATTGTTATCTGCTACTATTACCATTAAAATAACTACTACCACAACAAATACTACTACTATTACTAGTATTACTGCGTGCTACTACTACTACTATTATTATCTGCTACTATTACCATTAAAATAACTACTACTACAACAAATACTGCTACTTTTACTGGTATTACTGCTACTACTACTACTACTACTACTACTGCTGGTACTACTACTACTACTTATCTGCTACTAACACTACTATATTATTGAACTACTACTACTACAACAAATACTACTACTACTACTGGTATTACTGCTGTGCTACTTACTGCTATTATCTGCTACTATTACCATTACTAACTACTACTACTACTACTTTTGTTATCTGCTACTATTATCATTGAAACAACTACTACTACAACAAATACTACTACTATTACCATTAAAACAACTACTACTACAAATACTACTACTATTACCATTAAAACAACTACTACTACAACAAATATTGCTACTATTACTACTTACTAATTACTATTACTAATATTTAACATACTTTAAATCAGGCTTGAAACATTAATTCTCTGTCTGACAGTGAAATGTGATGTTATTTAGGTTTTATTGGTAGAATTACTCAAATTATCTGTGAAAATACTGATTATGATGAAGTGGAGCAGTTCACCTGAAGGACTGAGGACGTAGTTCGGACTCTGCCTTAAGTTTTGTCAGTTTTTCGTATTTGTTCGTTATGTTTCTTGTGTGCGTCCCTGAATCTTCTACTTTCCTCAGTGTGTCTCTTTTGTGTGTCTCTACTGTGGTACTGACTGTGTTTTTGTGTTATTTTACTGTGAAATTTGTGTTTTAGTTACTTTACCTGTAGTTTTTGTTCAAACCAGTCATGTCCAAACTGTGGCCCTGGGACCAAATGTGGCCCTCAGACTAATTTTTCTGGGCCCTCAATCTTCCAGGTGAATTGGCCCATATTACTTTAACAGTACTTTTTACTGTATATTTCTAAAAAAAAAACTACCATATCAAATATTTAATGTGTCGCACTGAGGATGTAGCGTGAATATGAGAAAAGTTTGGACACTTCCGGTTTAAATGTTCCACCGTGTCGTTTGTTTCAACATTTTCAGACCCTTAACATCCCTGTTCTACTTCTAAACTACTTCTTAATTTACCATTTTTCCATCTCGGTTTGTTTTGTTACTTCGCTGTCCTCACACGAGCTGTTGCTAAACCTAGACCTGACTCGTACCTATAAACTTGTAGCTCTTTGCTTAGTTAAACCCAGATGGTGACTTTTTTTTTTTGAGTATATGCAGTACTCGTGCTGTTTACCACTGCTCTATCTCTTTACATTTATTCACGGTGACTGTAGGTTGCGTGTTGCTGTCTGCTCCTGGACGTATTTATAGTTTGGTGGTTGTCATGTAAATCGCGGGTGACAGATATCGTGGTGTTTCCAGTGGCTCTTCATTAAACTGAGTGCAGCCTGTCTGTCAGAGGGTCCGACGTGACGGAGAAAAGGCCGAATCTGACAAAATAAAGTGACAGGCCGAGCCAATAACAGCCTCATAATACGACAACAGGTCCAGGACGAGCAGGAGCCTGTTCTGCCTCAGGTTTGAGTCTAAGCAGTGAGTTTATGTACTACCGAGTGTGTACTACCCAGTGTGTACTACCGAGTGTGTACTGTGTACTACCCAGTGTGTACTACCGAGTGTGTACTACCGAGTGTGTACTACCCAGTGTGTACTACCGAGTGTGTACTACCCAGTGTGTACTACAGAGTGTGTACTACCCAGTGTGTACTACCGAGTGTGTACTACCCAGTGTGTACTACCGAGTGTGTACTACCGAGTGTGTACTATCGAGTGTGGACTACCTAGTGTGTACTACTGAGTGTGCTCTACCGAGTGTGCACTACCGAGTGTGCACTACCGAGTGTGTACTACCGAGTGTGTACTATCGAGTGTGTACTACCCAGTGTGTACTACCCAGTGTGTACTACCCAGTGTGTACTACCGAGTGTGTACTACCGAGTGTGTACTACCGAGTGTGTACTACCCAGTGTGTACTATCGAGTGTGTACTACCCAGTGTGTACTACCCAGTGTGTACTACCGAGTGTGTACTATCGAGTGTTAGTACCGAGTGTGTACTACCCAGAGTGTGTACTACCGAGTGTGTACTACCGAGTGTGTACTACCGAGTGTGTACTACCGAGTGTGTACTACCGAGTGTGTACTACCCAATGTGTACTACCGAGTGTGTACTACCGAGTGTGTACTACCGAGTGTGTACTACCCAGTGTGTACTACCCAGTGTGTACTATCCAGTCTGTACTACCGAGTGTGTACTACCGAATGTGTACTACCCAGTGTGTACTACCGAGTGTGTACTACCGAGTGTGTACTACCCAGTGTGTACTACCGAGTGTGTACTACTCAGTGTGTACTACCGAGTGTGTACTACCGAGTGTGTACTACCGAGTGTGTACTACCGAGTGTGTACTACCGAGTGTGTATACTACCCAGTAATGATGATACTGTGTTAGTGGCATATAGTACTTTTCTACTGCTCTGAACTGATTAAATGAGTCTTATAGATTTGAAATAGACAAAACATTAGAAAAACTCCCCAAAAACATAAAAAAAACCTCAACAATATTATGTGTTTATTAATATTAAATTAGCACCATTAAGTCACTCGTCAGCTGAGACTGAGCGGGAGGTGAGAGGGTGAAGTGTCTTGCCCATGGACACAACGATATTCCAACCAGAGCCAGAATTAAAACACTTTAAATCAAGGAAACACTCACACATTTCACAGAGTACTATCACAGAGTACTTTCAGAGTACTATCACAGAGTACTATCACAGAGTACTATCCCAGAGTACTATCCCAGAGTACTATCCCAGAGTACTATCCCAGAGTACTTTCAGAGTCCTCATTAACGTCGCCTCTTGCTCTTGTTTGTTAATCTTCTGTTTCTCGTCTAAAACCACGGGCTGAGGTTCAGTCTCATCTTTTCGGTCCGATAATGTGATTCTGTTTTGGTGTTGGGCCTCACACCTCTCTCCTAATTGAGCCTCTCGAGTATCAGCTCCGTCGTACTCAGAGCGTTCGCCGCTGATTACTGTGTCGCTGCTGCACGGTCTTGAATTTAGAAACGAAATCAGTCTTTCTCAAACTGTGGAACGCGAGCTCCTTCAGGTGGGACTTGGACGGCTCTTCAGTTTGTGCGTTTGACTCATTTCGACTTCATTTCATCCACTTTTCCGTCTTCGTTTGGATCATTTCTTGTTTTGAACTGCAGTTTCAGCCTAAATTAAACCTGGAATCGCCCCGTTACATAGATCTGATGGTGTTTTCTTGACGTGAAAAGTTTGAAAGCCACAGTTTAATTTGATTTACACAACTGCAACTTAGACGAGGCTCCGAGACGTGGCCAAATAGTTGTTTCTGTTCATATTTTCTATCATGTTTAACAGATATTACTATTGAACTGTGGCTAGAACATGGGAGAAAATGCAAAAAGGGTAAATCGTACTAATTTAACTGGGTCTCTCAGCCGATTATTCAAACATTTGTTCATTTCTAACTATTTTGTGTTTGTTTATCTTAGGTTTTCAGTTCATCTTCCTGTAATTTAAACACTGCACACACCTGGTACTTTAAAGATGCTCTATTTGATTATATTTAGTTGGTTCAGACACAGAGGGGGCGTGGTCTATGTCGGCCATTTTTAAAGCCCTGGGTGTAGTCGTGGGCCGGACTATGTGGAGGGAGAACTGGGTTAAGTTCTTTTTTTTTTCGTTCTGTGTCTTTGTGTATTTGTTTCAATGTTTGTGTTTGTAGTTTTATTTTGTCCCGTCGTCTGGAGTAAACCATTTAGCTCCTTTAGCATTGGTCCTTTACTTCTAACCTCCTGCTTCGACACAAAGTCCCGTTTAGACCAAAAAAAAGTGAACGGATTGATAAACTTGACTTGCTAACTCTAAATTGTAGTTTGCTGTCACTATTCTGCGGGAGTTGCATGAATCCCTGGGCTCACGAGCGCCCCCTACCATGAGGCCAGGTAACTACGTGCCTCACCTGGCGCCTTTTCACAGCCTTAAAGTCAGTCCAAGTGAGGCACGAATGGCCGGTGCCTCACCACACAGCTCCTCTCAGAATTTCAATGGTAAAAAAAAGAATGACAACTGCAAAGTTAAATAGAAAATAACTTTATAGCACAAATGACTGGATAAATAAAACCATTTCATTTATTTTTTCTCTGTGACGACTCCCCTGACTGCGCCTCACTGATGTATGAGCAGAGGAAGTCAGGCTTTTGGGGAGAATCAGGAGCTGGGAACATGTGGGTTTTTCCTTAGTTTCTTCATTTCTGTTGCTTTTGTTTTAGTTAAGCACCGTTTCTTTTGGTAAATTTGTGTTGGCTGAAAAGGTTTATAAGACGACTCCAGCACACTCCCGTCTCACTCGTTTCACTTTTATTAGTCCAACATTTCAATCCCACAGGTATATCTCCTTAAGTCCTTCGCAGAGTGTGGGGTGTGAGCGTTGGTGGAGCTCGGAGGGGCTGATGGTGCAGATTGACAGTCGTGTTTCTGTCAGTCAGAGGCTACAACAGTTTATTCATTAAATATGGGACAGTGCACTTGAATAAACACGTGTTAGTACAGAATGTAAATGTGCCAGAGTTAGTCACAGAGGATCATTTTCATCTGTAGTCCCACTGGTTTATGACAGACAGAAAACAGGCACAAAACATTCATAAACTGTGTAAAAAAGTGGAGTAAGGGCGTTCGCTCCGGTCAAATGAAGCTAATCGAGGCTGGAGTCACAGCGGCGACACTGGAGTTGAGTTCTACAATTGGAATTCCGACTGCGAGTATCATAGCAACCAAAGAGCCAATCCGGAGCGAGGTTGTTGAAGGTAACGCCCCTTCCCGCCCACATCGCTGGTTTAGCAGGAAGTGAGCGCTTAGCAACACTGTCAGTCAAACCTGATGCTAACGCTAGCAGGAGTAATCTCAGGGAAAGAAGGCGCTTGATTTGTCTGTTATGTTCATATCTTGAATCGTGGCTCCTCTCGACGTGGAGGAGCAGCGGCTCTACTCCGAGCTCCTCACCCTGTCCTTAAGGGAGCGCCCAGCCACCCTGCGGAGGAGAGGAGCAGCTGAGGTGGCTGAGGAGGCCCAGACTCGGGACACGCTGAAGGAGCTATGCCTCTCTGGACTGGGAACACCTTGGGAACGTCCCACTGGAGGAGGAGGAGCTGGAGGACGTGTCTGGGGTGAAGGAAGTCCCTGCTTAGACTGATGCCCCCGGAGAAGAGGAAGAACATGGATGGATGGATGTTGGATCGACAAAACAGAGGAATAAAAACCCCAGGATCATGTAGAGCAGGTTAAACATTTAAGACCAAAATGACGAGTAAAGTGAAATTGATTGGAAGGAGTCGATGGAGCTGGAAGCGCGCCCTTAATGATCACGTCTTATCTGGAATGCGGCGGCGAGCAGGTTAAGTCCGGTTCTGTCGATTTACAGATACAGTCTATGGTCCAAACACCTGAGAGACACGTTAATGATCAGTAAAATACAAATATGAGTTAGTCGATCATGTTAAAAGCCGACACAGCTCAGATTAAAGACACACGTCACGCTGTATTAACCCTCAAACCTCTCACAGATTGTCATTGTTTCCTGCACAAAATCCCGTCGAGTTTCAGTCCTCGTGCCTGTCCGTGCTTTGTTTCTGCTCGATTCGGCTGCTCCTCACTGGTCAAACTCACACCTCTCCTAATTGAGCCTCTCGAGTATCAGTGCATCACTCTGTCTGCACACGGCGCTGTCAGGGGGGATCTCTGCAGCCTGCCAATCGCATCAAAGACGAGGGAGAGATTGACACCGCGCGATGCCATGTCGGCCAGAGATGACGCTAACGAGGCTAAATATTGCACCATATAACAAACATATATCAGACAGGTAAATTAAGGGACTGTAAAAGAGAAGATGGTGAAGTGATACAACAGTGGCGTCAGAAAATACACTGTCTATGAGCTGAATTAAATCACTTTTCTTACCTCGATGTTCTGTGCTCGTTTAAAGGGCCTGGCAGGACTGACAGGGCTGGTTACGGGTTAGATCTGTGGAGAAGCGGCCCCACTCAGAGTAAACTCAAGCCTTTCAAGGTGTTTTTTGAGCAGTAAAAGCACAAATAAAGTGCCAGGTTAATGACGTGTGCAATTTATTCATGGGTTTCAGCTTCCTAAATGGAACTTTGAGGACTTTTTTCGCATTCAAAAGATACAATATTTTGTTTTAACTCGGTAATTACTACAGCCACGGTCTTAATTTTTCATTTTGCAGTAGCACACACTGACAATCACAATCCCATTTCAAGGAGGTTTTTGTACTGAGACTCTGCAGCTGATGTCGTCAAACATTCTCTGAGCGGGTGAAGCTATCTAGAGGCACTGCTCTGACATAAAAGTCTGATTTAGCTGGAGCTACAACAGATGAGCTGATTTTGCGCCGTCCCTTTCAAACAATATTAGAGTCAGAAGTGAGCCGGTGCACGAGGGCGTGGTCGTCCGCTTCATTCACTTTGACCTGTCACATGCTCCTCTCCCCGTCCTTCAAGATAATTAGCTTTACTTTGTCCTAATATCACCCGATAGCTCACATGTTAGCCTAGCATTAGCAGTTTTCTATGTCTACTCTCACTTTTTTTGTTGAAAATCAGTAAACACTGAACCAGGACTAAACTAGGACTAAACCAGGACTAAACCAGGACTAAACCAGGACTAAATCAGGACTAAACCAGGACTAAATCAGGACTAAACCAGGACTAAAACGGGACTAAACTAGGACTAAAACAGGACTAAAACAGGACTAAAAACAGGACTAAACCGGACTAAAACGGGACTAAACTAGGACTAAAACAGGACTAAACCTAAAAACAGGACTAAACAGGACTAAAACAGGGACTAAACCAACTAAACCAGGACTAAAACAGGACTAAACAGGACTAGGACTAAAGCAGGACTAAACTAGGACTAAACTAGGACTAAACCAGGACTAAACTAGGACTAAACCAGGACTAAAACAGGGACTAAACCAGGACTAAACTAGGACTAAACTAGGGCTAAACTGGGACTAAACCAGGACTAAAACCAAACCAGGACTAAACTAGACTAAACGGGACTAAATCAGGACTAAACCAGGACTAAAACAGGACTAAACCAGGACTAAAACAGGACTAAACCAGGACTAAACTAGGACTAAACTAGGACTAAACTAGGGCTAAACTGGGACTAAACCAGGACTAAACTAGGACCAAACCAGGACTAAACTAGGACTAAACCAGGACTAAATCAGGACTAAACTAGGACTAAATCAGGACTAAATAACTTTTGTTCAGTTTAAATCTTTCTCTCTTCCTGAAGATGTGACTCAGGCCTCGACTTTGACGATGTTTAAATTCAGACTCAAATGCTTCTGTTTTTCATGTGACTGAAGAGTTTTTTTCTGCCTTTTCTCTTTTAATTTTCGTTTAATGATGATTATTTATGTTTTGACTTGTCGTATTGTAGTTTTCATGTCTTTCTTATTCTGTAAAACACTTTGAATGAGTTTCTTTCTGAATGGTGCTGGCCTTTCAATAATCTTAGAACGACTAGAAGAACATGCAAACTGCAGAGTCAGACCCGCCTCAGTCGCTGAATCAAACCCAGAGTTTCTTGTTGTGCTGCAGTGAGACTCACCTCTGTGCCACCGCCCCCCAAACCGTCTTTACTCTGACATTTATGTGTAATTGTAGAACTCGAGGTCAGATTGAACCCGCAGCGTGAGTCTGTCTCTGGGCTCGTCCATATTCATGAGCCGCTGTTTACTCCGACATCACATTCACTCACTTTACACTTCAGCCAGGCTCTCTCCATCTCCGCTTTTTTCCTCCTGCCTCGTCACCGCTCAGTTTTTTTACATCATGGGAAAACGCCCGGCTCTTCAGCTCCCATTACGAGCCTCGTGTGGAGGAGCGATGAGCCGCGCCGCGTGAAATCATCTGAGAAAGACGCCCGAGCTGCGTGTGACGCCACTGAGTGTAACTGAAAGAAGCTCTATTTTGTAAATGGTGAACAGGGAAACGTGAGAGAGGGTGAGCACAGGACACAGACAGATGAAGAGGGCAGATACGAGAACTGTCAAAAAAAAAACAAAAAAAACTACTTTTATTTACAGTTTGTCACATGTTTCTGTGAAGAATTTGTAAAAAAAACCCCACATTTTTACTAACGTGTTTGTAATAAGCTGCTCATTTAGACTAAACACTGAGACAAACACATAATCAGGCTTTGAAGAGTTGTATATTTGTATTTTATTTTATTTTATTTTATTTTGTGTTTAAATACTGTTGAAGAGGAGATGAGAGGCTGTGGCGGCTCATCGTTCTGCTGCAGCGGTGCTTAAACTGCAAATTTACACAGTTTGGTGTTAAATGTAAGAAATATATTGGATTGATTTCATGATGAGAGCTTTACTGCTGTGAGAGTCATCGCCTCTACACAGATGTGGAACCAGGACTAAACCAGGACTAAACCAGGACTGAACCAGGTCTAAACCAGGACTAAACCAGGACTGAACCAGGACTAAACCAGGACTGAACCAGGACTAAACCAGGTCTAAACCAGGTCTAAACCAGGACTGAACCAGGACTAAACCAGCTGCTTTAAAGTCTCTGAGCCACAGGAGCCAGAGACACAGGACACATGTGTGAAGTACTTCCTGGTTCTAGTGGATGTTGGATGTTCTGGATGTTCTGGATGCTCTGGATGTTCTGGATGTTGTGGATCTTATGGATGCTCTGGATGTTCTGGATGGATGTTCTGGATGTTGTAGAAGTTCTGGATGCTCTGGGATGTTCTGGATGTTCTGATGTTGTGGATCTTGGATGGATGTTCTGGATGCTCTGGATGTTCTGGATGTTCTGGATGTTCTGGATGTTCTGGATGTTGTGGATCTTATGGATGTTCTGGATGCTCTGGATGTTCTGGATGCTGGATGCTCTGGATGTTGTAGAAGTTCTGGATGTTCTGGATGTTCTGGATGTTGTAGAAGTTCTGGATGTTCTGGATGTTGTAGAAGTTCTGGATGCTCTGGATGTTGTGGATCTTATGGATGTTCTGGATGTTCTGGATGTTCTGGATGTTCTGGATGTTGTAGAAGTTCTGGATGTTCTGGGTGTTCTGGATGTTGTGGATCTTATGGATATTCTGGATGCTCTGGATGTTGTAGAAGTTCTGGATGTTCCCCGCAGGTTCAGACCCTTCACCAGAAAAGTTACACAGTGCATGTTTCGTGGAGAAGTGGAAAAGTCTCCTCTCTTCCACATCCTCTCATTCAAACACTCTCTAAACCACACTTTTGTTGTCTCCTCGGTGGGTTGTACCTTCAGTGCTTTGCCAGTTGGACGAGTGTGAACGTGTGTGAGCTCTGTGCCCGTCCTGCAGCGGGCTCTCAGCTGATGCCAGTCCACCGCTGCTTCATGTCTCCTCTTTGATTCTGCTTCACATGGATTATATGTTTTAGAGCAAACTGCTGAGCTCCGTCTGATGAGGAGCCCTTTTGCGTTTGGAATTAAAACAAAACCATATTGTCTTTGTAGCGTGTGGCTCATGTGACGCTCGGGAAGTTGTGAAAATGTTTTGCAGAGTTGAAAAACGCAAACTCACGACGACAAATCAGGAAGTCAGGTCAAAAACTTCTGCTGCGAGGAGATGGAAATCAGCTCGTTTGTCGACTTTTCTCAAACATCTGAAGCATTAAGACATTTATAGCTTCCTGTCAGTCGTCGGTTGTCCATGTTTGAGCCGCAGACGTCTCAGTGGTTTTATTACCAAACCCCAACCTTCCAAGATAAAGTCGCAGGTTTTGTGTTGTAAGCTCGAGTGCGGCGAATATTTCTGTTTTCACCAAAATCCAACCAGAGACGATCTGCAAAAAAACCCAGCACGGTTCAGAAATAGGCTGAACAGCGGCTCACGAGCAGCTGCTTCCTCCACTGAAGCTTTTTGGAGCACAGAACCTTTTGAACTTAGGACCTTTAATAAACGAGACGAAGCAGAGCTAACCACCACAGCTCCACCAGTTTGACTTTAACAAATAAGTTTTACCGAAATCAGAGGCGTCAAACTCAAATTCACAAAGGGCAAAATTAAAAACTGGGACTAAACTAAATATTTAAAACAACATCTACATCTTTTTCAGAAGGGGTGGATTACATTTGGATGAAGTGACAAGTAGCAGATGCTAATGAGCTGGCGCTAACGTATTTGCAAAGCATTCTGGGATTTGTAGTATCAGTGGTGCATGTGTAAATATAATCAGATCAAACTTGTCCCGCGGCCTGAGTCTGACATGTCTGACCTAAAGAGACACTGCAAACCTTTTCTGGTGGAGGGTCAGTCACCTGCTTGTCTCCATAGCGACGTTATTTCCTTCCGCACTATGGCATTAAACTCGTCTATCTCCATGGAGACGAGTTACAGATGACAAATGTGGGTTTTTAATGTTTCCTTGCACAATAAAAACATCCATAACGACATGATTGTTAGTTATATTTAATGCTATACTGCGGAATATTCCAGGCAAAGCAAAGCATCTCCATGTAGACGAGCAGATAACAGACCCCTCCATCAGGAAAGTTACTCATTGCCTCTTTACTCTTCATTCTAATGTGAACTTTAAAGCGTTTTTAGTGATTTTACCGGTCTGAGGTTTTCACACAGCCCATAATGTCTCACTCATTACATTAATTATTCAGTATATATCTTTAAAATGTCCTCTTATTTCCCGCGGCTCACTTTGGGGTTATGTAAGGCTCCCTTTTTTCTGCAGTTCTGCTTCCGTCTGTCAGTAATTACGGAAATGATTGCTCTATTTGTAAGTGAGATTAAGCTTTTCAGCTCCAGACGCTCCAGAAATGATTGATCCACTGTATTTATGGAAATGCGTTCCCCGTTGTGTTCAGGCATTTGAGAAAATCGGAAGTAAGAAGAAGTTATACAATTATTCATGTAAAAATGTCCATATATAGTAATGAATCGAGTGGAAATAGTCATGACTTGCAGCAGTCTTTGGGTTATATTTCACAGGATTTCAGATTTTACCTGAAGACACTGGACCAAAATCTTGTGTGAAATGGTTTGACAGCTCAAATATGTGATTTTTGTTCTCAGTGAGATTTTTTTGACATATTATTCTTGTTCGACTTGTAAACAACGTCGCACCCTGTCGGACCAAGGGACAGACATCCAACTTTCTGTCTCATTTCAGCCTGTCAAAAAACTGCAAAGAAAACAATGAGTCTGAGCCTGGAGCTTGTTTCTCTCCAGACTCCTCAATTTCAATTTTGATTTTAAAAAGTTTGGGGACACTGAAAGCTTTCAACATTATAACTTTATGACAAGTGCCGCTGGTTTAGCACGTAGACTGTATATATGAATGGATTTAGCTAACGCTTTAGCCGCCGTGCTGCAAACAGGAAGTGAGCGTGGGCGCGAGTCAGACTCCAGCGACTCTGGATCTGATTCGCTTTGGATTAAAAAACTGCTGCTGTCAGACTCATCGTTTTGCTCTTAAAATGCTCTTATTAACCCGCTCTGCATGATCCTCGGGTTTTTATTACACAATTTTGTCCTTA
Organism: Periophthalmus modestus; assembly: GCA_019594935.1. Classification (NCBI taxonomy): domain Eukaryota; kingdom Metazoa; phylum Chordata; class Actinopteri; order Gobiiformes; family Gobiidae; genus Periophthalmus; species Periophthalmus modestus. The sequence continues at coordinate 2,346,406 of JAIEZT010000068.1, forward strand.
AATCAAGATACAAACAATAATAACTGTCGTAAATAGTGGTGGATGAAAAGATACAGACCCGGGACTCAAAAAATGAACACAGATTATGACAAAGAAAATGAAACGCTCGGTGTCGGAGGCTGAGGCGATCGTGGGTCCAAAAACCAGGACCACAGGAGGATAAACTGATGGAATGAGAAGGTCTTTGTGCTCCAGAGTTTGTAGCGTGGTTGCTGATTGGCTGCAGGTGAGGAGTGGGCGGTGCCAGACTCTCCGACCAGTTCCAGAAGAAAGAAAACACAGAAGAGAAAAAGGAGACGGCACAAAAACACAGGGGAAAAGTCAAATTCTGACAATGACAAATCAGAGGTCGCTCCAGCTAGCGTTAGCAACAGGTTTGATTGACGGTGTTGCTAAGTACCTCCTCTGTGCTAAACTAGCGGTGTGAGCAGGAAGGGGCGTTACCTTCAACAGCCTTGTTCCTGATTGGCTCTTTGGTTGCTATGATACTCGGTCACTATGGAGCTGAAGCTGAGCACTGTGGGAAACGTCACACTCGCTCAGTGCACTTCTTTATCCCATCTGTGGTTTAGTATTACAGGACTAAACCAGGACTAAACCAGGACTAAACCAGGACTAAACAAGGACTAAAGCAGGACTAAAGCAGGACTAAACCCAAACCAGTAATAAAGCAGGACTAACCAGGACTAAACCAGAGTACTAACTAAAGCAGGACTAAATCAGGACTAAAGCAACTAAAGCAGGACAGGACTAAACCAGGACTAAACCAGGACTAAAGCAGGACTGAACTAAACCAAGAGTAAAGAGGACTAAACAGGACTAAAGCAGGACTAAACCAGGACTAAACCTGGACTAAACCAGGAAAAAAACAGGAATAAACCAGGACTAAACCAGGACTAAACCAGGAAAAACAGGACTAAACCAGGACTAAAAACCAGGACTAAAAACCAGGACTAAACCAGGACTGAACCAGGACTAAAACAGGACTGACTGAACCAGGACTAAACCAGGAAAACCAGGAACCAGGACTAAAGCAGGACTAAACCAGGACTAAACCAAGACTGAACCAGGACAGGACTAAAACCAGGAAAAAAAAAACAGGACTAAACCAGGACTAAACCAGGACTAAATGAGGACTAAACGAAACCAAGACTAAACCAGAAAACTAAAAAAGGACTAAACCAAGACTAAATGAGGACTAAACCAGGACTAAACCAGGACTAAACCAGGACTAAACCAGGACTACAAAGACTAAACCAGGACTACTCCAGGACTCACGTTGCTAGCTGTCACAAACTAAAGCTGCCCTGTGTAACATTTCCAGTGTGCGTGCTTGTTGTTCTTGCTTTGGCTGTAATGTTCCGTAGTGTGGCATTACAGTTCACATTTGTATTGTGCATTTATTTAGTTACAGACATTTCCATCATGCAAAAAAACGTGTTTTTACCTTGAAAAAACAGGCTTTTTGACCTTCGCAGAGTCGCCTCTCCACAGATCTGACCCGCACTCGTCTGAGGCGTAACCTGCTTGTCTGAAAATAAGTTTAATGCCCTACTGCAGAACATTTTAGGTAAAGTAACAGCAGCTAAATGGAAACAAGCAAAAAGTTTCACAGTTTCATGTGAGTAACTCTGAAAAGACTCTGTAGTTTTATATATTTTTGCTGATTGTTCAAATAAATTAACAAATTTAACCGACTTTTCAGACCAGTTTCCTGCTTTGACAACTTCAGAAATGTGTAAATGGTTTTTCATTATATTTCCCTGTTAAAAAGTCATATTTTATAACAGTTTTGGAGCTGAACTTGACGTGCGTCCCACCATTTTTCTGATGGGATTTCAGAAGAGCATCGTATTTTTAAACCCAGTGGGATTTACGTTCAATTTCTTTGCAGATCTCTGGCTGTAGAGTTAAACTGTGAACCGAGGGCTAGAAAAAGGCAAACCTGCGCGTCTCCTGTCCACTTCTGTCGAAATGGAGCGCTTTCATTTTGAGAGGATATTAGGTTTTTCAGAGCTTTAATAAACCCAAAGAGGCCGCTATGAAAAGAGGAAAGTCTGAAAAAGTGCAGAGGAAAAGTTAGGCCAGGAAGTTAGAGCGAGAGTACTTTAGTTACACAACAATGAATGTCCAAATTAAAATGTATTTTCTGAAGTATTTGATTACATAGGCCAATCAGAGTACTGTTTCTGAATACACTGAATACTTTTACACCAAGTTGCATCACATTATAGAGTAAAAACATGACAAAAGTGTGTTTTCAGTGCTGTACTTAAGCAGAACTTTTAGGTATTTGTACTTTACTTAAGTCCATTTTACAGTGGATACTTTTTACTTTTACTTCACTACACTTGAGAGCAGTATCTGTACTTTACTCCACTACATTTCTGAACAAGACTGAAAAGTAAAAAGTACTTTTCGTATGATCTGAGGAGTTATTTTTACCGTGTTCGTGGAAACATCCAGACTCAAGTTTTCGAGTCAAGCTTCAACTTTGAGCAAAACAAAAATAAACTCACAAAATTCAGAAGAAAAATGAAAAAAATCGATTCGTATTGTTTCTGTCGACCAAAATATGTATAATTTTTCATCAATATTGTGTGAAATACTTTTAATTTTTACTCTTTAAGTACATTTTTAAACAGGTACTTTAATACTTTTACTTCACTCGATCGATTTTTTTCATGTGATAAACTTTGTGGAGTTTATAAATATGTTTGGATTATCTTTCTAGTTTGTCGTTTTACAAAAATGGACCAGAAACTGTTTGAGCATCATGTTTGGTCACAATTTACAATCATTTTGCAAAGTTAAAGCCCCACTGTGTAACTTTTACCTTTTATTTTTCATTCCATTTTCTCTTTAGATTTTTTTATCGCACTGAAAACCATAAATAACATAAATGTGTCTTTGCTCGGAGCGGGCTTGCATCTCCACAAACTCGACTCTTTCTTGGCCTGACTCTGCTTGTTTCCATGGTTACGGTATCTCTTTGGCTACATGTAATATTCCACAGTGTTTGGCTTTGAGTAAAACAAAAAGAAACACGCAAAATTCATCAGAAAAAAGAAGAAATTGATTCGTATTTGTATTTCTAGTGACTAAAATCAGCATTGCTACATTTACACTTTAAGAAATACTTTTACTTTTTACTCTTTAAGTACATTTTTACTTTGATTCCATCGATTTTTTCATGTGATACTTTAACTTTTACTTGAGTAACTTTTGACCTGTGTATCTGTAATTTTACTTCAGTAACAAAACTGAGCACTGGTCGAATTAGAGCTGAAAAGTCACACCTGATTCTCACTAAAACTGTGCAGTTCATGACTAAAGTTGCAGATGAAGTACTCTCATGTGTCCTTTTAATTTAAGAAAGTAACTGAGTACCACCAACTGAAAGAGTAACTGTACTGGAACACACGTACTCACATTAGTATTCAGAATATGTGTTTTTTGGTTCATGTATTTAGTTGTGGTGAAGAAGGAGCTGAGTCGAAAAGGCAAAACTCTCGATTTACCGTTGATCTAGGAGCTCGGAGTAGAGCCGCTGCTCCTCCAGGTCGAGAGGAGGAGGCTCGGACGTCTGTTCAGGCGTCTCCCGGACGCCTCTCTGGAGAGATGTTTCAGGTCCCATCAGGAGAAGGCCCCGGGGAAGACCCAGGACGCGCTGGAGGGACTATGTCTCTGGCCTGGGAACAGTTTGGGGTCCCACCGCAGGAGCTGGAGGACATGTCTGGGGTGAGGGAAGTCTGGGCGTTCCTGCTCAGACTGCTGACCCCGTGACCCGGATAAGAGGAAGAACATGGATGGATGGTTTTTAGTTTCTTCCCAACTCCACTTATCTGAACATATGATTTAATAACATAAATACTGTACAAGTGAATCATTCTTACTGCGAGATGAGTCGCCTCTGCACAGATCTTACCTGTAACACGGTCCAGTGGCCTCTCCTGCTTATCTCCATGTAGTTAGATAAATGTAATGCCACTGTGGGACATTCTGGGCTCCGTGGAGACAAGCAGGTGAAAAGTTAGTGCTCCTTATAAAAACATAATAATCGTGTTTTGCAAATACAGTTATTTTCCTGTGATCTTTTCTGTACATTTATTATTTTGAACAGCAGCACTGAGCACAAAAACACAGATGAGTTTAATCCTTTTTCTTATAGGACGCTCGCTGGCTCCTGGGCGTATTTTACAGATAACACAGCAGCCATAAGAAAAACGGCTCCTATAGTTGGACACAAACCACGTCTCCCACAAAGCTCTGTCCTCCGGGTCTGAAACTGCACGTTCAGATTCTTCAGTCTCTGTTTCAAACGCACTTTTATGCTCAGTTTATCTCAAAAAAGCCGTTTCTTCCTCACTTCTTATTAGTTTATTTTGTGGAGTTTAGATATATATGTTTGCATGAGCTTTCTAGTTTTCCAAAAATGGACCAGAAACTGTTTGAGCATCAAGTTTGGTTATAATTTTCAGTCATTTTGCAAAGTTAAAGCCCCACTGTGTAACTTTTACCTTTTATTTTTCATTCCATTTTCTCTTTTTGCACTGAAAAACATAAAAAAAAAAAAAAACCTGTGTCCTTACTCAGAGCGAGCTTGCAACTCCACAAACCTGACTCTTCCTGGTCCTGCTTTCTCTTGTTTCCATGGTTACGTTATCCCTTTGGCTGTAATATTCCACATTATGCCATAAAACCTGTTTATCTCCATGAAGAATGTTCCGTATCTTTGTTTTTAACCTTTTATTTCCTTGAATTTCTGAGTCTCCAGAAAGATAAGTGCTTTTACTTAGACTGATTTATCGTTTGGCAGATTTATCAGGACGATATCTGGACTTTTTAGCGAATTGTCTATTTAGTTTTGGTTGGTCTGCTGCCTAAAAAGTGCACATAAAGTTTCATATTAACACTTTAATATGAAAAGACAGCGGCACAAACAGGACCGCACAGCTCTGTTACAGGTCTGTGGTGAAAAACGGTTTGGAGGGAGAGTTTTTAGTGAATTAAAATGGCATCATTTGCAGAAAATAAAACAAATCGGGCCGACATATTGACTCAAAAATATCGGCATGTAATTGTAATGAAATATGTATTTTTAATATGTGTTCACCAGGGACTGCACCTGTCCAGAGGGACCCGCCACCTGTCCCAGAGACCGCACCTGTCCAGAGACCACACCTGTCCAGAGACCGCACCTGTCCAGGGCACCCAGCACCTGTCCAGGGACCGCACCTGTCCAGAGGACCGCACTTGTCCAGGGACCACACCTGTCCAGGGACCACCTGTCCAGAGACTCCAGTCCAGAGACCACACCTGTCCAGGGACCTGCACCTGTCCAGGACCGCACCTGTCCAGGACCACCGCACCTGTCCAGAGGGACCAGGGACCGCCTGTCCAGGGACCGCACTTGTCCAGGGACCAGAGACCGCACTTGTCCAGGGACCACACCTGTCCAGGGACTGTTGTCCAGAGACCGCACCTGTCCAGGGACCATCTGGTTTTGTTCAGGATTGATTTCTTTTTTGCAACAAACTGCAGAAACTTTTTGTAAACAAGTTTCTCATCACATGTCCAGGGACCGCACCTGTCCAGAGACCGCACTTGTCCAGGGACCACACCTTGTCCAGGGACCGCACCTGTCCAGGACCGCACCTGTCCAGGGACCAAAACACCTGTCCAGATTCCTTTTTGCACAGAAACGAGGACCGCACCTGTCCAGAGACCGCACCTGTCCAGAGACCGCACCTGTCCAGAGACCACACCTGTCCAGAGACCTCACCTGTCCAGAGACCGCACCTGTCCAGAGACCGCACCTGTCCAGAGACCACACCTGTCCAGGGACCGCACCTGTCCAGAGACCGCACTTGTCCAGGGACCACACCTGTCCAGGGACCGCACCTGTCCAGAGACCGCACCTGTCCAGGGACCACACCTGTCCAGAGACCACACCTGTCCAGGACCGCACACTGTCCAGGACCGACCTGTCCAGCACCTGTCCAGAGACCACACCTGTCCAGAGACCGCACCTGTCCAGAGACCGCACCTGTCCAGAGACCACACCTGTCCACCTGTCCAGAGACCGCACCTGTCCAGAGACCACACCTGTCCAGAGACCCACACCTGTCCACCAGAGACCACCCACACCTGTCCAGGGACCACACCTGTCCAGAGACCACACCTGTCCCTGTCCAGAGACCCGCACCTGTCCAGAGACCTCACCTGTCCAGAGACCACACCTGTCCAGAGACCACACCTGTCCAGGGACCCCACCTGTCCAGAGACCACACCTGTCCAGAGACCACACCTGTCCAGAGACCTGTCCACCTCACCTGTCCAAAGACTGCACCTGTCCAAAGACCGCACCTGTCCAGGGACCCCACCTGTCCAGAGACCACACCTGTCCAGAGACCACACCTGTCCAGAGACCTCACCTGTCCTGTCCAGAGACCGCACCTGTCCAGGGACCACACCTGTCCAGGGACCGCACCTGTCCAGGGACCGCACCTGTCCAGAGACCGCACCTGTCCAGGACCGCACCTGTCCAGAGACCGCACCTGTCCAGGGACCGCACCTGTCCAGAGACCGCACCTGTCCAGAGACCGCACCTGTCCAGGGACCGCACCTGTCCAGGGACCGCACCTGTCCAAAGAGACCACACCTGTCCAGAGACTGCACCTGGAAAGCAGCAGTACCTAAATCTGGCACAAATTTTCTTTTGTAAGATTCATGAATTTTCCATGGTCCCTGAGAAATAAAAACTAAATGAAGGAAGTTGCTCTGTTTCTAAACAATCGACATCAGCCATGAAAAAAACTGTATCGTAAGTGTAAAAATATATCAGGAACATTTATTCATTTTGACCATTTCATCATAAAAATACCACGTGTAGAAAAGTGCTGTTTTTACTCTTCCTGGTTTAGTATTTTTAAAACCAGAGTGAGCCCTGCTGCTGCTTTTGATGAGCTCACGTCTTAATTTAGCAGCTATGTTTAGCCTCTTTAGTCTTTAGATAAACACAATTTTAATTTGCTACATTTCCCTTACACTTCAGAATAAATGACGCTCTGGGGTGCAGGGCCACGGCTCATTTGCACTTTTTTAATGCTGTGGCTGAGTTTTAATCCAAAAGTGCCGATGTCCAGTGGGACCAGCGTGATGCATGACCAGCACAGCACAAACCCCTGACCTGCTTTTACTTACAGGAGCATAAAAACATTATTTATGAGGTCATTTGCTCTGTATCTGTCGTTTGTGTTAAACTCGCTGAGATGTGGTGGAGCCGTGGACTGGACAGAAACTTATAAGAGAATACGCAGCGCTTGGATTTGTATGATGCAAGTTGATGGTAACAAGACCAAAGCGAAGCAGTTAGCATCGACTTCAAACACTTTATGATCAATAACATTTTTATAGGTCTTTCATTTTAGCCTGTTTTCAGAATTGTGGAGTTTTATGTAAAAAAAGGAAGGAAATTATAGGCTTATTTTATGTAGAGTTGTTGTTGAATTGCGTCTTTCTGTGTTGCTTGTGCTGAATTTGAAACGTTCCACAGGCAGATATGAGGTTATAAATAATCTCAGACACATAATATACAGTTCTGAAGCGTTCTTAAAGCCACAGTGTGTAACTTTTTAGTGTGTAATTTGACTACAGTGGTCCCTCGCTATATTGCACTTCACCTTTATTGGTCTCGCTGTTTCGCAGATGTTTTTTGTTTCATTTTACTTTAATTTTTACTAAGAGCGTATGAACATGCATTGTGTTCTGCGTCCTGATTGGCTGAGGGACTGTAGACCATTGTGTTCTGCGTCCTGATTGGCTGAGGGACTGTAGACCATTGTGTTCTGCGTCCTGATTGGCTAAGAGACTGTAGACCATCGTGTTCTGCGTCCTGATTGGCTGAGGGACTGTAGACCATTGTGTTCTGCGTCCTGATTGGCTAAGAGACTGTAGACCATCGTGTTCTGCGTCCTGATTGGCCGAGGGACTGTAGACCATCGTGTTCTGCGTCCTGATTGGCCGAGGGACTGTAGACCATCGTGTTCTGCGTCCTGATTGGCTGAGGGACTGTAGACCATTGTGTGGAGAGAGTTTAAACAAGAGAGAAATGTGAGAAAATGTTGATGCCTGTGTGAGAAAAGTGTATAAAGTGTGTGGTGAGGGATTTTACAGACAAGAGACAGAGAGAATAATTGTAAAAAAAAAAATAAAGCGGAGATTTCGTCTATTGCAGGGTTATTTTTTAGAACATGACCCTCGAGATAAACCAGGGACCACTGTACACAAACCTGACTCATGAACGGCCTCCTCCTGCTCGTCTCCATGACATAACGAGTATCTATCTCCAGGGAGAACGTTAAGAAGTATCTGAGTAATCCCTCAGTCGTCCAGGTCTGATCCATAAGAAAAGGAAAATTCAGAAACATCTTTTGCTTCTTCAGTTCTGGTCAGTTTTCTGCTGGACTCTGCCTTATGTCTGTCTGGAGGGAGGAGCTAATGACACTGGAACTGTTTCTTTTTGTTATATAGGTCTGTTGAGCTACCTTAAGTGTGAACTGTGCCTGAGTCATACAGTATTTTTAATCATTCAGGCCCCTAACAGATGCTCTATTAGCATACAGGCTAACCCTATTGTTTCCTTGTTGATTTAGGTCTGAGGATGTAGTTATGAACAGGGGATAGAGCCTGGATGTTTTTAAAGCAAATTTAAAGACATTTTTATTTAGAAAAGCCTATAGCGGATGTTTTTAGCTTTTCACAATTAGTCTTTTAATGATGTTTTTAGCTTTTTAACAATTTGTATTTTAATGTTCTTTTTATCGTAGCACTCGGAGATTTTGTTTTAATGAAGAGTGCATTAGAAATAAAATCTATCATATTATAAATGTATTATTATGTCTTTCCTGTTCAAATATAGATTTTTTTTTTTTTTTCCCCAACAAAAATATCTTCTTTAACTCTCCTCTCAAACCATTTCTTTTCTCTGGCTCAGATCTGAACCTCACGATCTTCAGAGGAGGGTTTAGTGTCTTTGAGATGGAGATGGACAGCAGACTGTGGTCCTGAGCTGCTCTCACGACGGTGTTTTTTGTTTAGTTTCTCCAATAAAACACTCACTGAAGCTCAAAGACAGAACTGAAGACTTGGATTAAGCAGCAAAACGTCTTCACTCAAACAACTTTTTACATTTTCTTAAATTATGTTAAAAAATATGGTTTTCTATTTCCATATGGGTGAAAGTTACATCCTGAGATATAAAACATTTAAAAACAAAATGATGCTGTAGAACGTACCTAAATAGATTAAAATAACTGTTATTCTCCAGTACTTTTAAACACACACGTCTATGGAAAAATAAGTAAAACTGACTTTGACACCACAGGGTGAGTTCTCTAAAGGTTTTTGCAGTTCCGTTCTTGCTCAGACAGATGAAATACGATGCCATTTTGCAAAAGGAACCATATCTTTATTAACACTCAAAGACAATCATGGACATTTCTATTCTCCATCGAAACCACAGACTTACTTTGCCAAACTACAATGTGAAAACACAGACCACACACTCCAAACTCAACCAAATGTCTTTTATTTACTCACGATTACGATAGTGCTCGCTGTTCCTGCTCCCAAATGATTCAAATATCTTTCGACCTGGTGCATAAACCCCATAATCATTACTGTAGTGTGTAACAGCCCCTCTGAACCCTCCGTCACTCCTGTTTTAGTGCATTTAGTCGCTTTTGTTCATATAAAAGTTCTGCAAAAGGTCTATAAAGCCCAAAGCCACAACGCTGTAATGATTGTGTTTCAGTAAGCTGCCTGGAATGCCGACACTTAAAGGCCTGTCTCGGGTTGATGATGTCGTCAGGCAGAATAACAAGAGACCTTTGTAGGGATAAGGAAGGACGCTTATGTCAAGGGCAGTACTGAGTTCTAATGTGGATGTAAAAATGCTAAAATTGGTTTCCAGGTTGATTTTTGCTTATTAGAGCAGCTCAGGAAACTACAGCACTAAAGGCTCATGGGAAGAGTTTAAGACAGGAGTTTTATTTCATAATATGTGTTTAATGTTGACACCATTCACTCCTGAGCACAGACTGTGTGAAGAAGTGGACGAGGTGAGTATCATAGCAACCAAAGAGCCAATCCGGAGCGAGGCTGTGGAAGCCAGGGGGCGGGCACTTAGCGACGCTGTCAATCAAACCTGTTGCTAGCGGGAGTGACCTCGGAGAAAGAGGTCAGCGGGTCGACTTTGACAATGTTTAAATCCAGGATCCAAACTGCTCTTTTTAGCTCTGACTGAAAGATTTTTATTCTGCACTTTGATTATGATGATTTTTTGTGATTATTTATGTCAGACTCAGGCCCGCGGCTCAAATTTAGCCCTCGATATAAATATATTTGGCCCACAAGATGATATCAAATAACTATTAGAGCCGTACAGCGCATGCACCTCTAATACTACAAATCCCAGAATGCTTTGCTAATACATTGCCACTTCTGTTGACCCTCATTAGCATCTGCTCCTGTCGCCTCACTCTGAAAAACATGCAGATGTTGAAAGTTTTTAATTTTGGCCTCTGTGAATTTGAGTTTGACGCCCCTGATTTATGTTAATTTGTTGTACTGTGATTTTAATTTTGCTTTTATTCTGTGAAGCGTTTTATGTACGATTTGTGCTGTACAAATAAACTTGCCTTGCCTGATTTGTCTCTTATAAATGTTCATATCTCGCTTTACGACACAATGGCGAAATAAAACCCCAGGATCATGTAGAGGGTTAATACGAACATTTAGGACCAAAATGAAAAAGTTTTATAATGTAAAACGAACTGGAGTCGATGGAGCAAGAAGCGCAGCCCATGATCACTTCCTGTTCACGGCAGCTAGCGGGTTAGCGTGCTAGCAGGTTAGCGTGCTAGCGGGTTAGCTACGTCCATTTCTATATACAGTCTGTGCTCCTGACCAATCAGAGGGAAACAATGTGACATGAAGATTATCTAAATGTAAAACACTTTATTCTACTAGAGCTACTCCCAAAACAGTATGATCCATAAATAAATAAATAAAATGTGTATGTTTATTCTAACTGTTCAAGTGATGGTGACAAAAATATAAAAATGGTGAACGTACACGTACTAGATATACCGTGAGCATGTTAGCATGCTAGCATTTACAGACTTGTGTTGTCAACATAAATAATAATACATTTCCATAAACCTTTGATTGTAAGAATATAAATAAGTTATCTTCTTCGAAAGCTTGAGCTGATTTCACAAATAAATAAAAACTACACATTTGTCACAGATGGTCAGATGGTACGTCGCCTTCAGCCGTGAGGAGGTGATGAGTAGAAAGAGCGGAAATATCAGGCGACCAAGAGCTGAGAAAGAGATCGACGAATGTACGAAGAGCAGAAGCACATTCAAGTCGCTGGAAAAATAAACCGTCTGCCGCACCAAACTGTGTGGCAGCTTCGATCGCTGTCCACTGGTGTCCCGTCCCATCGTTCCATCGTCCCATCGTCCCATCGTCCCATCGTCCCATCGCCACGGTCGAGTCTTTTCAGCAGTAAACAGACCAATAAATAAGATTGAAAAAGATGTAGGACCCGGGGAAGATCATCCTTGAGTACTTGTCGATGGCGTGAGTGTTCTGGATGATGTTGAGCGCTCGCATGCTTTTCTTCTTCTTGGTGTTGGTGGACTCGCTGCTCACGGACAGATGCACCACCATGTGTTCTGGTTTCTCCGGGACCTCGTGCATCTCCTCCTGCTCCATGTCGGGGCTCATGGGCTCCTCCGTGTACCCCGCCAGGCTGTTGGTGTCGGCCTCGCTGTAGGTCCCGTCCAGCATGGTCATGGTCCTGGTCTGGGAGATGCCGCAGGTGCAGGGTAAAGACTGAGGAAGAAGAGAAAGAGGAAACTGTCATGTGTTTGTGGAGTTTGAGGGTTGGAGTTTGGATGATTTAACCAAAGTCACTTAAATCGATAAATTGTTAAGTGTTTTTCAAACTGTGGTGTGTGATTTCCTTCTGGTGGGACTGGACAGCTCTTCAGTTTGAGGGTTTGCCAGATTTACATTTCATTTTATTCACTTTTGTCCTTCTTTGGATAATTTCATGTTTAGAACTACAGTGGAAATGATGTAGTCCCTTTTAGACCTGGTTTAGCTCCAGATTAGACCTGGAATAGTCCTGTTATAGACCTGGTTTGGTCCTAGATTAGACCTGAAAACTCCTGTTAGAGACCTGGTTTAGATCTACCTTAGACCTAGAATAGTCCTGTTATAGACCTGGATTAGTCCTAGATTAGACCTGGAAAACTCCTGTTACAGACCTGGTTTAGATCTACCTTAGACCTGGAATAGTCCTGTTATAGACCTGGATTAGTCCTAGATTAGACCTGGAAAACTCCTGTTACAGACCTGGTTTAGATCTACCTTAGACCTGGAATAGTCCAGTTATAGACCTGGTTTAGTCCTAGATTAGACCTGGAATAGTCCTGTTTTAGACCTGGTTTAGTCCTAGATTAGACCTGGAATAGTCCTGTTCTAGACCTGGTTTAGTCCTAGATTAGACCTGGAATAGTTCTGTTATAGACCTGGTTTAGACCTGGTTTAGTCCTAGATTAGACCTGGAATAGTTCTGTTATAGACCTGGTTTAGATCTGGTTTAGTCCTAAATTAGACCTGGAATAGTTCTGTTCTAGACCTGGTTTAAATCTGGATTAGACCTTGAATAGTCCTGTTCTAGACCTGGATTAGTCCTAGATTAGACCTGGAATAGTCCTGTTCTAGACCTGGTTTAGATCTGGTGATACTTGAAAAGTCCTTGATGTGAAAAGTTTTAAAGTACTCGCTCGTTTAACTTTATAATAAACAGTATAATGTATAAAACACTGAAGCAAACGTGGTGCAGGTTGCGCAGTGGTTATCAGAGAGTTGCCGGTTCAATCCCCACTGTGACGGACTCGTGCCTCCTCTTGTTCTTATTACATTGTCGGGGCTAAAATCTGAGCACCTGCCTTCGTTATTATTCGTTTCGTTTTATTATTAGATTAACAATAAGATTTAAATTCAGAAATGGTTAAAATAGGTTATGTTTGGGGTTTAGGTAAAAGTATTGAGATGATTAATAAAGGGACAGACTCATTTTCAGTCAGTGTAATGTTCTTAAAAAGCATCTACACCCAACACATATGAACATGTGTGATTGATGATATAGAAACGCCTCATTTAACCTAATCTGACAGTTATTCCGTGTCATGTGCTTAATCTGCTGTTACACGATGCTAATCTCAGGATGATGCATGGCCCTGAAGCTCAAGGCGACTGTGACTTTGACGGTTCCTGTGTCATTCTGGAAACTAATATTTCAAGATCATGTGATAATCAGTGACACGGCAGCAAAGCGTGACTCAAACCTGAAGAACGGGACGGCGCTCGTAAATACTGCACTCAAAATATTTGTGAAATACTCAAATATGAGAAAGTATCAGTCGATCATCTGGTTTTATTGGTCCATTATCTGTTAAACAAAAGTCTCCAGCTCAGGTGGGACTGGACACCAAATTTAGACTTCATTTTATCCACTTTTTGTCCTGCTGTTATAGACCTGGAATAGTCCTGTTATAGACCTGGAATAGTCCTGTTATAGACCTGGAATAGTCCTGTTATAGACCTGGAATAGTCCTGTTATAGACCTGGTTTAGTCCTGTTATAGACCTGGAATAGTCCTGTTATAGACCTGGAATAGTCCTGTTATAGACCTGGAATAGTCCTGTTATAGACCTGGAATAGTCCTGTTATAGACCTGGAATAGTCCTGTTATAGACCTGGAATAGTTCTGTTATAGACCTGGTTTAGTCCAAGAATAGTTCTGTTTTAGACCTGGTTTACTCCTAGACTGGACCTGGTTTAGTCCTAGACTGGACCTGGATTAGTACTGTTATAGACCTGGTTTAGACCTGGATTAGTCCTGTTTTAGACCTGGTTTAGACCTGGATTAGTCCTGTTTTAGACCTGGTTTAGACCTGGATTAGTCCTGTTTTAGACCTGGATTAGTCCTGTTTTAGACCTGGTTTAGACCTGGTTTAGACCTGGATTAGTCCTGTTTTAGACCTGGTTTAGACCTGGATTAGTCCTGTTTTAGACCTGGCTTAGACCTGGATTAGTCCTGTTTTAGACCTGGTTTAGACCTGGATTAGTCCTGTTTTAGACCTGGTTTAGACCTGGATTAGTCCTGTTTTAGACCTGGTTTAGACCTGGATTAGTCCTGTTTTAGACCTGGATTAGTCCTGTTTTTAGACCTGGTTTAGACCTGGTTTAGACCTGGATTAGTCCTGTTTTAGACCTGGTTTAGACCTGGATTAGTAGTCCTGTTTTAGACCTGGACCTGGATAGACCTGGATTAGTGGATGTTTTAGACCTGGATTAGTCCTGTTTTAGACCTGGTTTAGACCTGGTTTAGACCTGGTTTAGACCTGGACTAGTCCTGTTTTAGACCTGGCTTAGACCTGGATTAGTCCTGTTTTAGACCTGGTTTAGACCTGGATTAGTCCTGTTTAGACCTGGTTTAGACCTGGATTAGTCCTGTTTTAGACCTGGTTTAGACCTGGATTAGTCCTGTTTTAGACTGGTTTAGACCTGGATTAGTCCTGTTTTAGACCTGGTTTAGACCTGGATAGACCTGTTTTAGACCTGGTTTAGACCTGGATTAGTCCTGTTTTAGACCTGGATTAGTCCTGTTTTAGACCTGGTTTAGACCTGGTTAGACCTGGACTAGTCCTGTTTTAGACCTGGCTGGCTTAGACCTGGAGTCCTGTTTTAGACCTGGTTTAGACCTGGATTAGTCCTGTTTTAGACCTGGTTTAGACCTGGATTAGTCCTGTTTTAGACCTGGTTTAGACCTGGATTAGTCCTGTTTTAGACCTGGATTAGTCCTGTTTTAGACCTGGTTTAGACCTGGTTTAGACCTGGTTTAGACCTGGATTAGTCCTGTTTTAGACCTGGATTAGTCCTGTTTTAGACCTGGTTTAGACCTGGATTAGTCCTGTTTTAGACCTGGATTAGTCCTGTTTTAGACCTGGTTTAGACCTGGTTTAGACCTGGTTTAGACCTGGACTAGTCCTGTTTTAGACCTGGCTTAGACCTGGATTAGTCCTGTTTTAGACCTGGTTTAGACCTGGATTAGTCCTGTTTTAGACCTGGTTTAGACCTGGATTAGTCCTGTTTTAGACCTGGTTTAGACCTGAATTAGTCCTGTTTTAGACCTGGTTTAGACCTGGATTAGTCCCGTTTTAGACCTGGTTTAGACCTGGTTTAGACCTGGATTACCCCTGTTTTAGACCTGTTTTAGACCTGTTTTAGACCTGTTTTAGACCTGGTTTAGACCTGTTTTAGACCTGGTTTAGACCTGGTTTAGACCTGGTTTAGACCTGGATTAGTCCTGTTTTAGACCTGGTTTAGACCTGTTTTAGACCTGTTTTAGACCTGGTTTAGACCTGGTTTAGACCTGGATTAGTCCTGTTTTAGACCTGGTTTAGACCTGGATTAGTCCTGTTTTAGACCTGGATTAGTCCTGTTTTAGACCTGGTTTAGACCTGGATTAGACCTGTTTTAGACCTGTTTTAGACCTGTTTTAGTCCTGTTTTAGACCTGGTTTAGACCTGGATTAGTCCTGGTTTAGACCTGTTTTAGACCTGTTTTAGACCTGGTTTAGATCTGTTCTGCACTTTCCTGCTGAATTTACATGGATTTTATAACATGATTATTTCAAACCAACATCATCTCAAACCACTAGAACTAAACAGGAGCTCGGTCTACGCCAGAACTAAACCAGACTCAGAACCGGGTCAGCAGTATAAAAGTCGGGACAGATAAGCCTCTGTGCAGAATAATGAATAACTTTTGCAGAACTGAAGTTTTATATAAGAACTCGGAGATTCTTGGTTAAAACTGAGCATTTTTTCTGAGGCAGACTCTGGGTCGTGACATCTGTCAGAATCTACTGTTAACTTTAATTCACAAGAAGTTCTCCAAAATGAATAAATACATAAATAAATTAACTTATTTTTTATAGGACAAGACTATTGACAATGCATCTTAATTCATAATTAATGCATAATTCAGTGTTTCCTGCAAAAATGTTGCATATTTCATCAAAATAAGACACTGGTTTTAAAAGATAAGTCTGTGTGCTCAGTGTAAAAAGTGCAGAGTGAATATGTTTTCTGTCAGTATCAGACACTTTATTTGACTTTAAACTTTATTTTGTGACATTTATAATTATGTAAAATGGCAGGACTAATGCAGGACTAAACCAGGGCTAAACCAGGGCTAAAGCAGGACTAAAGCAGGACTAAACTGGGGCTAAAGCAGGACTAAAGCAGGACTAAACCAGGACTAATGCAGGACTAAACCAGGACTAAACCGGGGCTAAACCAGGACTAAACCGGGGCTAAACCAGGACTAAACCGGGGCTAAACCAGGACTAAACCAGGATTAAACCAGGACTAAACCAGGACTAAACCAGGACTAAACCAGGACTAAACCGGGGCTAAACCGGGGCTAAACCAGGATTAAACCAGGACTAAACCAGGACTAAACCAGGACTAAACCGGGGCTAAAGCAGGACTAAACCGGGGCTAAACCAGGACTAAAGCAGGACTAAACCGGGGCTAAACCAGGACTAAACTGGGGCTAAACCAGGACTAAACCAGGACTAAACCAGGACTAAACCAGGATTACACCAGGACTAAACCAGGATTAAACCAGGACTAAACCAGGTCTAAACCAGGACTAAACCAGGATTAAACCAGGACTAAACCAGGACTAAACCAGGACTAAATCAGGACTAGACCAGGACTAGACCAGGACTAAACCAGGACTAAACCAGGATTACACCAGGACTAAACCAGATTAAACCAGGATTAAACCAGGTCTAAACCAGGACTAACCAGGATTAAACCAGGACTAAACTAAACCAGGACTAAACCAGGATTAAACCAGGACTAAACCAGGACTAAACCAGGACTAAACCAGGACTAAACCAGGACTAAACCAGGACTAAACCAGGACTAAATCAGGACTAGACCAGGACTACAGCAGGCGTTTGGTCCCTGAAGTCCTCAGAGTGTGAGATGGTTCTGGCTGTAGTGGCTGTAGCCTGGTTTTAGTCCTGGTTTAGTCCTGTTTTAGTCCTGGTTTAGTCCTGGTTTAGTCCTGGTTTAGTTCTGCGTCCTGATTGGCTGAGGGACTGTAGACCCTTGTGTTCTGCGTCCTGATTGGCTGAGGGACTGTAGACCATTGTCCATCAGTCTCCTCCGTGTCTCCTGTACAGTTTGCAGAAATAAACTCAGATTTAAATGTGTAATCACTGTGCATTCTTATAGCACTGCATTATATTTGCTTTTTATGTTTCAAATGATCATTAGCGATACAGAAATAGACAGAAATACAGGGTTTTGGAAATGTATCGTCCATAAAAAGATTCTATTACCGAAATAACTGCAAACATAAAAAGTGTAATGTGATTTTTACGGAGCGTCGTTTGCTTCCACTGTACACGACCTAATTGAAAAGCGTGGGAACGATGATGTCACTTTGTCATGGCCTGATTTTTGAAGATGGCAGATCTCTGATAATGTTATCTTTGCAACGCAGCAGCACTCCGAGGAAATGCAAATGATTTCAGCGATGTGCCCGAGCGAAACGTCGTCTCAACAGAGAAAATCTCACTAATGAAAACCCCGTGTGCTTTGATTAAAGGGAGAATATGTACACTTTTCATTTTAAACTCTATAAACATGAAATACGACTGACTGTGGCCCCAGACTCCAGGTAAATGTTCAAATCAAACAGCTTTTACGCACAACAATGGAGTAATCCCGCTTTATTGTCAATTACAAGTTGTTTATGTCATAATTTGGTGTTTTGGTTCTCGACACAATTATCCAATCACAGCAGAACGAGCCTCACTCAAGTCTCGCATCTGAAATCCAGCTGGTCTGAACCTAAAAGGACTCGCTCCGGTCTGAACCTGCACCACCTCAACTCCAGAGTCTGCAGCCAATCAGGAGCCTGGATTTAAATGTCCTCAAAGTCGAGGCCCGTGTCCCACAACTTCAGGAAGAGAGACAGATTTAAACTGAACAAAAAAACACAGATTCACCAGGTTTA
Organism: Periophthalmus modestus; assembly: GCA_019594935.1. Lineage (NCBI taxonomy): Eukaryota > Metazoa > Chordata > Actinopteri > Gobiiformes > Gobiidae > Periophthalmus > Periophthalmus modestus. The sequence continues at coordinate 2,364,592 of JAIEZT010000068.1, forward strand.
GTCCTGAGTCTGGACCAGCAGGAGCCTGGGACTAAACCAGGACTAAACCGGGACTAAACCGGGACTAAACCAGGGCTAAACCAGGACTAAACAAGGACTAAACCAGGACTAAACCAGGACTAAAGCAGGACTGAACCAGGACTAAACCAGGGCTAAACCAGGACTGAACCAGTACTAAACCAGGACTAAACCAGGACTGAACCAGGACTAAAGCAGGACTGAACCAGGACTAAACCAGGACTAAACCAGGACTAAACCAGGACTAAACCAGGACTGAACCAGGGCTAAACCAGGACTAAACCAGGACTGAACCAGGACTAAAGCAGGACTGAACCAGGACTAAACCAGGACTAAACCAAGACTAAACCAGGACTGAACCAAGGACTAAACCAGGACTAAACCAGGACTGAACCAGGACTAAACCAGGACTGAACCAAGACTAAAGCAGGACTAAACCGGGAGTAAACCAGGACAAAACCGGGACAAAACCGGGACTAAAGCAGGACTAAAGCAGGACTAAAAAAGGACTAAAGCAGGACTAAAGCAGGACTAAACCAGGGACTAAACCAGGACTAAAGCAGGACTAAAGCAGGACTAAACCAGGTTTAGTCCTGGTTTAGTCCTGGTCTTTGGTCGATGGAGAGACTTGTTCAGAAGCAGAGCTGTTGTCTTTTACTTAAAGTGAGAAAAGTCTGTTTCTCACGTTTGGGCCCAGGTTCAGTCGTGATCTTCGTACTTTTTGAAGAGCACAGTTCCTTAAAGTGACACTAACACGTCTAAAATAAAGTCGTTGTTCTGAGCACGTTGTGGACGTGACCTGTTTTCACCTGTCCAGGACCTGTATTTTTGTGTCCTACTCTGACTCCACTTGCACCTCGTCGCCCGCTGTGAGGGTTTTATTCGCACTTAAGCTGCTCTGACAGCGCTCAGGAGTGAGAAAATCCTGTCCGACCGGATGGAACCATGCAGCCGCTCGAGGAGAATCAACGAAATCCAAAGTTTCACCCCAAATTTAGAATAAGCACAGCCCCCGCGTTTGTCTGAGGATTTGAGTTGTTCTTGAAATTGTTTGGATTTGGTTGTTCTTAAAATTGTCTCGTTGCTTTGTTCAAACGATTTAAAGACGCGCTCACTTTTCCGGTCGAGGGTCTTCACGCTCGTCTCCTTGGAAACGACCCTGCTATGTCTGGAATGTTCCACAGTACGGCATTAAACTTATCTCTTTGGACACAAGGACGTTACAGACTATCAGGCCAAGTTACGAGTAAATTCTGCAGAGATGCAAGATTGTTTTTCAGTTTTTTTATAAGCAATAAATAACATATGGGATTTAATACATGCAAGACAGTTTAAAGCTGAACTGTGGAACATTCCGGCGAAGCAATGACATGTGAAAGGAGGAGTGGATGGCGTAAAAGTTACACAATGCACCTTCTAAATGTCCAATCTTTCTTTTTCAGTCATTTTTTATCATCTTTATGTAACAGGAAAGTGCAAAATGGGGACGATTTTCACAAAACTGTCCCAGCTCCGACGCCAGAAACACAGCGCTGCAACTTTAGACAATTTAAACACGATTAATTCTTATTTTGTACAGGAAGAAATATCGCCATGCCGTCCAGATCTCAACAGTTTAAAGTGACGATTCACACTTCAGCAGTCGACCCTATAACGACCTTCCCGTGTCTCGTTGAACTTGTGCTCAGAAGGATGGATTATAATATCGTTTTTCCAGTTTTTTTCTATGTGTGAATAAAAAACACACAGTAAATCTAAAGTAACACACGCAGCTTTGTTGTTGTGGTTTAGAAAAGCTATTATGAAATAAAATAGATGTCTGAATATGTTATTTCTCCAGGGACCGTCTGCATGGACCATACACTGTCCATAGAACTGGGGACTTCACTTTTCGTTGCAGCCAGGCTAGAGTTTTTATCGGCTAAACTGCAACCGAGTTCAGCATTAGGTGATAGGTGTCAATTAAACCTCTTGCTAACGCTAGCAGGAGCCGCACCTGATTGGTCTGTTGTTAATATTCGGACAAAACAGCAAGATAAAAGTGTCAGGATCGTGTAAAGTTGGGTTAAAATCCACATTTTAAGGCCAGATTGATCAGCTCATGACGCATCCAGCTCCATCAGTTTGATTCACTTAAAAAAATTGTCGTCCCTCTGCTGCTCAGACTCGTCATGTTGGTCTTAAATGTTCGTATTAACCCTCTACATGATCCTGGGGGTTTTATTTCACGATTGTGTCTGTAAATCAACATATGAACATGAATAACAGACACATCAGGTCCTTCTGTCCCCGACGTCGCTCCTGTTAGCGTTAGCGACAGGTTTGACTGACAGCATTGCTAATCGCCCGCTCTCTTCCAAACCAGCGACGTAGGAAGGGGCGTTACCTTCAGCAGCCTCGCTCCTGATTGGCTCTTTGGTTGCTATGATACTTGCGGTCGGGATTACAAACATGAAACTCGTCGCTATAACTGCTAGCTTCGATTAGCTTCATTTGACTGGAGCTAAACTCACTCAGTCCACTTCTTTACAGAGTCTTCGATTGCAACAACACGTGGATTTGTTAAAAATCTAAACCTCAACTTCTGTCTCCTCGGTTGGAAACTTTCAATGAGCTTTTGTCGTCTGGTGACATCTGTTCTCGACGGCCTAACATCTGTTTTCCTCATAACGATCTCTCTGACGCTCTCATTTCGACGCCAGTGAGGCAGAGACGTGCGAACTTCTACCACATTTGTGACATTTCATACTTCGAGACAATCCTTTTGTGTCGATTACCTGCGACCGAGCCCTTTCTCTCATCTTCCTCTCCCTCCTGTCCTGCACGGTGGAGAGGTAATTGACCGCGGCGTACTCCAAGACCGACAGAAAGACGAAAACGAAGCTGACCCACAGGTAGATGTCCACGGCTTTGATATAGGACACTCGGGGCATGGAGGCGTTGACCCCGGTGATGATGGTGGACATGGTGAGAACGGTGGTGATGCCTGGACACAAAGAAGAACGACGGGAAAGGTTTAAATATGATGCAATCCGGTGCAAAAAGGGCCCCTAGCTAGACTCACCAGGAGCCAGTCAGCGGGAGGCAAAACATTCAAGTCAAACCCGGATCAATTGTTTCTGAGCCCGTAGCAGTTAAATGAGGATTTGTGACGCAATGTGAACTGGTTTCTTTTAAAATGTTCCTTTGTAATTTCCTCTCTTGATGTCACTGTCAAAGATTTAAGTTTTGGACCAATTATAATGGATAAAGACATTATCTTTGGAGATGCTACGTGCCGGAGTCTACAGGAAATACAAACTCCAGCCAGTAGAGGGCGGGCTAGAGACAACTTGGGTTTGTTAGGGGGAAATTGTCCTTTATGTGAACTGAACTGAGCATTTACCCCTCGACCAATCAAAAAGAAAAGTCATGTACGCTGTGATTTACTCATTAAAGTGACCAAAGTTCAATAATAACTGTGAAATCCCTCAGACGTTCATGTAGATTCCATAGTGAAAGAAATTCCAAACAGGTTTATTCATTTAATACATTTAAAACTACTTAAAAGTCGACAAAAAACAAATACACAGATAACAAGATACATCTACGTCAGAAAAGTACAATAAAACACTAAGGAATCCTGTGTAGTTTGTGTTAAATACCAGGGAGAAGAGGAGGGTTTCAGTCTAGTCTTAAACTGCGTAGGATCTGACAGGCAGAGGGCGCTGTTCCAGAGTCTGGGCGCTGCCACAGAAAAGGCTCTGTCACCTCTGGTTTTGAGGGTTTTGGGCACAGCTGACCTCTGACCTCAGGGCTCTGGGTGGAGTCTAGGGCTGTGATCACTCCCTCAAATAACGAGGAGCCACAGAGCGCACACGTTCGCCGCCGACAGACTCGCGGTTGTGGACTTTCCGTCACCGTAACTCCGCAAACGATTGTGCTTCATGTAAATTCAAACGGCGTCTCATGAGAGGGGCACGGGGCTCTTTAAGGACTGAGCACATTACAGACCCGGGGTGTCCAAACTATGGCCCAGGGACCAAATGCGGCCCTCAGATCAGTTTTTATCGGCCCTCAGGCTCCTGCTGAACCGGCCCAACTGATCATAAGCAGAACTTTAACAGCAAATTAAACTATTTCCACCACTACATCCTCAAACGTCACATCGCAGTGTGATACAGACCTAAAATGAAAGTGTTTAAGCCTGATTAACACAAAAAATAAGTTTGGGCACCTCTGTTATCGACCATTATAACTCGCCTAGACTCTTTTTTGTCTTTTTTTATCCATAAAAATCATGTTAAAGGAAGTATCAGCATGTACTTTTTCCTTTTTCCACATACTTCCTCAATTTTACACCTCTATCCATCCTTATTTTTCACATTTTCAAGCCCATAACCGTAATGACAGTAACATATTTAAAGAGCGTCATGCCTCTGTTTTATCAAATGACAGTTTTGGAGTTTTTGTGACTTAAACTTGAGCGTTTTTCCTTAAAAAAAGCACAATTCTTGCATCTGGGGTCATTAAATTTGCACTGTAGTAAAAGCCAAACAGTAAAATCTAAGTTTAATCTGTATTTTTTGTCCAGTTGACAGATTTTACTGAAGGATTACACAGATATCTTCTCAAAAAGTTGCACGATCTGCTTTTCTCCATGGAGATTTCAATGCTTTGCCTGGAAAGTTCCACAGTGCGGCTTTAAACTTATATGTGTCACATTTAATCAGTTGCTGTTTTGTTCTATTTCTACAAAAACTAAACTTCCAAACTGTTGAAGATTCCAGACCGAGCCACAACATCCCAAATGACGAAACCCCGACGAGAAAAGCTACTTAGCGCACCTTTAATGGAGTTAGCGTTAGCGCCCCTGAACCATCAGCTCCCCGGTTCAGTTCTGTGGGATTTAACGATGTCACAGTCTGAGTCACACGCCGCCGTTTCAAATAAAGATCTGTGACGCTTTATAATCCCTCCTTTTATGTGAACTTATGTAATGCCTTTGTCCTAACAACAATGCCCCATAATTTCAGACCAAATTGACAGTAACTCGTCCAGACGCTGGAAAATAAAAAGCCAATTTGAATGTAAATCCCAAATCCATCCGGAAATCCCAAAGCCAACTGTGTGTAAGTCTCTGGACCATTTGACACGGCGAAGGCTCCCGGGACAGTCGCTCGAAATCTGCTTAAAACAAACAGCGAAGAAGAAGAGAAGAAGAGGAGGAGAGAAGAAGAGAAGAGGAGACGAAGAGACGAAGAGACAAAGAGAAAGGACGTTCGCTCGAAATCTGCTTAAAACAAACAGTGAAGAAGAAGAGAAGAAGAGGAGAAGAGGAGGAGAGAAGAGGAGGAGATGAAGAGACAAAGAGACAAAGAGACGAAGAGAAGGGACGTTCGCTCGAAATCTGCTTAAAACAAACAGCGAAGAAGAAGAGAAGAAGAGGAGAAGAGGAGAAGAGGAGGAGAGAAGAAGAGAAGACGAGACAAAGAGACGAAGAGACAAAGAGAAGTGACGTTCGCTCGAAATCTGCTTGAAAGAGAAGAAGAGACAAACTATTTGTACTGGAGGATTATTTTGATGTGCTATTTTGAAGTAATTGGGAAAGAGACCAACCAGACTGTGAGGTAACAACGAGTGTCACTACTACTACTACTACTACTACTAAAATGACGACAGCTGCTGTCAGACTCAAGTTCACTGTAGTTTTTGGACTTTAATGACAGTTTCTGGTTTGTTTATAGTACTTTAGTAGACTATAGTATAGTCAAGTATCTTTCATTCAAGGAGCTGTGTACAATTTTGAACCATGAATGACACTACTACTACTACTACTACTACTACTACAACTACTTCTACTTCTACTACTATGACTACTACTACTACTACTACTTTGACTTCTTCTACTACTACTGTTACTTCTACTTCCACCACTACTACTATGACTACTAATACTAATACTACAACTACTACTACTTCAACTACTGCTACTTTGACTACTATTACTACGAATACTAATACTACATCCACTCCTGCTGCTACTACTTCTACTACTACCACTACTACTACTACTACTACTACTACTACTACTGCTACTACTTCTACTATTACTCCTTACTTCTACTTTGACAGCCACTACTTCTACCCCCACTATTACTACTACTACTACTACTACTACTACTACTACTACTACTACTACTACTACTACTACTACTACTACTACTACTACTACTACTACTACTACTACTACTACTACTACTACTACTACTACTACTCCCACTAGTACTTATACTACTACTACTGAATAAACAGTATTTTCATTTTAACTCTGTTGGTTCTTTTCTCTCTGATGAACAGAGAAACATCAGTAGTTTCTACATGGTTCTCATAAACTCCGCCCACTTCCTGTCTCCTGACTCTGACTGTGACGTAGAACCACGACAAACACCCGTGTGAGACAGAGACAGAAGTACTTGGAAGTACTTTCTACACACCTGATTTTACACGTTTGTACCTGATCCAGATTTAGTTTTTTAATAAATTGATTAATTGGCTAAATTTGGCTCAAACTCTCGTCCGCTGCTCGTTCAGATTCCACTTTCTTCGTGTTTTTGAGCCTTACGCGGCTGTTTCTTTGATATTTTCTGCTCTTCTCTCTGGTGACAAAAGCAGCTGGATGCGTTTGTTGCTGTTGTTGTTATTTTTTTTTTGCCTGAAGGAGGATTGTGAAAATTTAAAGACGACGTTTTACTGAAAAGAAGCACAAACGAGGATGAATGAAGGATGACGAAAAAGAAGAAAAAAAACTGCTGAATTTAAGCTGAGTGTAGTGGCAACGCGCCTCTGATCAGCCCAGCACGAGGCGCAAAGGGAGGAACGTTTGTGGAAGTACTTTAAAATATTACAAGTACAAGTATCATGAGTTAAAGCCGCTCTATGTAACTTTTCTGTCAGGGGATTCGTCTCCATGGAGATGTTACTGTTTTGATTGATCTACATTATCTATTTTACTTTTCTTCAATTTCAGCTGATCTTTAGTGCTAAACGACACCTTTAAAACCATGCACTCTGGTGTGAGCCGGCTCGCCTCTCCACGTATCTGACCTGTCACCTCATCAACTCGTATCCATGGAGATAAATAAGTTTGAAGTTGTGGAACGTTCCAGGTAAAGAGAGAACAACTTCACAAAGGTAAGTGCACCAGCTTTGGTCTGACTGAAGATCAGAGAGAGAGAACAGGTGAGGGGGAGGGGCCAAGTGAGAGAGAGGGGCCAGGTGAGAGGGAGGGGACAGGTGAGAGGGAGGGGACAGGTGACAGGGAGGGGACAGGTGAGAGGGAGGGGTCAGGTGACAGGTGACAGGGAGAGGGGGGGCCAGGTGAGAGGGAGGGGGACAGGTGAGGGAGGGAGGGGACAGGTGAGAGGGAGGGGACAGGTGAGAGGGAGGGGACAGGTGAGAGGGAGGGGACAGGTGACAGGGAGGGGACAGGTGAGAGGGAGGGGACAGGTGACAGGGAGGGGACAGGTGAAGAGGAGGGATTAGGTGAAGGGGAAGAGACCAGGTGAGAGGGAGAGACCAGGTGAGAGGGAGGGGCCAGGTGAGGGCAGGGGCCAGGTGAAGGGGAGAGGCCAGGTGACAGGGAGGGGCCAGGTGACAGGGAGGGGCCAGGTGAGAGGGAGGGGACAGGTGAGAGGGAGGGGACAGGTGAGCGGGAGGGGCCAGGTGACAGGGAGGGGCCAGGTGACAGGGAGGGGCCAGGTGACAGGGAGGGGCCAGGTGACAGGGAGGGGGACAGGTGAGAGGGAGGGGACAGGTGAAGGTCATGCAGGAGAGAACGGAACAGGTTTCACTTCTGCCATCTACTGGTGCAAAAAAACTAATAAACATACAGATGGTAGCTTTAAAGTAAAAAGTGATGTTTAGTCCAGTAACAAAACCCCCCAAAAGTTCATGATTTAGAAAAGTTTTGAAAGCGTAAGGTAAGATATTCAAATCAGAGCGTCATGGGGTTGTTGACATAAAACTGAAATATTCCCCCGAGGCCAGAGCAGCATCCCTCCAAACTGCATTTCCATGTATTTTGCGTTTGTTTGTTACCCAGGGAGACTCGGGCGGGCACGGCTCGGCGGTCGATCCAGAAGGACACCCAGGACAGCATGACCATGAGCGTCGCCGGAAAGTACGTCTGCAGCAGGAAGAAGAAGATGTGGCGCCGCAGAGTGAAGTTTATGTACAGACGATTGTACCAGCCTGCAACACAAACACAGATCTGGTCAGTAACGAAACACCAGATGTTAGAAATGTCTTGCCCAAGGACACAACTATTGATACCTTGCAGCTGATGTCATCAACATTCCCTCGGGGGATGCAAACTGTGATGCTCTGCAAAGCCCTGTGACTGTAGGCACTGCTCTGTCTGTGACTCAAGTTTAACAAGTCTCTCTTACGTAATATCACAGTCACAAGCTAGCTAGCGTTAGCCAACAGTTTTTCCGTCAGTCGCTCTCACCTTTTTGTTGAAAATTAAACACCTGAACAGAAGCATGAACGCTCAGAGTGATCACAGGCTCCTGGAAACGTGCTGTTTAAATCCATTTTGTATTTTATTTTTGGTAGTTATTGCTAATGTTTGCATTGTGTCACTGTGCTGAAGATTTTGCCATAAACATACAGGCAGAACACCCCCAGAGCGATGTCACTGCAGAGTATCAATAGTGCTGCTCAGTATCAGATGGAAAAAACAATATCGTTAAACTGCAGATGTTTTGGGGAATTTTTCCATTTACATATTTCTCATGAAAGTAAAATGTGATGTAAGTTTAACCAAGTCCCGCCCCCGACCGGGAGTATGACATCATCACAAACAACAACAACGACATCATCACAAACAACAACGACATCATCACAAACAACAACAACGACAACAAATGTGTCGCTGGGTTTCAAGTGCTCAGAAAATTCACAGTTTTCTCCAAATCAATATGTAATAACATGGAACTGGTTTAGTCCCTGGTTTAGTCCTGGTTTAGTCCCTGGTTTAGTCCCTGGTTTAGACCTGGTTTAGACCTGGTTTAGTCCTGGTTTAGTCCCGGTTTAGGGTTTAGTCCTGGTTTAGTCCCCGTTTAGTCCCGGTTTTAGTCCTGTCCCGTTTAGTCCTGGTCCCGGTTTAGTCCTGGTTTAGTCCCGTTTAGTCCCGTTTAGTCCCCCATTTCGGTCCCCCGTTTTAGTCCCGGTTTAGTCCCGGTTTAGTCCCGGTTTAGTCCCGGTTTAGTCCCGGTTAGTCCCCGGTTTAGTCCCTGGTTTAGTCCTAGTTTAGTCCTGGTTTAGTCCTGGTTTAGTCCTGGTTTAGTCCCGGTTTAGTCCCGGTTTAGCCCCGGTTTAGTCCCGGTTTAGTCCCGGTTTAGTCCCGGTTTCGTCCCGGTTTAGGCCCGGTTTAGGCCCGGTTTAGGCCCGGTTTAGTCCCTGGGTTTAGTCCCTGTTTAGTCCCTGGTTTAGTCCCTCCTGGTTTAGTCCTGGTTTAGTCCCGTTTAGTCCTGGTTTTAGTCCTGGTTCAGTCCTGGTCCCGGTTAGTCCTGGTTTAGTCCTTTAGTTTAGTCCCTGTTTAGTCCTAGTTTAGTCCTGGTTTAGTCCTGGTTTAGTCCTGGTTTAGTCCTGGTTTAGTCCCGGTTTTAGTCCCGGTTTAGTCCCGGTTTTCCCGGTCCCGGTTTTAGTCCCGGTTTCCCCGGTTTTAGTCCCGGTTTAGTCCCGGTTTAGTCCCGGTTTAGTCCCGGTTCAGTCCTGGTTTAGTCCCGGTTTAGTCCCGGTTTTAGTCCCTTTTCCTCCCAGTCCCGGTTTAGTCCCCTGGTTAGTCCCGGTTCAGTCCCGGTTTAGTCCCGGTTTAGTCCTGGTTTAGTCCCGGTTTAGTCCCGGTTTAGTCCCGGTTTAGTCCCGGTTTTTTAGTCTTGGTTTAGTCCTGCTTTAGTCCTGGTTTAGTCCTGGTTTAGTCCTGGTTTAGTCCCTGTGAGCGGATCTTTCCTTTTCCTCGAGGTTTTTACCCTTTTCTCTTTCATTTTGTGGCTTTGTGACACTTTCCTTTTGCTTATTTCCTGTGAACTTCGGCTCGTCTGTTATTAACAACTGTTTAACTTTTTTCCAACTTTCTCCTGGTTAAATCAACTCTTTTATAAATTATTATAAATTTATGGCGACTGCTGTTGTGATTCTGAGCTATAGATAAATGCATTACATGATGACGCCTACAGGGGGAGCTCTAAGGCAAATCAAATCCATTGGAAAAAGAGTTTTGTCCAACATTTTTCAAATCCTAAAACACGAAATACAAACAACTGCCTGATAACCTGCGCCACATGCAAACTTAACACGACGCTCTGAATATAAAAGAGAAGTTAAACATTTGAAATAGCGACTTTGATGGTGGTATTTGATAAAGAATTCAGACATTTTGGTGGCACAGGAGCAAGTTTCGTTTTATCTGAGCAGCTTTTATCCTAAAGTTTCAAAACAAGTTTTCAAATGTCGCTATTGAAACTCTTTTCTTCTCTTTTTGATCATGTTCTTGTCCGACAGACGGGGCAAACGGAGCTTCAAGGCAGGATTTTCAGACAAGATAAGTTTATCCAGACTGAGAAAACATAGATAAACTCACACACAGATTTATTTTTAGTAATACAGGAATGAATATTTTAGTTTTAATCTAAATTGTGGCTTGTTGCTACTTGATTACTTGAAGCTGGAGATGCTATAACTGGTGCTTTGCCTGGAATGTTCCACAGTACAGCATCAAACTTATCTATTTCCATGGAAACAAGCAAAGTTACAGGTCAGATCTGTGAACACACCAGCTTTTCAAGGGGTCTGGGGTCACATTTAAAGCCACACTGTGAGACATTCCAGGCAAAGCGATAACATCTCCACGGCGACGAGCAGATGGAAAATCCCTCTCATTTGAAAAGTTACAGAATGCACCTTTAAAACTGTCAAATCACATGAACAAACCCGTGTTTCTGTGGTATTTGCCTCATGAGGTCTGTGCGTTTAAATGGACATTTCTGAATTAAAGTCCAAAGTTCACGTCGCACTTTTACAAACACGTCTCTGAAACGTGTGATTATAAACCACTCCAACCCGACCCACGTTTGTCTGCACGGCCCATGTCACGATAATCACCGTATCGACTTATCCTTCAATATCTGAAGCTCAAACTATATTTTTTCGCCATTTTTCGGGACGTCACTGTTTATCGTTTTACTTTTTCTTTGTCCAACTGGGAAATTTTGTCAATTTTTTATCAGTATGAAAAGATTTAAAGCTTAAAACTTTGAAAGAATAACTTCTGTGACTCATATATTTACAAACTAAGTACTAAAGTGTTTCATTACACTGTTTATTACTGTTCTGTGGATGTAGAACAGTTTTTGAGGTTTAAATCTGCTCTTGGGTTGTTGTGTCAGTGGCATAAATATGTTTCATCGTCTATATTTACTCCAGCAGGACAGCAGTCCCTCATATCGCGGTTCACCTTTCACACCTTTATTTTTTGTGTAATTTTGCATGCTAGTTTGTGATCTGCGTCCTGATTGGCTAAGAGACTGTAGACCATTGTGTTCTGCGTCCTGATTGGCTAAGAGACTGTGGACCATTGTGTTCTGCGTCCTGATTGGCTGAGGGACTGTAGACCATTGTGTTCTGCGTCCTGATTGGCTAAGAGACTGTAGACCATTGTGTTCTGCGTCCTGATTGGCTAAGAGACTGTGGACCATTGTGTTCTGCGTCCTGATTGGCTGAGGGACTGTAGACCATTGTGTTCTGCGTCCTGATTGGCTAAGGGACTGTAGACCATTGTGTTCTGTGTTCTGATTGGCTAAGGGACTGTGGACCATTGTGTTCTGCGTCCTGATTGGCTAAGGGACTGTAGACCATTGTGTTCTGTGTTCTGATTGGCTGAGGGACTGTGGACCATTGTGTTCTGCGTCCTGATTGGCTAAAGGACTGTAGACCATTGTGTTCTGCGTCCTGATTGGCTGAGGGACTGTAGACCATTGTCCATCAGTCTCCTCCGTGTCTCCTGTACAGTACAGAATGTGTCAGACAAATTTACATAAATGTTGGATCAGTGTGACTCTGAAGTGCTGTATGTTTGCAAGTTTTCTCCCCGACAAAACCCACAATGTCGATGAAACGTTCTGCACCGACAAAGGCACCGACGAAGGTTTGAACTTTGTGTTTAAACGAGAGAGAAAATGAGAAAAATGTTAATGTGTGAGAAAAGTGTATAAAGTGTGTGGTGAGGGGTTTTACAGACAAGAGACAGAGAGAATAATGTAAAAAATAAAGCTGATACTTCACAGATTTCTTCTATTGTGCAGATTTACTCAAACATAAGTGAATCATGAATCTGTCGAAGTACAATTATAAAAAAGGTAAGACTTTTGTGACATAGTTGGAGCCATAACTGTGACCTGAGACTTTACCTTAACACTATTTACTAATGTCTAATGTTTATTGCAGAAAATTCAACATTTAGAGGTGCAAAATTGGGACTAAACCAGAGCTAAAACCTGAAAACTAATCCTGGACTAGACGCACGACACAAGGATTAGAACAGGACCAAGCCAAGGCCACATGATTAACTTCACCCTCACTACGATTAACTGACGACTTTGCAGATTTCGCCTATTGCGGGTTAACCATAAATCATATATATCATTAATCTGCCGGTATTCGCACTTGTAGTACTGTAAGTTTGGTGTCGTACCTGTGCTGCTGTAGAAGGCCAGTCTGGACGTGGTGTGGAACTTCTGAATGAGGAACTGAGACAACGAGATCCTGTCGTCTGTGCTCAGAGACTCGTCACCGCTCTTCCAGTACAACATCAGGTCCTCGTCTGTGTATGCATCTGCACAAACACAAACGCACAAACAGACATCAGCCACACAACGTCATCGGTGACTTAAAATGACTGAAGGTCGAGTTTGTTTCTGCAGATGTCGACTTTATTGGATCCACATAGAAAAAAACTGTTCTCTCAGTTCACCTGTAATGTCATTTTAACATGTTTTTTTGCAATGGGTGTTTAAATAGTGCAGGAGGAGTAACAGGAGGAGGTGGTGAAGGGCAGGCTGGACGCTGGTTGGATGGAGGAGGAGCAGGAGGAGTAATAGGAGGAGGTGTGAAGGGCAGGCTGGACGCTGGTTGGATGGAGGAGGAGCAGGAGGAGTAATAGGAGGAGATGGTGAAGGGCAGGCTGGACGCTGGTTGGATGAAGAGGAGGAGCAGGAGGAGGAGTAATAGGAGGAGGTGGTGAAGGGCAGGCTGGACGCTGGTTGGATGGAGGAGGTGCAGGAGGAGTATAGGAGAGGTGGTGAAGGGCAGGCTGGACGCTGGTTGGATGAAGAGGAGGTGCAGGAGGAGTAATAGGAGGAGGTGGTGAAGGGCAGGCTGGACGCTGGTTGGATGGAGGAGGAGTGGAGGAGTAATAGGAGGAGGTGTGAAGGGCAGGCTGGACGCTGGTTGGATGAAGAGGAGGAGCAGGAGGAGTAATAGGAGGAGGTGGTGAAGGGCAGGCATGGAAACTGGTACTATGGATGGAGGTGCAGGAGGAGCCATCAGGTTAGAGGTGGGAGAGGTGGCAGGCTGGATGCTGAATGGATGAAGAGGAGGAGTAATAGGAGGAGCATGGTGAAGGGCAGGCTGGACGCTGGTTGGATGAAGAGGAGGAGCAGGAGGAGTAACAGGAGGAGGTGGTGAAGACTGAGGAGCAGGTAAACTCCGGAGAAGCTCCTGGAAAAGTCGTCCTGGCTGAATTTACGCCTGCTCCATTAACTCATCCATAAAAGGTGGTGTCTGTAACTTGAACGAATACAACACTAGTTTAATGCTCTATTCTGGAACATTCCATCTCCATGGAGACGAGCAAGTGGTGGAACGTTACCGAGGCGTTAACATTTTCCCCTTTAGTAGAAGAAAAAAAGTCAAATCTGTCAACCGACAAAAGTTGCAAAAGTGAAGAGTTTGCTGCTCGTGGATCCGACCTGACGACCAAGGCGTTACTGAGGCGTTACCGAGGCGATACTGAGGTGTTACTGAGGAGTTACTGAGGCGTTACCAAGATGTTACCGAGGTGTTTCCATGGCGTTACCGGGGCGTTACTGAGGCCTTATTGAGGTGATACTGGAGCATTACGGAGGCAATACGGGGCGTTACCGAGGCGTTACCGAGGTGTTACCGAGGCGTTACCGAGGCGTTACCGAGGCGTTACCGAGGTGTTACCGAGGCGTAATCAAGGTGTTACCGAGGCTTTACTGAGGCGAAATCGAGGTGTTATTGAGGCATTACCAAGACATTACTGAGGCGTTACCGAGGCGATACCGAGCTGATACTGAGGCATTATTGAGGTCGTTACTGAGACGTTACTGGGGCGTCATTAAGGAGTTACCGACGTGTTGACTGATGCGTTACTGAGGAGTTACAGAGGCGTTGCCGAGATGATATCGAGGCAACATCGAGGCGATTTTTACCCTTTAATTCAAGCACATCCTCCCACCACCGGACCTGTAATTCTGAAATAACTTGAAGTGAGTAGAAACCATTCTCGTGGTATTAACTTAGCATGAAAAAAGTCTTGAAAATGTCTTGAAAAGGCGAATACAGCGGCTCCAGTAACACATTAAAACTATAGTTAAAACTAATAATAGTGTTAATTCATTACATACAATAAGTACTTTTGAGTATTAAGTGTGCTCTGACTTGAATAGCTCATCACTGCATTATCCAGCGGTGGAGTTGTATATAAAAGTGGACAGTGTATATTTAGCCGACACTAATTAACCTGAGCTTTTGAAACAAGTCCGACCTCCACACAAATCCACACAAACTGCAGCCATTATCTCACCATTATTATGTCATTTTCAGAGTCTGTACCACGTCTGCTGCTGTAGAGAAGCGTGGACACCGTTTGGATAATGAGACAAAGCAATTTTTATAATACAAACTCATTTAAGGTTTTGGGAATGATGCAGAATACTTTTTGAAGCGGTGGGAGTCCTTTTCAGGGCACAATTATGACAAAAAGGAGGATTTTAAGACCGAAAACTCCACAGCCAGAAGGGGGCAGCGGGCTTAACGCTTTGAGCTCAGCAAGACATCCCGCCTTTGGGATTGAGGCGAACTTTTTACAGAGAGTATAATTAAATGTTAAGTTTGGTGATGTAACTTTGTGGATTGAGAAAATAAAACATATACGAGTGTGGATGTTATGTCTGTAGCTGCAGGTTGGAACAGACTCGAGCCTCGGTACTTTAAATTAAAAACATTTTCTTCAACATTAAATCGTTACTATCAGAACTTAAACTTATATCTGGTAAAAAATGTTCAGGCTAAATCGCGGCTGGGCAAACTTTTTCACACTCGGGCCACAGTCGGTTCTAAAATGTGTCAGAGAGTCAGACCAGGATATTTAAATCTGTATAAATGACATTATAGATTTGGCCTGTAACATGCAGCAAAGTCTGAATATTTAAGGCTCATTGTTCAAATTGTTTTCAGTTAAATAAAGACAGGTTTATCCTCACTGAAAGCATGATTTTTTTTGTTTTATTACTTTATTCTCAAACCCTGTGTTGAATATTCTGTTACAAACATCAGTAGAATGTGACACACTTATTTTATCCTCCTGAGACTCGAGTCTTTCATGGTTTTATTCTTTTCTCTTTGTTATTTTACTGATGATGATAAAAACAGAATTATCTTTTTACATGATGCAGATTCTGAGAAAAGTGAGTCCACATATGAGGACGATACATATGAGGACATATGAGGACATTTGAGGACATTCGCTCTACGTTTGAATCATTTTGATGAACATTTGAATCATGATTTGCAAAATTTATTAAAACAGCAACATTTGTCCTGAGTAAAAATAATTGTGCCTCTCGGAACAATGTGGCTCATTTTAAGAACTTCTAAGAGGTGCAGGAAGATATATGTCTTTACTAAATAAATAAATAAATAAATAGATAAATAAATAAATAAATTGATAAGTAAATAGATAAATAAAATATAAATAAATAAATAATAAATAATAAAAATATAAATAGAAATAATAAGTATAAATAAATAAATAATAGATAAATAAATAGATAAATAAATAAATAAATAAATAGAAATAAATAAAAAGATAAAAATAGATAAAAAGTATATAAATAGATAAATAAATAAATAAATAGATAAATAGATAAAAATATAAAAAAATAAATAAATAGATAAATAAGTAGATAAATAGATAAATAAATAAAGAAATAGATAAGTAGATAAATAGATAAAAATATAAATAAATAAATAGATAAATAAATAAATAAATAAATAAATAAATAAATCTGAACATTCTAAACTAGACAAACATTCTAAATTGAACATTTTTGCATTGTTGCTGTTCTTCTTCTTCTAAAAAATTGCATTGTGTCCGAGACAACCCAAAACGTGTCTCTTTGTTTTCAGGTTGAAGAGGTTTTGTAAAACATCTTTTCAGTGACGTTTTCTACCTTCATGTAAAGAGTTAACAGTTTATCCATTTATGAACTTATACAGACAGTGTGTAAAATGAATTTAAGCTCTTATAGGACCAGTTTTCTATAGATAGCTCCTTTCTCAGGGTAAAAGTCCTGGAAAAACTCCCTGGAAATGTAACTCAAATGTGCCTGAAGTTTGTAATTTCACTCATTTGATCAAATAAAACTTACTTCACCGCAATTACAGCCACATTTTTATACGGTGCTTTTCCACTTTTACATCATTCACACAGACACTGGGGTGAGGAGGGTTCAGTGTCTTGCCCAAGGACACAAAGACACAAAGTGAGAGCGGGATTTGAACCGCCAACCTGCGGCTCAGCGGACAAACACTGCTCTACTGTGTCTTATAGTTGTTCTGAAGCAGGAAAGACTCATTTTTTGGTCTTTTTAGTATCGATTCCTGCTCAAATGAGTATCGAGTTTGAGTATCGTTTAACTTTGTCTTTTCGATTCTTCTGACAGCTGTTTTTTGTTGTTCTCGAAGCTGCTCAACGGAGAATTCAACCTCGTTCAAATCCAAAGAACAAAGAAATAAACTACTGAAAAACAACCTGAAACCATCTCCGAAGTCCTGGTCCCTGCTGCGACTCGGAGCAGAATCCCCGGAATGATTTTTCTGCTTTTTCTTTTAGAGATTCCCATCGTTCCCGTTAGTTAATTGCTAATAGCGCCGCCAAATCTTTCCCGCCAAACTGTTGACACGAGGCGAGCTGTGGCCGGTTCACAGACACGTCGGTCTTAAGACATCACAGGACTAACCTTAATCTTAAATTTATAGCCACGCTTTTTGAAAAGGCCCCTGGTGAAGAGCGCTGCTTCCTGGGAATACCTTTGATGTGAGTGAAACGACGGATCCCTGAGTCCGCAGCGAGGCGCGGCGCAGAGGAGCAATCTGTCTGTCCTCCCCCTACATCCACCCGCTCAGCTGTCAATCAAACACACCACTATCTTCAACTTTTCACACCGACTTTGACCTTATGAAAAGATTTGGCATTTTGAGCAACGCCAGATTTAAACCAGAGACGTAACTACAGTTTTTTTTTAGGGCTAAACCGGGACAGTGACGAGCAGCAAAAAGGAGGAAAATAATGTGGAAAAGACACGGAAAGAACAAGCAAACTGTCGACGTAAAACATGTTAAACACTGACGAGGTTTTTCTGAGCAGAATGTGTCCTGTCACAGCCCAGACTGACGTTTAGAGCAGCTCCTGAGGTCTAAAAGTCGCCTCCTGCTCTTCTCTGTCTCATTATAAACTGTTTTATTGACCGGTCATCAGGAAGTGCACGTTAGCATGCTAGTTGTTAACTTAACCGACACGACAAAACTCCACTGTGGTCTCCGAAAGTGATGAAAAGTGATTATAAACTGTTTTCCTCTCTCTCTCTCTCTCTCTCCTTCTCTCCCCTCTCTCTCCCTTCTCCCTCTCCTCCCCCCTCTCTCTCTTCCCTTGTCTTCCTCTTCTCCCCCCTCTCTCCTCTCCCCCCTCTCTCTTCCCCCTATTTCCCTCCCTCCCCCCCCCTCTCTCTCTCCCTCTCTCTCTCTCTCTCCCCTTTCCCCTATATCTCCTCTCTCTCTCCCCCCCTCTCTCTTCCTCTTCTCCCTCTCCCCCCTCTCTCTCTCTCCTATATCTTTCTCTCTCTCCCATCCCATCTCTTCCTCTCTCTCTCTCTTCCCCAGCTCTCTCTGCCCCTATCTCCCTCTCCTCCCCTCTCTTTCTCTCTCCTCTCTCTCTCTCCCTGTCTCCCTCTCCTCCCCCTCTCTCCTCTCTCTTCCCCCTCTCTCTTCTCCTATCTCCCTCTCCTCTTCCTCTCTCTCTCCCTCTCTCTCATACTCTCTTTCCCTATATCTCTCCCCCTCTCTCTCTCTCTCTCTCTCTCTCTCTCCTTTCTCCCTCTCTCTTCCCCTATCTCTCTCTCCTCCTCTCTTCTCCCTCTCTCTCCATCCTCTGTCATTCCCTGTCTCACTCCCCCCTCTCTCTCTTCCTCTCTCTCTCTTCTCTCCTCCTCCCCTCTCTGTCTCCCCTACCTCTCTCTCCCCCCTCTTCCTTCTCTCCCTCTCTCTCTCCATCCCTCTCTCTTTCCCCTGTCTCTCTTCCCCCTCTCTCTCTCCTCTCTCTCTCCCATCCTCTCTCTCTCTCTTCCTCTCTCTTCTCCTTCTCTCCCTCCCCTCTCTCTCCCTCTCTCTTCCCCTCTCTCCCTCCCTCTCTCCATCCTCTCTCTTTCCCTGGCTCTCTCCCCCCTCTCTCTCTCCCTCTCTCTCTTCCCCTCTCTCTTCCCCTATCTCTCCCCCCCCCCCTCTCCCTCTCTCGCCCGTTAGCATGCTAGTTGTTCCTCTCCCGCGGCCGAGCTTGTCTCTGTACATTGATGAAAAGCTCTTATAAACTCATCTTGGTGAATAATTCTGACGCTCGGAGGAAAAACTTTAAAATGAAAAAGTTCAGATTTTTCACATTTAAAGTAAAAACTCGACGTCATGATTTTCTCTTTATTGAATCATCTCTAAATAATTTTATATTTAATTTTACTCAAAATCCAACATCACCATAAAAATATCGGTTTAAAAAAGACGAGTAACTTTGAGACGCTCCACAGACGTGACCCGGAAAAAGAGAAAAAGTCTGAAAATATCTCCCACGAAACTCGAGCGTCTGCAGCTCATTTACACTCGTTTATTATTTAGGAAGGATGGATTTTCTTTAAGGAAAAAAGAGAGAGAGGGAAAGAGAGGGAGAGAGCGGGGGAGGAGAGACAGTGAGAAAGAGGGGAGAAAGGGAGGGAGAGAAGAGAGAGAGGGGGAAGCGAGAGAGAGAGTGAGAGAAAGAGAGGGGAGAGAGGGAGAGAAAGGGGAAGAGAGCGAGAGAGAGAGAGAGAGAGAGAGAGAGAGAAAGAGAGGGAGGAGAGAGAGGGGGGGAAGTGAAAAGGGGGATCTCTAAGGAAGGGAAGAGAGGGCAGGAGAGGAAAAGAGGGGAGAGAAAGGGGAAGAGAGAGAGGGGGGGGGGCAGGAGAGGAAAAGGAGAGAGGAGAGGGGGGGCAGAAGAGAGAGGAGGGGGGAGGACAGGGAGAGAGAGAGAAGAGAGAGAGAGGAGAGAGGGTGGGGGCGGAGAGAGAAAGAAAGAAGAGAGAGGAGAGGGGGAGAGAGGGGGAGAAGAGAGGGAGAGGGGGAGAGAGGGAGAGACAGAACAGCGAAGAGAGGTAGGGAGAGAGAGAAAGAGAGCAGGAGAGGGGGGAGAGAAGAGGGTGAGGGTGAAAGAGGGAGAGAGGGGAAGCGAGAAAGGGGGAGAGAACGGGAGAGGGGGAGAGAGAGAGGGGGGGAGGGGACAGAGGTGAAGAGAGAGAGAGAGGGACAGAGGTGAAGAGAGAGAGAGAGAGAGCGTTTTCCTTTTTAAATGACGTCCACATAAATGTTTTTTTTGTTCCTCGTCTCACAGATTTATTGCTCCTGATGAGACACGTTTAAATGCAAATGGAGCCTGAGCCTCGTGTGATTTATCTGTTTAATCCAGACATTTATTTTCAAACTATAGTTTTATAAACTCAGCAACGAAGAAACTTCTGAGGATCAGTGACAAAGAACAGTGTCTGTGAACAAATAAAACAACTGTAACTCTGGAAAATATGATAATGACAATAATAAAAGTAATAATAATAATAATAATAATAATAAAAGTAATAATAATGATAATAATAATAATAATAATAATAATAATAATAATAATAATAATAATAAAAATAAAAGTAATAATAATATTGTAATAATAATGATGATAATAATAATAATAATGATAATAATAATAATAATAATTATTGTAATAATATAATAATAATAGTAGTAATAATAATAATAATAATAATAATAATAATAATAATAATAATAATAATAATAATAATAAAAAGTAATAATAATAATAATGTAATAATAATAATAATAATATAATAATATAACACTAATAATAATAATAATAATAATAATAATAATAATAATAATAATATTTTGCAAGTGCTTAATAATAAAAAAAAACTCCCTCATGTTAAAAGTTAAACTGGATTTCTTCATTGAATCTGGCAACACAAATGAGGGTCACATGACGCTCATTCTGCTTTCTGATTGGATAATCGTCTTGACAACTAAATTATAACATAAACAAATGGGACATAATGTCTAATGTTTTTGGATCTTAGAATAATCCAGAACAAACTTCTCCTTTAAAGAGGAAAAGAGGAGAACGATCTGTCCAAACGTGAATGTGGAACCTCTCAGAAGATGAACATGTTCACATCTGCTGTTCCCTTTACCTTCAAACACCAGCATCTCTTTTATAGATCCATGTGCACTTCAGAAATGAACGATAATTACACAGGAAGAGGACAGAGAGAGAGGAGAAACAGACAGACGAGAGGAGAGGAGAGAAAGAGAGAGGACAGAGAGAAAGAGGAGACAGAAAAAACAGGAGAGAGAAAGATGAGACAGAGAGAGAGAAGCATTTCTTTTATAGATCCATGTGCACTTTAGAGACGGACGATAAATACATAGGAAGAGGACAGAGAGAAAGATGAGAGAGAGAGGACAGTAAGACAAAGAGAGAGAGAACGATGAATGGAGAGAGAGAATAGAGAGAAAGACGAGAGAAAGAGAAGAACGAAAGAAAGAAAGAGGACAGAGAGAAAGACAAAAAGGACAGAGAGAAAGACAAGAGAGAGAGGACAGAAAGACAAAGAGAGAGAGAAATATGAGGGAGAGAGAAAGAGGAGAGAGAGAGAGGACAGGAGAAAGACAGAGAGGACAGAGAGAAAGACAAAGAGGAGAGACAGAGAAAAGATGAGTGGAAAGAGAGACAGAGAGGCAAAGAGAGAGAGAAACAGAGAGGTGGAGAGACAGAGAGAGAGAGCGAAACAGAGACAGAGAGGCAGAGAGGCAAAGAGAGAGAGAAACAGAGCGGTGGAGAGACAGAGAGAGAGACAGAGAAGCAAAGAGAGAGAGAACAGAGAGAGACAGAGGTGTAGAGAGAGTGACTCACAGCTCTCGAGCTCCAGGGAGCAGGTCTGAGAGTCCAGGGGGAAGCGGCTGAAGTCCATGTTACAGGCAGCGGTCACCGTCACCCTGAAAAACACAACCACCTGTGAGAACAAGAACCGGAAGGTCGCCGGTTCAAATCCCGCTCTCCACATAAACTTTATAACAGACACTGAGCCGCAGGTTGATGGTGCGATTCCAGCTCCACAGATGAATATTTACCATTTTACCAAGAATATGAAATAAACAGAACCAGTGGAAGGAAACGAAGTACAAGAAGTAAAGTACTGAGACTTTTACACGGATACTTTTTACTTTTACTTCACTCGATTTGAGAGCAGTATCTGTACTTTACTCCACTACATTTCTGAGCAGGACTGAAAGTAAAAAGTACTTTTCATATGATTTGAAGGGTTATTTTTACCATCTTCCCGGAAACATCCTGAATGAAGTTTTCGAGCTGCGGCTTTGAGCAAAACTAAAATAAAAACACAAAATTCATAAGAAAAATGTAGAGAATGATTCGTATTGCTGCTGTTTCATTTTGAATCAATATCACGACATTTACACTTTTTTTACACGTTTTTTCACACCTATTAGTGTCCTGGCTCGCTCTATTGTTCTCTTTGTTTCCTTGGTTTGCTTTGAGCCAAAAACAAAAGTCTTTGGACCCACTGATTCAGAGGGACAGTGAGGTGGATTTTACTTATTTTTGCCGTATTTTTCTGCCACATGTGAAAATAAAACGTATATTATTCCAGTCTGTGGTGCCAAAAAGGTTAAGGACCCCATTTACAGATCAAGAAATCATGTTAAAGGACGTATCAGCTTGTACTTTTACCTTTTTTCACACAACTACCTCTATTTTACACCTCCGTCCATCCTTATTTTTCCTTTGACGCATCAAATAGGAGAAAAGCAGGGTTAGATTTGGTGTAAATCTGTGGTTTAAATCCCAGTGAGAGTCCAGCCTGGACGATCAGAACACGGTGAAAAAGACTTATTCACACCTTTATTTCAAAATCACACTTGACTTTACTCATTATTTATGCATTTGTTCTGTGCTGAAACGAGTTCGTGACTATAACCCCGGCGCTTCGGCTCAAACAGCTGTCGAAAGTTTGAACACACCTCGCCCTCTACAGCAAAACCTCCAAAAATACGCAGCTGTCCAGGGTTTTCGGCTTCTAGAGAGATATAATATTTGGTTTTGAATAATTAATCGCGATGGAAACAAACTTGAGGCTTCATTGTTCTGAAATCCACGGATAAAAGTTCGACTAACTTCTTTGTCCATTCCAAAAAGAAAAAAAAAATACAAAATACATCAAAATCGTTTTTTATTAATTTATTAAAATGTTTTTTTTTTTTTATTTTATTATTATTTTTAATTATTTTATTTAATTGTTTTAATTAATTTTTAATTTTATTTGTTTTTTTTTTTTTTGCAACAATGCATATTTTTTTTATCATTTAAGCCAAAAAAATACAAGCACATTTTCAATTATAAATTCAAAACATCAATGCATAAAACTACTCAACTAAATTACACTTAAGCTAAAAAAAAAAAAAATCCCTAAATTTATATATTTATAATTAATAATAATAATAGAAAAACACAAATGTAAAGTTTAGTTACACCAATTGAAACTATTTATTTTGGATGGTTGAAAAAAAATCCCCGTTTACCCCATTTCACCTGCAGACCAGACGTCTACCAGGACTTTTACAGTAATATTATGTTATACAGTCGTCCCTCGTTATATCGTGGTTCACCTTTCACTGTTTTGCGGATTTTTTGTGTGTTTTTTTACATGAGCGTGTATTGTGTTCTGCGTCCTGATTGGCTGAGGGACTGTAGACCATTGTGTTCTGCGTCCTGATTGGCTGAGGGACTGTAGACCATTGTGTTCTGCGTCCTGATTGGCTGAGGGACTGTAGACCATTGTGTTCTGCGTCCTGATTGGCTGAGGGACTGTAGACCATTGTGTTCTGCATCCTGATTGGCTGAGGGACTGTAGTGGACGGCGCCAGGACGAAGAGGCGGGATCAGAGGAAATGTGAAATACGCCTGAATCACTATTAATAATTTCTCATGTGTCCGACCTCTTACATTGATCATTAAAATTAAAAAAGTATTTCTAAAAGCTGTTATTTTTTATTTATAATGCTGAACTTATTTTTTTTAAATCTACGAAGGTTTGAACTTTGAGAGAGTTTAAACGAGAGAGAAAAGTGAGAAAATGTTAAAGCCTGTGTGAGAAAAGTGTATAAAGTGTTTTACAGCAAGACAAATAGAATAATTGTAAAAAAATAAAGCTGATACTTCATGATACTTTCACTTATTGCGGGTTATTTTTACAATTTAAACGAGGGACCACTGCACAGTAAAAGAAAAATTCAGTTCTGGTCAGATTACTGCTGGACACTGTCTTATATCTGTCTGAAGGGGGCGCTAACGACACTTCCTAACACCTGCTCGACTGTCTCATGCTCTTATTTTCACGTATATCTTCTGTTTTTGTGTTTAGAAACATGCTAAAAACTTGCTAGCTGTTTAGCTCCTGCCATTTCTGTACCAAAGTTGCCAGTTTCCGCTCTAAATATCCAGGATTGTCTGATTATCTCTGCAGGAAATGAGTATCCTGGTTTCTCTGAGCGCATTTAAACGACTGACTCAGACGAAGACCTTTCCGAAACATCCCAAAAAACATCTCAAAAGTTTTGTGGGAGTTGAACACTGTCAGGAAGGGGCAGGAGAAAGTTCTTATCAAAGTGTTTGGATGTAACCCGCCTTAGTCCTTGTCACAAAAGTCCTAAATTGGCCGTATTTCCCACAGTGTCGTCATCTCAAACTGTACAGTTCTCCAGCTCAAAAACCATCCCGGAAACTTTCAATAAAACATCTCGGAATATATGAATTTTCAATATTTATCCTAACAACGCGATGGAAACATGAATTAAACATGCAAAGCGATCGTCGGTGTAAATGCAGCTGCGTCGCGGGTGAAGAAAGTAGTTGAAAGGTTAAAGTAAAGTCGGAGGTAGTGTTTAAACGAGCCGTCCGCCAGAGCGATGGGAGAAATCGGAAAAATAATTCATGAATTTGGATGTCATGGATCTGAAGATGTTTCAGATCGACCGAGTACAAACAACTTCAAACGTCATCTGCAAGACTCTCAAGACTCTCTCTCACTACGTCTGCGGCTTCGTGCGAAATCAAAGAACGCTCAGACAAGTCGAGGAATATAAAGTAATTAAAAATGAAACTTGCAAAATGAAATGGTGAGTAAACAGGCGTGTGCGGTTTACAGAACACAGCAGACGTATTGATCCCGAGAGCGACAGCAGCAGTGGAACAGCCCGGTTCATTATATTGACATTTTTAACTGTTACTGTAAAGAGAACTGGGTTATAAAGACCCTCTGTGATCTATTATCCAGGCTTTTTAAAGGTGCACTCTGCAACTTTTCTGGCTACATGCTTGTGTGCGTGGATGTTACTGGTTTACCTGGAGTTTTCCTCATTCTGGCATTAAACTATCCTGCATTTGTTCAGTTAGACGTGTTAAATGTGAGCTGCAGATTGTGTCAGCTGCTTGTCTTCATAGGTATAGATGAGTTTAATGCCATACTGTGAAACTTTCCAGTCAATCTCCATGGAGACAAGCTCTAAACCTTCACCAGAAACAAAAAGCACCATATAACGCTGTTTTCTGGTCTATTTTTTAATGGTTCCTCGTCACAAACAGACCTGGAGTTGTGTTTCTTTGTGTCGTTCCCACATTTTTAACACAAACTCTGCAGATTTAGGCTTAAAGCTCAATTCTGAGTCAGTTTTGCGTAGAATAGGACCTTTCTTTCTTTATTGCTTTGCCTGGAAAACACATCAGTTCGTTTTTACTTTTAACATACCTGATCCAAACAACAAAACGCGACAGGGCCACAGAGGAGGGGCCCTCGTTTGTGTCACTGCTGAGATCAAATGAGCGAAAGTACAAAACACAGACTGTGTAAAGACGTGGACTGAGTGAGAGCGACGTCACCCACAGAGTTCAGCTCCAGTCAAATGAAGCTAATCGACGCTAGCGCAGTTAAAGCGGCTAATTTCAAGCCAATTTCTACATTTGGAATTCGGACTATCATAGCAACCAAAGAGCCAATCAGCCAATCATGTCTCTCGTCTGGTCTGGGAACGTCTTGGGGTCCCACCGGAGGAGCTGAGGACATGTCTGGGGTGAGGGAAGTCTGCTGCCTCTGCGACTCGGCCCCGGATAAAAGGAAGAACATGGATGGATCTTGATTTACAGACACAATAGTGAAATAAAAAACCCAGGATCATGTCGTTAATTGAAAGTGAATTGGAGTCGATGGAGCAGGAAGTGCACCATGATCACTTCCTGCTTGGAACGCGGCGGCTAGCAGGTTAGCTACGTCCATTTCTATACAGTCTATGGTACAAACACATCTAGCGGTTGCCAGGCATGTTCACAAATCATTCAAAAACAGGAACAGGCCCTCACGTCTCCAGTTTGTCAGAGTCTGCTAAAGTTTCACCGGGTTGCAAGTCTATTTATAGCCTCTTGCACAATACACTTCACAATAGTCTATTATACATTCAGTTCATGCACTTTTACTGCCTGAAGCTTCCCTGCCCCAGAACTGCATCAACAACCTGTCTGACCACTGCCAAAATCACAACAACGCAGGTGGGTGAAGTGTCCTGCTAAATGACACAAGGCACAATGCAAATCGAGCCCAAATCACCGTCCAAACCACAACGAGGTTCACAAAAGCTGAGCACAGGTCTATAGACGCAGATAAAAAGTGCATGTGCGTCTTGAATCACCAGGACGTTTAGGGCTCCAGATAAAAGCGCGATTTGAAAAGACACTATTTTCACAGAGGGGATAATGTCCAAACAGCAGCTAAGAACGGCTTCCCACTCAACGACCTGCACATCCACAGGGATATAAGTATTCTTACATCACGAGCACTGCATAAAAACTGAAATAAAACACACGGAAATGCACACAGACAATTGCACAAACATACATCCATGCAAACTGTGGACACAGGACCATTTGGGTGCAGCTTTTTGTCCATAAACATGAGCTATCCGTGTTCCTAAAACTGAGCTAAATGTGTCCAAACCAACTATAGCTTTTCCTGATGGCAATTCTAACGCTGATTTATTCTTAATTACAAAACCATCAGCCATGATTGCCAAGTTGTTAATGTTATAATTTGGTGTTTTGGTTCTCAAGACAATTATCCAATTAGAATGAGCTCGCACGAGTCTCATTTGGGTTGCCAGTTTCATTGTTTAAGCAGCAGGTTAGAATCTCAAAGGACTCTCTGATCTGAATCCGAGTTTCCTAATCCCCAGCACCTGCAGCCGATCAGTCAAAACTGTAAGAGCTGCAAACTCTGTGTGTTTAGAGAGTTTAGTTTAGGGCGAAAAAATCTACACTCACATATACTCCACATACAGTGTTCCCTTGTTTATGGCAGGGATTATGTTCTAAAAATAACCCGCAATGTCATCAGCTTTATTTTTTACATTATTCTCTCTGTTTCTTGTCTGTAAAACCCCTCACCACACACTTTATACACTTTTCTCACACAGACATTAACATTTTCTCACATTTCTCTCTTGTTTAAACACAAAGTTCAAACCTTCGTCGGTGCCTTTGTCGGTGCAGAACGTTTCATCGACATTGTGGGTTTTGTCGGGGAGAAAACTTGCAAACATACAGCACTTCAGAGTCACACTGATCCAACATTTATGTAAATTTGTCTGACACATTCTGTACTGTACAGGAGACACGGAGGAGACTGATGGACAATGGTCTACAGTCCCTCAGCCAATCAGGACGCAGAACACAATGGTCTACAGTCCCTCAGCCAATCAGGACGCAGAACACAATGGTCTACAGTCCCTCAGCCAATCAGGACGCAGAACACAATGGTCTACAGTCCCTCAGCCAATCAGGACGCAGAACACAATGTCTACAGTCCCTCAGCAATCAGGACGCAGGACACAATGGTCTACAGTGCCTCAGCCATCAGGACGCAGAACACAATGGTCTACAGTCCCTCAGCCAATCAGGACGCAGAACACAATGGTCTACAGTCCCTCAGCCAATCAGGATGCAGAACACAATGACACACAGTCCCTCATACAATCAGGACGCAAACACAGCGAAACAGTGAGATAAACCGAAACGTGATATAACGAGGAACAACTGTACTCTGAAGAAGTCAAAATCAACACACAACACAAACACGCCTCTTTATCGTGGCATTTCACCAAATCAAGCGGCTGTTTTTTACTTAATTGTTCAAAAATGGTTCACAGAGGCTACAGCGATCACCAACGAGCATGAATCAGCCAGGAGAGACGACGTTCAGAGGTGGTCAGAGTGTTTTTAGTCATTTCATCTTAAATTCCACCAAAGAACCAACCCGAGCGATTCTGTCGAAGGTAACGCCCCCTTCCCTGTTGCTAACGCTAGAAAGATTTGATTGTGATTTGTCTGTTATTAATGTTCATATCTCGATTTACAGACACAATAGTGAAATAAAAACCTCTGAAACATGTAGAGGAGGGTAATACGAACATTTTAAAGTCAGAAAAACGAGCCTGAGAGCAGAAAGAGGAGCCACAGTGTCTCGATATCAGTGAATTCGAGCTGGAAATGTCTCAAATCCAGCTCCGCTATTGAAGTTCGGACACTTAACACCTCAGACATTGTATAAAAAAGAAGTCTCAACAGCGGTTTTACTTTCGGCAAGTGCTTAGGAGAAACAGCATGGAGTTTGATGGCTTCTTTTTGAATCTATTCTTACACTCTGCATCTCCGTCTGGTCTGGAGTCTGCTCCGTCACAGACAAAACAACACTGCAGAGACTTGTTTCGACAGCTGCAAAAATAACTAAAACCCACTGAAAGACACGAGCGCTTGAGTTACCTGAGCAGAGACAAAAGGTAAAAGTCTCAGCCCACTCTGCCCACCTGCAGTTTGACCCGTGACCCTCAGGAGGCGCCACAGGTTTGGGAAAACACTCACTGCAAGGCCAAAGAAGAGTTTTCAAACAGCTTTCAGTGAGTTCATTAAGTCTCTGCCTCAGAAGTTGTGTCTTGGTTTCAGAGGGAGCTGCTAATTGTAATTTCATAGTTTTATTTTCACATTTAATGACAATAAACGAATCAGTCAGATAAGAACGACGCTGTGTCCGAACGCCCTGACCCCTCACTGCACAGACCTGCATCTGGTCACGTGACTCTGCCATTTCGGTGAAAGAAAAGTCGACTAAACTCGACTAAAGCCTGATTTGTGTCATAAACAAAGATCAGATTGGACTCGCTCACGACTTTATGGACTAAAAACAACCGGACAAGTTTTTGTCAAGCTCATGTTGACTTTGGTTGGTTCAGTCCTGGTTTAGTCTTTGTTTAGTCCTGCTTTAGTCCTGGTCTAGTTCTAGTTTAATCCTGGTTTAGACCTTGTTTAGTCCTGGTCTAGTCCTGCTTTAGTTCTGTTTTAGTCCTGGTTTAGTCTTTGTTTAGCCCTGGTTTAGTCCTGGTCTAGTCCTAGTCTAGTCCCGGTTTAGTCCTACTTTAGTTCTGCTTTAGTCCTGGTTTAGTCCTGGTCTAGTTCTAGTCTAATCCTGGTTTAGTCCTGGTTTGTCCTGGTTTAGTTCTGGTTTAGTCCTGCTTTATTCCTGGTTCAGTCCTGATTCAGTCCTGGTTTAGTCCTGGTTCAGTCCTGGTTCAGTCCTGGTTCAGTCCTGGTTCAGTCCTGGTTCAGTCCTGGTTCAGTCCTGGTTCTGTCCTGGTTTAGTCCTGGTTTAGTCCTGGTTTAGTCCTGGTTTAGTCCTGGTTCAGTCCTGGTTTAGTCCTGGTTCAGTCCTGGTTTAGTCCTGGTGTAGTCCTGGTTTAGTCCTGATTCAGTCCTGATTCAGTCCTGGTTAAGTCCTGGTTTAGTCCTGGTTTAGTCCTGGTTTAGTCCTGATTCAGTCCTGATTCAGTCCTGGTTAAGTCCTGGTTAAGTCCTGGTTTAGTCCTGGTTTAGTCCTGGTTTTCACATAAATATTGGCCTTATTCATTTGTCTGGACATTATTTGCTCAGCTCAAGCTAAGCTAAGCGGCTAACCCTAGCAACACTTTAAGAGTTTTATTAATAATCAGGACCAAGTTTGCGATAAACCAGAGCTTCTATCTGCTTCTTTCAGTCGTGTTGTGTCCCACTCTTGCAGTGCATTGTGGTCTATATTCACCCAGATGCCTACTGCTTTTCAAGGTGCATTGTGGGAGATTTTGAGAGCGTATTTTCTCACAAAGTGGACATTCGGACAGCACTAAAAAAGGACAGTACAGGTGAAAACAGACATTTCCCGAACACAAAACCACAAATCATTTAAGATGCTTTTACATAATATTTCTGCCTTTAACACAAGATAAAAAAAGCATAAATTATCCCAGAAATCCGCTGCTTCTGTGTTGCCAAAGTGTCTGCATCCTTCACAGCTCCACACTCCGTCATTTCTCCAAACAAGTGAAGGGCCAAATCACAAAGAGACAGACAACAAACTAAACTTCAAAACTTCCATCTTATTTGTGAACAATCTGGACGCCTCAGTCTGGATTACGCTGCTTTCGGAAACGGTGGTAAAGTGCCAAGGTCTCAGAACAAAAAGCAGACAAACAAGGACACTCCGACTGTCACTAATGTATGCAGCTGTGTGCGTAATTACCCCAAATCCCCAAACTACAAGGTCTGTGTACATTTTCCTTTCAGTTTAAGCAAAAATCTGCATACTTTCCATGTCTCCAGGCTGAGTTTTGTACTGGCCGTTTTTATACTTGCAGTTTAAGTTTTCAGGCTGGAGGAAACTAAGTACTTTTATGTAATTGGATTATGACACATCGTACAGTCTGCTTGCATAAGAGCACATTTCTGCATATTTTATTGTTTAGCTGAAACAATTGATTTACTATTTACTCTCTCAACTCTATAAAGAAGTGGATTAAGCGAGTGCGACGCCATCCAGAGCGTTTGTCTCCAGCCAAATGAAGCTAATCGACGTTAGCAGTTATAGCGGAGCCGACTGCGAGTATCATAGCAACCGAAGAGCCAATCCGGAGCGACGCTGTTGAAGGTAACGCCCCTTCCCGCCCACACCGCTGGTTTAGCAGGGAGCAGGCGCTTAGCTTAGCAACGCTGTCACTCAAACCGGTTGCTAACGCTAGCAGCAGCGACCTCGGGGAAAGAAGGCGCCTGATTTGTCTCTTATTAATGTTCATATGTTGATTTACAGACACAATAGTGAAATAAAAACTCCAGGATCATGTAGAGGGTTAATACGAACATTTAAGACCAAAATGACGAGTCTGACAGCCAGTTTTTCAATAGAAAGTGAATTGGAGCCAGAAGTGCACCTATGAGCACTTCCTGTTTGGAGCGCAGCGGCTAGCAGGTTAGCTATGTCCATTTATATAAACCGTCTAACCAACAAATGCTACGTGTGGACAACTACATCGTGATTTGTGAAAAAATCAAAATCAAACATAAAAATAGACCCATTATGTACTAACTTAAGCCACTAGGGGGCAACGACGGGACAAAATATTGGTTCTACATGTGGGTTTCAGCTTCCTGTTATAATCACCAGAGGAGGATTTATTCACAGTCAAAAGACAGAATATTTAGTTTTAAATCGTTAATAGTTACAGTCCAGAATTTACCCCTGAATTTGAAAATCACACAGTTTTCTGACGGGCCTCACAAGTGTCCTGGTTTAGTCCAGGTTAAGTCCTGGTCTAGTCCTGGTGTAGTACTGGTTTAGTCCCGGTCTAGTCCAAGTTCAGTCCCGCTTCAGTCCCGGTTAAGTCCCGGTTTAGTCCTGATTTTTTCCTGATTTATTCCTGGTTTAGACCTGCTTAGTCCTGGTTTAGACCTGGTTTATTCCTGGTTTAGACCTGGTTTAGTCCAGGATTAGTCCCAGTTTACTCCCAGTTTACTCCAGGTTTAGTCCTGGTTTAGTCCTGGTTTACTCCAGGTTTAGTCCTGGTTTAATCCTGGTTAATTTCCTGATTAAGTTTGTTTCGTTGTTCGTTGTTTTATGTCGACATGCTGCATCCTTCAGTCAGTCAGACCTGGTGCTGTGTCAGTTTCATTTTCAGATGCATCACTGTCATCGTTCACAGGCCAAAACTCTCCAGATGTTTCCAGATTAAGCAGCAAACAGCATCTTAATCACGTTTATTCAGCATATATCTGTATATATATGTATCTGTACATTACAGTACAGTCTGAATGTCCCTCATCAGTTTGTGGTTAAACTATAAGACAAATCAATTGACATTTTGAACTTGGTCCAAATCCAATGAGCAACTGAATCCAGGGCACAAAGGGACACAGAGCTTTAAATAGAGCAGGACCCCCCAGTGCCTCAGCAGCTCCAGTGAGAACGGCGACAGTAAAGGACAGAGAGGTCAGTTTAGAAAGTTTAGCCTAAGGTCAAACTCAGGCTGTGTTAAACTCAACTGGAAATTTAACAGTGAGAAACGAATCATTCAAACTGACATTATCCCACAGCCTCTGTCCAAGACTTTTCAACATAACCTTTTAGGTTTGTAGAGACCTGGAAATGATGTGATCCAGAGCTGCACCATCCTTATTCTGCAGCTGCATGAGGCCTTGGGAAAATAAAGTAAAATAAAAAGTATTTAACTGAAGTGTATTTTATTTGTCTTAGTTTTTTTTTTTTTTTTTTTTTTTTTTTTTTTTTTTTTTTTTTATTGAAGTTGTAAATTGGAAGGTTATTGTGATCTTATATATTATTTTTTACATTTATTTTTAATTTAATTTATTTTAATTTAATTTAATTTAATTTAATTTAATTTAATTTAATTTAATTTAATTTAATTTAATTTAATTTAATTTAATTTATTTTTTATTTAATTAATTTAATTTAATGTTTATTTCTATTTTTATTTATTATAGTTTTATTTTTCATTCTTTATTATTTCATAGAAGAGTCAAGGTGTCGTCGCAGCTGTTTATTTCTGTTTACATTAAAGTAAGTAAGGAATTAATCTTTCTTTTTGAATCTCAACAGTGAAATATAACGCAGGTCAGGGGCGTCAAACTCAAATTCATCGAGGGTCAAAATCAAAAACTGTGACTAAATCTCTCAAACTAAATATTTATTGAAACATTTTAACAACATCTTCATGTTTTCCAGAAGGGCTGGATTAAATCTGAGTGAGGCGACAGGAGCAGATGCTGATAATGGGGGGTCAGCGCCAGCACATTTGCAAAGCATTCTGGGATTCGTAGTATTAGAATTGCATGTTCTATACAAATATAATTATATCGAGGGTCAAATTTGGCTCTCGATATAATTATGGCTCTGCTCAGATGCTTCGTTCACGGCCGATCTCCACGGAAACGCTGCAAACGTGGGGCACATCTCAGCAATCGTCGGGTGGATGAAATGGGACAGATCTTATTGCGCCGGAAGTGACGTAAGTGTCTTTCAAACGCAGCCGACGAAGTGTGAAACCGTCGAATTGGGACACGGACGATTTTTATTGGCTACGTGGATAATTTAAGTTCAGCTTTTTAATTCATTACAAACACCACAGATGTTTGTACAAAGCGTAAAGGTAAAAATCCAAACAATATGTACAGTGTTATCTTCATTTTAGATGTCAAAATGTGCTAAAGTTACAGATATAAAACGTCAGTACTGGCCCCATAACTAAACTAATCTATATACCAGTGCTGTGTCCCACAAGTGGGGTAGCCTAGACAGGGCACACACTCCCGTTCCCTCCCTCCTTCCCCTCCCCAAACCCTCCCTCCTCGCGACTCTCCATCTCCCCCATCTGCACCAGCGTCCCCTCCCCACCACCATCACCACTCTCCTCTCATTGCCTACAACCTCTGCCGAGGAGGCCAAGCCCGCACTGACGTCCACCCGCCCCCCCATCCATGCACCGGACAGCCGAAAGGGCAGCCAGCGTACCCGAGTCGAACACCCCCGGGACCCGCCATAGGCGACACGAAGGAAGCAACCGGCCAGACTCAGAGTGCAAAAACAGACCACCACCAGCACCCAGGAATCCTCCAGAGGACCACACAGGGACAGCCGCTGCACCCAGAAAGGGACAACGAGCACCCAGGCGCACCTCCCGTCCATCACCATCACCGCTGCTGATCTATTGTCCTATTTTCCCCTTTCTCCCAACATTTTTTTCTTATCCTGTGTTGCCCTATATTGTGTATATGTGTATGCTATATATATATATGTATATATATATATATATTGTGTCTAAATGCATTAAAAAGGAGGACATTGTCCTGCAGGCCTAAGTGTAGATATTCAGCTTGCCCTAACTAAGAAATGATGCATTAAAAACAAACTAAAAACATTGGGAGAGGGACCAGGTTCAAATTACAGCAACAATAATAGCAAAACCAGAGGTGCACCCAGACACTGCTGCCCCCGTCCAAGCACCCCTGTCCACCATACAAACCCCCAAAGAACCCCGGATCCAGATGGCCATCCGGATCACACACCCAAGCACCAGCCCAGCCGCTCCCTCGGTCCCCCACGACCAGGCCCGGTGGCGATACCACTCAAGCCCACCAACAACCCCCCCAACAACCCTGCACCCAGACGGACACGCGGGCCAACGCCAGCACAAACCCAACGTCCCCGGAGAGGCAACACCCAATATAGTTGTGATGATGTTGGGGAACGGACACCTTGGTTTAAGGTTTAAGGATTAAGGATTGAGGATTGAGGACTGGTCTAACCCCCACCACACTGCACCAGGGTCAGCTGCACAGCCCAGTGTGGGCACTTCCACAGCAGGGCCTCAGCCGAAGCTGGTTTCCCCTGCCGCTTCATACCAAGACCAGTCCTCAACCACGCCCATCCATTGATTCATTCATACACCAACTCTCTCCATTCATCCCTGTCCTGAGCAGCCTCTCTCCCTTGCACCACAGTCATCCCTCTTGCATTCAACGCTCTTCTTACACCCTCTGTCCAACCCATTCGCGGTCTTCCTCTCATTCTCACTCCACTCACATCAGATTCATACACCTTTTTCACCAGCCGCTCCCTTTCCATTCTCTCAACATGCCCAAACCATCCCAAAGCCTTTTGCTCTGCTCTATCAGCCAACTCTCGCAACACACCAGTTCTCTCTCGGATTTCTTCATTTCTCACACGATCCATGCGCGTCACACCACACATACTCCTCAGACATCTCATCTCAACGACATTCAGCTTCCTCTTCTCTGCAACTTTCAAACTCCATGTTTCAGCCCCATACAACGCAGCAGGCACCACCACACCCTCATACAATCTCCTTTTCGCATCCATTCCCAGTGACCTACATTCAAAAACTCTCTTCATCCCCCCCCATATCTTTCGTACTTCATTCATTCTAAACTCTACCTCACCCCCTATTCCACCATCCACACCAACATGCGACCCCAAATACTGAAAACACTCTACCTCTTCCAACAACTCCCCATTTAGTGCCACATTCAACCTACGTTCATCCTTTGACCTCGTGCACCTCATCACCTTACTCTTATTCACATTCACTCTCAACTTCCTTCTGTCGCACACCCTTCCAAACTCCTCAACCAAACGTGACAGGCTCTCCTCTGAATCAGCCACTAGTGCAGTATCATCTGCAAACAACAACTGATTCATACTCCATTCGCTGCCATCAACATTC
The DNA here is from genome assembly GCA_019594935.1 of Periophthalmus modestus. Classification (NCBI taxonomy): domain Eukaryota; kingdom Metazoa; phylum Chordata; class Actinopteri; order Gobiiformes; family Gobiidae; genus Periophthalmus; species Periophthalmus modestus. The sequence continues at coordinate 2,399,941 of JAIEZT010000068.1, forward strand.
ACCATCCTCACACCCTTTCCTGACACTCTTGCATTCACCTCTTTTACCACACCATCCATATACACATTAAACAACCACGGAGACATCACACACATCCCTGACGCAAACCAACCCTCACAGAGAACCACTCACTCATGTTATTTCCCACTCTCACACACGCTCTACTGTTTCTATAAAAAACTCTTCACACCTTCCAATAATCTACCATCGATACCATACAAACTCACACAAACCACAACGCCTCTCTATCAATCCTATCATAAGCCTTCTCTAAATCCATAAACGCCCAAAACACCTCCCTCCCCTTAGCCAAATACTTTTCACACACACCTGTCTCACAGCAAACACCTGGTCCACACATCCTCTACCTCTCCTGAAACCACACTGCTCTTCACCAATCATACACTCAGTCCCCTCTACTACCCTATTAATCAACACTCTCCCATACACCTTGCCTACAACACTCAACAGACTAATACCCCTATAACTACTACAGTCATACTTATCACCCTTACCCTTGTACAGTGGAACCACACATGCACACTCTCCCAGTCACAGGGCACCTGCCCCCTTACAAAACACACATTCAACAATCTCACACACCACTCAATCACACTCTCGCTCCACCACACTTCAAACATTCCACAGTACATCCATCCACACCTGCAGCCTTTCCTGCTTTCAACTTTCCCACAGCTTGCTCAACTTCCTCTCTCGTGATCAACGCTTCATTCAACTCTCCCAATACATTCAGTCTGCTTTCCCTGCCATCCGTCACAATCACAGCATCCCTGTCTTCCTCACATTCAAACAGCCTCTCAAAATACTCCGCCCACCTCTTCCTTACTGCATTTCCCTCATTCAGCATCCTTCCATCCTCTGTTTTCACTTTCTCCTCCCTCCCAGCCACTCCCTTTCGCACTCTTTTCACCTCCTTCCAAAACATTTTCTTGTTCTCCCCGAAAAAATTATCAGTCAACTGTCTGCCCCACCTTTCGTCCGCAGCCACTTTTGCCCTCTCACGCACAGCTCTCTTTGCATCACTTCTCTTCTCCTTATAACACTCATTCGACTCCCTGTCCTTTCTCTGCAGCCATACTTCATACGCACGTCTCTTCTCAGTTACAGCCAACCTAACATCCTCGCACCACCATTCACTTCCCTTTCTTACACCACCCCAACACGTCTCATACCACATACTTCCTCCGCACACCCAACCACTGCACTCTTGAACTGTTGCCATTCTTCCTCCACACCAACAACCATCTGATCCTTCACCTTATTCCATCTGTCACCTATTTTCTCCTGATACTCACACACTTTCTCTCTGTTCTTCAAAACACTCACTCGCAAAAAAACTAAACTAAACTAACACCATTCCTCTAGTGTGTGAACATCTTTAGGAAATTTAACTTTCTGAATGATATAAAACTATTAAAACCAGAGTACGTCCATTTTTAGCCCAAAATATTGCCTCTGATTGTGCTGAAAAACCTTGAAAAACATGCGTCCTGATTGTGAGCGGGCTCGCCTCTCCACAAACCTGACCCACTTTGGCTTGTTCTCATAGAAATGTTGTTCCTTTCGCTATAATGTCTGAAAAATCTTAACATTCGTGGATGGATTTTGGATCATTTGCATCTTTACTGACCCCTTGTGGTTGAGTTTAGTATCTTTAGCAGCTGTAATACCTTGAAATAAAAGCGACACAAGCATCACGTTAACTTACAAATGAACGAATGTCCGAACATGACCTCTGTCGAGATACAAATCCCACTGAATATATCATGAACAGCCTCACGCCGAGACTCTCCTCGCGTCTGCTAAATCAACACAGTTTGTATTTTAAATGCGACGCAGCTTCAAATATTAATCAACTTGTCTAAACAGAACAGCAAATGCAGTTTTGTGTCTGAGAGGGCAGAACACGACCGCACATCCTCCAAAAACGAGATGAATAATGGATGTACGCTGGCAAAAGTTTGGACACACCCCCTCGCTCTTTATTTTCTACATTTTTTATGCAAACGGAAGACTACAACTACAGCACACGAAGCAAAATATAAGGAATTATGTAGAAAAACGTAATAACTCTACTTTACCGAATATTATTTAAAGAAGCAAAGGGTTTAGTCGAGTTATTTAACTTTATATCACTGCTACAAACTGGTAATTCTATATATCGTTCTGTGGTGGCAAAACTCTGGCCTCTGCACTTATAAACTCATCATGGTGAATAATTAGGATGCTCAGAATGTATAAGGTAAGTGAGAGCTTTGTCCGTCCAATTACATTAACATAAATCCATCGTTAGGCCTATAGACTGTATAAACAAGCTGTTACAGGGGCCGATTTGGAGCCGAGTATCATAGCAACCAAAGAGCCAATCAGGAGCCATTTTAATACAGTGGTCCCTGGTTTATCGTGGGCGTTATGTTCTAAAAATAACCCGCAACAGGCGAAATCCGCGAAGTAGTCAGCTCATTCTACATGTTTCTTGTCTGTAAAACCCCTCACCACACACTTTATACACTTTTCTCACACAGGCATTAACATTTTCTCACATTTCTCTCTCTTGTTTAAACACAAAGTCAAAACCTTCGTCGGTGCCTTTGTCGGTGCAGAACGTTTCATCATCGACATTGTGGGTTTTGTCGGGGAGAAAACTTGCAAACACACAGCACTTCAGAGTCACACTGATCCAACATTTATGTAAATTTGTCTGACACATTCTGTACTGTACAGGAGACACGGAGGAGACTGATGGACAATGGTCTACAGTCCCTCAGCCAATCAGGACGCAGAACACAATGGTCTACAGTCCCTCAGCCAATCAGGACACAGAACACAATGGTCTACAGTCCCTCACAATCAGGACGCAGAACACTATGGTCTACAGTCCCTCAGCCAATCAGGACGCAGAACACAGTGGTCTACAGTCCCTCAGCCAATCAGGACACAGAACACAATGGTCTACAGTCCCTCAGCCAATCAGGACGCAGAACACTATGGTCTACAGTCCCTCAGCAACCAGGACGCAGAACACAGTGGTCTACAGTCCCTCAGCCAATCAGGACGCAGAACACAATGGTCTACAGTCTCTTAGCCAATCAGGACGCAGGACACAATGGTCTACAGTCCATTAGCCAATCAGACGCAGAACACAATGGTCTACAGTCCCTCAGCCAATCAGGACGCAGAACACAATGGTCTACAGTCCCTCAGCCAATCAGGACGCAGAACACAATGTCTACAGGCCCTCAGCCAATCAGGACGCAGAACACAATGGTCTACAGTCCCTCAGCCAATCAGGATGCAGAACACAATGGTCTACAGTCCCTCAGCCAATCAGGACGCAGAACACAATGGTCTACAGTCCTTTAGCCAATCAGGACGCAGAACACAATGGTCTACAGTCCCTCAGCCAATCAGGACGCAGAACACAATGGTCTACAGTCCCTCAGCCAATCAGGACGCAGAACACAATGGTCTACAGTCCCTCAGCCAATCAGGACGTTTTTAGTGGTGTTCTTCCGTCCACTGCTCTGTTTCTTACTTTATTTTACTTTCTTAATCAGTGATGCCTGTAAGATTCGGCAACGTCAAGAAAATCCTCGGCTCGGCAGCTCGAGAGGCGCCGACAGCTACACGCCGCGTTGTTGTGATGACATTTACGGCGGCGCTAGCTCCTATTGGGCGAGTTGTTTCTTTTATTAAGTCGTTTTAGATGAACATTGTGATTGAAAAAGCTCAAATTATAACAAAATGAAAGCGAGTAGGTCAGGTTTAAGTATTTTCCGTGGCTATTCTGACCCTCGTCGAAGGATGTAATAACTAAATGACCACGACGGCTGGAAACCTCTGCTGTAAAAGAACACCAGGCTGAGCACGGAGCCCTCAGACCTAACTTTTCTCTGTCAACATCTCCCTGAACGCTGCTATTTTAGTGACACCACATGACAACCGCTCAATACTTTTTCTGAACGAAGGAGCGTCTGCCGAGTCTGAAAACACTCAAACAAAAGATGTTTGTTTGGGTGACGACCGCAGGGCTTTTCAATCTATTTCAATGACTTAATGATACGACGCAGGAGTATCAATCCACAGGGGAAAGTGCCACATCGGCTTCAACTCGAATCCAAAATGTGCAAATAGTCTCATATTTTTCGTCTAATATGTTTGGCGATATTTCCAACATCATTATTTTTGAGCAGCATTGATTCTTAATATCTAACACAAAGATTCGCCCTTCGCCTGTCGCTCTCTAAACACGAGGGTTTTAAAGAAGACTGATGCTTTTTTCCAGGTTCTTAGTGTTGAATTATGGTCTAATAGAACATAATAATATTAATTTTGTTCTGTGAAAACAATGAGGTAGAAACGGGAGAAACGGCGTCCTGCTCAAAATGGCCGAGCAGCAGATTTCATCAATGTGTCTGGAGTTTTTAAACATGGCTACATCACGTTTTTAACCTCGTGGATGTGTGTTTTTTGAGGTTTTTTTCCAATTAAGTGCAGGGATGTGGGCGGGGACAGGGGGTAGGTGAAAGCTGAAGCTGAAACGTCAAATGTAGGACCGTGCAGGATTATTGAAACTGAAACTAAAACATCAACTATAGGACCCTACAGCTTTACTCAAACTTGAAACTTGAAACTGAAAAGGCAAATGTAGGACTATGCAGAATTACTCAAACTTGAAACTGAAACCTTAAATGTAGGACCATACAAGATTACTCAAACTTCAAACTTGAAACTGAAACTTCAAATGTAGGACTATGCAGGATTACTCAAGCTTCAAACTGAAACTGAAACCTCAAATGTAGGACCATACAGGATTACTCAAAGTAGAAACTTGAAACTGAAACTTCAAATGTAGGACTATGCAGAATTACTCAAACTTGAAACTGAAACCTCAAATGTAGAACCATCCAGGATTACTCAAAATTCAAACTTGAAACTGAAACGTCAAATATAGGACCATACAGGATTACTCAAACTTGAAACTGAAACTTTAAATGTAGGATCATACAGGATTACTCAAACTTTAAACTTGAAACTGAAAGTGAAACCTCAAATGTAGGACCATACAGCTTTACTTAAACTTGAAACTTGAAACTGAAAACACAAATGTAGGACTATGCAGGATTATTGAAGCTGAAACTGAAATGTCAAATATAGGACCACACAGCTTTACTCAAACTTCAAACTGAAACTGAAACGTCAAATGTAGGACGCTAGAGGATTACTCAAACTTGAAACTGAAACCTCAAACAGAATTATTCAAAAACATGCATGACTCTTTTCACACTTATGATTTGAAATTCGAAGAACATTTCAGGCCCGAGTTTGCTTTCCTGCAGGTTTGGTAAAAATTTTAAAAACTAAACCTTGACAGCACTTGTTATTTTCCCGACAGTCGCCCCCTAGTGTCCACCGTCGGTCTGTGAAGCTGCTCCTGCTCAGCCGTCGAGCCTCTGCTTTTATAAACGTGCTGTTTTCTTCTGTTATGCTAATGCTACTCGGAGCTAATGTCAACACGACTCTCAAACGCTGCTTCATGAAGAGTTAGAGCCTGAGTTTTCAAAGCAGCTGCTAAACTACGAGGATGAAGTGAAGACGCTCGTGCCGTTGGTGGGTGTGCTGTGTGTGATTTACCATCGGGAAATGTACGCATTGTTTCTGCTGCAAAACTATTATGTAAATGAGAATACTGAGAGTGCAAAAGTTAGCGCTCCTCTGCTGCTGAGGGCTGTGGAGCTGTTGAAGTCTCATTGTAACGTTTGCCCATATCACCGAATATTTCTGCGTTATCGTTTGGATCGAGGAGCGTCTGGGGACCCCCGAAAACACTTAATATAAAAGGAGGTTAACCAGTGTTTGTCCTGCTCGCTTTGGAAATACGTGGATGAAAACGCCAGCGCCTGAGACATGGAGGCGGAGCAGGGACATCGAGGAACGTCACACCTCAGACAGGGCCCTGAGCGCAGCCACTGGACCCCGCAGTGTCCCCCGCAGTGTCCCCCGCAGTGTCCCCCGCAGTGTCCCCCGCAGTGTCCCCTTTAGGACATGGGACAGTGGACGACCTCTGGGAGTTAGGGTTAAAGTGTTTCAGGTAAAGACTTTATTATTTTTTATTACTGCTGATTTGAAAACTGCATGTGATTATCTTATCAGTCCTGTCTCTCCTGTACTATATTATCACAGTTTTTGCTTCATAGTTGTAACAAATCTGGCAACAAATGCTAGAAAAATATCATTTATATTTCTCCAGCCCAGATTTTTTTCTATGAAATAAACTACGATGGGTTTTTGTTCCACTTTTAGCGTGTTTAGCTGTTTTTCAGAAGAGCAAACGCTTGATAAATGACATCCTTAATGTAGAAATAATGTCTGCGATGCTAAATTAAAAGTCCTATATTACGCAAAATTGACCCATTTCTGTCAGTCTGTCTCAGGGCAGCTGTGGCTAAGCACCTCTGAGTTTGTGTGAGTGCAAAGTGAAGGAATAATACAGTTTAAAGCAGTGTTTCTGTTAAATATGAAGTGTGCAGACGCTTAAATTTGATCACTTTAACCTTAATAAAGCATGAATAAAGGATTAATTCAATGTTAAGTAACTTGGGTGTTAATAAGTTGACACAAAAAATGTCTCTTTTAGCCAAATTACAAGGCTGTTACCTCATGAACAACAGACAGGAGTTGGGTTTTGTTTCATTCACACATGTTTGTCCAAATCTCCAGAGCTTAAAATGCTTTGCTCCACTTTGTGATGTCATGAAGTGATAGTTTGTCAAGTTAACAGCTCCTTCTACCTTTGGTTTAGTAGAAATGCGCAATTCCAGGGCTGAAATCATCCAAGTGATTCAAGTGAAGGTGTGTGGAGTTTAAATACACAGTGGAGCACTTCCTGTATTGCCATAAAACAGCCCTGGTTTGTCTGTGACGAGGAACATTATATTTAAACTCCTGCTGAAACTACTGCACGTCACATCAGGTTTGTCACGTTGCTGTGTTCAGTTTTGTATCATGTTTTTGTGTATTTATGGAGAGTTGTGCTCCTGGACTCTGGTCTGCACCTCGCTCTTCGCTCATCGCCGGATCTACTGTCTTTGTTTGAACTATTATTCACTAATTGCAAATAAACACTGTGAACCTTTCCCCGAGTCCTGCATCTTTTGGTCCCACTCACCTGCAGGACGACAAAAACAACTTCAGGTTTGTTTTTGATGAGGGAACAACGTTAGAACATGGAAGAAAGCTACAAAAAAAATCCGTTTTGCACAATCCTCTCTGTAGATTTTACACAGTTCAGCAGTTTCAGTTTAGCCGCCGCGTTTCAAATAGAAGTGATCATGAGTAATATGGGCCCTGTAACTTAATTTCCTGGTAATTCCTGGTAATTTACCTGGGAAATGAACAAAATCAGCTCTTGTTTCATTCGCACATGACCCTGTTTTGGTAAATTCCCTGGTTCGGCTGCGTGTGTGAATCCACATACCTCAGACTGTAGAGCACGTGTCCATCGGGAAACACTCGGAGCATGATATTGTCCGTGGTGGTGTCGTGGATGAAGGACCTTTTGGAGTGGACGAAGAAGACATCAGGGACCCAGATCTTTTTGACCAGTCGCCCGTCGAACGTCATGCTTTTGTTGATGGAGCTGGTGAAGGTCAGCCGCTCGTCCTTCCAGTAGTGTCTCAGGTACAGCGTCATGGTGAAGTCCTACAGAAAAAAATTAAATGAGGTTTGGGTAACAACAAAAAAAGACAAGATGCAAGATACAAGCGGTTAAATGAGTTTCCTCCACGTCGAGAGGAGCAGCTGAAGTGGCTTGGGGGAGGTCTTTCGGGCATGTCCCGGCGGGAGGAGGCCCCAGGACGTGCTATGTCTCTGGGCTGGCCTGGGAACACCTTGGGGTCCCACTGGAGGAGCTGGAGGACGTGTCTGGGGTGAGGGAAGTCTGGGAGTACATGCTTAGACTGCTGCCCCTGTGACCCAACCCTGGATAAGTGGAAGAAAATGGATGGAAATACACGTTTTTATGCTAAGCTCAGAGTATAAGATCAGGTTGTGTCTTGTGCTGTTAAAACATCTTGAGGAGGCTGTAGTTTCAAACTGAGCTGACGATGGAAATGCTAAACTGCTGATTTATGTTTCGTTCATTTCTTATTCGGGCAATTTCACATGAAAAAAAGCTGTTTTTTGTTTCTCAGTAAAACAAATGTGCAGTTTGGGAAGTGATATTTAAAACGTAGCTGCCTGGGATCCAGAACACGCTTCTCCAAAAGTTTAAGACGACGTGAGTCTGGCCCGGATGAGTGTGATTGACAGGTGGATTAGCCAATCGGGGACACGTGCATGTATATCAAAACAAATATGGCGGCTTATGAGGACAAAAAAAGAAAGGGAGGAAAATGTATCACAGGAGATGGAAAAACACAGCAGATTTTTGCAGGATCAGTGAATGCAGCTTTTATTTTTCAGATCTGAGTGTCAGTTTGGTTCTGACTCGATGCAGAGAGTGGAGACCAGACTGAAATCCCTCTGAACACAAAATGCAGACAGGACGTCCCACTTGTCAGGCCACATACAAGTGCACCATGCAAAACTCACAAAAATGTATTTCTTTATTTATTTAGGTTTAACAACATGATTTCCGTTTTCCCATTTCACTCTGACTGGAGCATAATCCCCGGGTGAGGGTCGGCCGACTGTGAGTGTTTGTTGTTTAATTAGAAAACAGCATGTCCCAAAAGGGCTTCCGTACCTGCTGATGTGCTCTAAAAAGTCCTGCACAAAGATGAAACACATGTACAGATCTGTCATATCGCTCAGTCTCTCGGGAAAATGCCATTCTTTAATGACACGTTTGTTGAATGTTAGAAGTTTCGGAGCAGCACGAAACTGTAAAGTCAAAATGTGAAAATGTCATAGTTACGATGATTTGAATTACAAATGTTGTTTCTTTGAGTCTACATATTGCTTTTTTTCCCTTCCAACATCTTCACATCCATTGCGTCATATTTCAAACGAATTTATTTTATTTAAGACAAGCTTGTATCATTATCTATATTACATTTTTTCAATTTCATGTGAGTTTTTTGCTGCAAAATACCACGAAAAACAACCTTTAACTTGGCTCGATGGTCCGTTTAATGCCATGTTCCAATCAAAAGTAATAACATCTCCAAGAAGGTGGCGAACTCCTCAAGAAAAGTCACATGTTCCACCTTCAACCTTCTGAATTCCAGTTTAATTTTATGTATTTAACCCTTTTCCCGACTTGTTTTCGCTGTGTTCACTTTGATTCGTGTTTGTGTCAGAAATTCAACCCAAACCCCAGGAGCAGATTTCTTACCATGTCGACTTCGGAGATGCTGTCTAAGCTCTCCACCTGCACGTCCACGCCAACCGGGATCGCAGGGCCTGAAAACAAAAGGACAGTGAGCAAAGGCTGCCACCAGGGAGCGCTGTGGAGAGGCTGTATTAGAAAGACTGCGCTGACGTTCAGACAGAGGAAGTGTGCACGGAACTTAACCAAACATACAGCAGTGGAATAAATATCGAAGTCCTAAGAAAGTTGTGAAACAGCTCTTTTTCTTTTTCTTGTCACCACTGATCTTTATATTTGATCAGCTACTTGGCTCTCAAGCTGTAATACAAATCTGCACAGTCGTCAGCTTTATTTTGCGACTGTAAAACCCCTCACCACACACTTTATACACTTTTCTCACACAGGCATTTACATTTTCTCACATTTCTCTCTTGTTTAAACACAAAGTTCAAACCTTCGTCGGTGCCTTTGTCGGTGCAGAACGTTTCATCGACATTGTGGGTTTTGTCGGGGAGAAAACTTGCAAACATACAGCACTTCAGAGTCACACTGATCCAACATTTATGTAAATTTGTCTGACACATTCTGTACTGTACAGGAGACACGGAGGAGACTGATGGACAATGGTCTACAGTCCCTCAGCCAATCAGGATGCAGAACACAATGGTCTACAGTCTCTTAGCCAATCAGGACGCAGAACACAATGGTCTACAGTCCCTCAGCCAATCAGGACGCAGAACACAATGGTCTACAGTCCCTCAGCCAATCAGGACGCAGAAACACAATGCACTGTCAGACACTGTTAACATGCAAAATTTCACACACAAAAAAAAATAAACTTTGTCCACCGCAAACTCGAGACTGCGAAAGGTGAACTGCGACATAGTGAGAGACAACTGTACTGGATAAACTTTGTCCACCGCAGCAGCAGAACAATATCAGCCACTTCAGCCTCTTCATCCTCCACCTCCACAATCAATTTCAAAGCATGAGGCGAAGTCGTGAGGCAGGGATCGCATCATTCTGTTAATGTCTCTCAATGCGATTCATCTTATGACTTTACTTTTATGATAAATGACATTCTTGACCAATGCAGTTAATTAGTCGTGAAGTGGTTTTCATTTTAAAGGTTCACTGTGTAGCATTTCTGGTCCATGAACCTTGGTTTCCTCTGAAGTAATCTAGGAAAAGGAGTAACATTTAAGACCAAAATGACGAGTCTGACAGCAGCAGTTACAGACAGAGGGGACACAGTTTTTCAATGTAAAATGAATTGGAGCCAGAGTTGATGGAGCTGGAAGTGCGCACATGATCACTTCCTGTTTTGAATGCGATCGCTAGCAGGTTAGCTACGTCTGTGGGTGCACTCTTCCTCAGCAAAAGTTCTGTAGCACATTTTTAAGATCAAATTTATTATATTTTCCATATTTTTGACCTTGAACCGGGTCAGAATCCATCATATCTTTTAGCAATAGCTCATAGATTGATTAATAACTATTTAATTACAACATTAGGAATTAGGGTTAGATGCTAATTACGTAGTTATTCAGACTGAATCGTTGTTAGAGTAAGGTTAGGGCTGTTTCGTCATTAGTTGTTAAAGTAAATACAGTTACAGTAAAAGCAGGTTATATAAACGCTGGACAGAATGAAGCTCTCCTCACGCCGCCTCTCGTCACTTAACCCAATTCACTCTGTTTGGTGTTTGCCTCGGGGACAAGTCTCCGCTGTCTGACGCCTTCTGTCTGCGGCTTACACTAATGAATGCAAATGCAATGGCTTTAAAACGTGTGGATCTGCTGATACTTCTCTTAAACCGCTGAGACAATTTCGCTCAAAATGGCCGAAAGCGACACCGCGATAAACATTACTTAGAAACTTTTTATTAGGTTATAAATGTCCATCCGGCACTGGCACCGCTGAATGAGATTATGAGGCGGCGCGGTGGGCCAGAGAGCGAAAGGCAACACGCTAATTCTTTCACTATGGAAATGTACAGTCGTAGAAGTCACGCAGTAACCCGACCGACCAGGGCCCAGAGCGAGGAAATACTGGGACTGCTGTCATGGGTATTTACACTTCAAAACTAAATATTGTATCTCTGAATAGTTAAAATTAGGGAATGGAGCCTCGTGAAGCATCAACGCCTCAGTCGCAATATCGTCTCAAATGTTTCGACGTGTCTGAGGAGAAACACTGACCTCTAGTGGACAGATTTAACCATTGCAAACCAGCACAACCCATGATTTGAGAACAAAAAACTCTATTTTCTATTTTATTAGAAGTCATAAATAGTATATATTCTATTTTGAACCAAACCATGGATCGCTTTTTTCCATGTGTAGATGCCATTGAAAATGAAACAAATGCCAAAAGTCGCCAAAATCACCACTGACGTCACGCAATACTCTGCACTACCCAACATTTTTCAGAAATATTGGTGCATCTTTTATACTGTAGCAGTTTAGCTCTTGTCAAACCACAGAAGTCACTGAACACTCTGAAGCTCTGATCCAATCACAGAGCAGAACATTCACTGAGCCAATGAAACGCTTCAATTCACTGAAACGACTGACGCAGAGCGAAGCAGGAGGGGGAGGGGCCGACACCTCGACACTTTGGTCACGTGATGCTGCGAGACGAGAGGCAGAAAGAACGAGACGTGCTCCGAAGCTCCGCCTCTTTTGCCCATCACTAGTTAAAATTATTGAATGAGTTTTCTCCGCAGGTTGGCTGGGAGCTCCCTGATGGTGCGATCAAGAACACGTTGGACGCCGCTAGTTGGACACCTTTGCATTTGAGGGGAGCCCTGGATGTCAGAGTGTCCGTTGTGCTCTGCAATGTTTTATTTTCCCTGTGTCTTTGTGAACGCTCCACGCCAGGTTGAGAGAGTGGCTTTAGTTTAACAGTATTTATGACATAAAGCCCATTAATGGAGGAGTTCGGCGGAGTGTCTGAGTCCATGACTAGCCTTTTGCTAGCTGGAGGCTGATGTCTTTCTGCTTTTTCTTGTTGCTTTGTCACTGGAGTGTAGTGTCTGATTAATTGATGTTGTGTGTCAAACGGCAAAAAGTTCAGCTTTTTTAACTTTTGGACACCTGAACGCTCAAGATGTGCTGCGTCAATGGCAGATTCGCACTGCTCTGACGCTTGAAAACACGCCACAAAAACGCTAGGATGAGCAGCTCAGTCACAGGAGACGAGCTCGGAGTAGAGTCGCTGCTCCTCCACATCGAGAAGAAACAGCTGAAGTGGCTGAAGTGGAGCTGAAGGATGTGTCTGAGAGTCTTGCCTTCGACTGCTGCCCCCGCGACCCAGCCCCAGATAAACCGAAGAAAATGGATGGTTAAAAGTCCTCAAACTGTCGCCTTTCACAGGAGACTGACACTCATGAATAAAATGTTTGGTTTCCACTGAGTGAGACTGACAGGTGCAGAAATCCTGTGATTCCCAAATCTTCTCGTCTCTGTCGTCTGCAGAGCTTTGTCTCACACTTCAAGTACCCCCTAACGCGCCTACTTTAGATTCTGCTGTAAAAATAAACCTGTTTGCAAGATGTCAAATATTAACACGATAATTTCTTGTTTTACTTATACTTACGCCTAAAATAATTCAACAAAAACATTTCTACGGATGTAAATGTTGTCCAAAGAAAACTGTATATCCAAATACTTCTGAAATCGTTAAAGTACATACATACCCCTGAAGAAGTACTAGAATATCAAATAAACATGGCTGCTTATCGTGTATTTATGAATGTTGCCAGTTTGTCCAAAAAACATCAAGAAACAGAATTAAATTAGCAACTCGGTGATTATTATTGAACCAGACCAGCTGCAAGAGACATATTTTTAATGGAATGGTTGAATGCATGATTGAGGCTAAGTGGGACTTCACAGTTTTAAGGAAACAGGACGATTAGACAGACAGCAGTGCAGAATCATTACATAAAGAAGAAAACAACTCAGACTTTCAGGGAGAGAAGAGAAATAGTGACTTTAAATGATGAAATATATTTAAACAAGGCGTCACACAATAAAATACTGAACATAAAGGTCTGTGTGAACCCTCAGTGGTCCAGGGAAAAGCAAATAAAAAAGCTGAAGTGGAGACGTTTCTGCGCATAGATCATTTCTTTACATTTGTTCATTGTAAACTGCGATACTGAGCGATAATGTAGAAACAGGTCCATTAATTTCCGAACGGCAGAACGGACGAGACTTGCTTTTCATAGTGGCATTTCAGCGTCGCAAACAGCAGATTATGACCAGGACTGTGAATGTTTTGAATAATAAGTAGGTACAGAGCAGGAGGCGGGGACAGGGACGCACCATCCCTGAGCACTCAAGCCTCTCTGACTGAGTTCATCAAGAGGATCAGCTTTAGAACTATGTCTATAGTCGTCTGTCATGAGTCCAGACTGTCCTCGTGGAACTGGGCGGAGACTCTGGCCCCACCTCCACACACGCCTCAAACCTTCACCTGGGAAGTAATAAGAAGCTGAGGATTCCTACACTCTTCATGGTCTCACTTTTGGAGAGTTGGTCTTTCTTGTCTTTGCCAGATTTTGCTTCTTGGACTATCTGTGCACCTCCGACTCTGACCCAGCTCACCTCGACCCGGCACCCAACCTCACTATCAACGACCTCTGCCCGAACTCCCACCAGCAACCCAGCCGTCCACCACTTTCTCCGACAACTATCCTTCACATTTTTGTATCGTTAATAAACTCCAGACTGTCCTCGTGTTTCTTTGTCTCTGTCTGGAGCTGGGCGGAGACTCTGGCACCACCTCCACACACCTGCATCTGATCAAGCCTCAAACCTTCACCTGGGAAGTAATAAGAAGCTGAGGATTCCTACACTCTTCATGGTCTCACTTTTGGAGAGTTGGTCTTTCTTGTCTTTGCCAGATTTTGCTTCTTGGACTATCTGTGCACCTCCAACTTCGACCCAGCTCGCCTCGACCCAGCGCCCGACCTCGCTATCAACAACCTGCGCTCGAACTCCCACCAGCAACCCCGCCGTCCACCACTTTCTCCGACAACTATCCTTCACATTTTTGTATCGTTAATAAACTCCAGACTGTCCTCGTGTTTCTGTGTCTCTGTCTGGAGCTGGGCGGAGACTCTGGCACCACCTCCACACACCTGCATCTAATCAAACCTCAAACCTTCACCTGGGGAGTATTAAGAAGCTGAGGATTCTGTGAATAAAATTATATTTGTACTTTAATCATCTAATAAACTACTTGTGTTAAAGGACTGTTAGAAGTAGTTAATATGGTCAGGTCACAAGTTAGTCTCAAGCTAATGAATGTAAGACTGTGTAACCAACTGACCTGGGAAAACAATAAATGGGGCGTGAAAGGATGAAAAACCTGAACAGGGGGTCAGGAGATGTTGTGTGGAAAGTTAAGAAAAGTGCTGAGTTAAATCATGTACGTCATGTGTTGGTGTTTTGTCAAGAGCCTGAATAAAAAGATCTCTGAGAAGAGGAAAGTCAGAGAGCATTGGAGAAAGTGATGGAGATGGTGTGAGACAGAGACCATGAGAAGGTCTGTGTCTGATGCTCTCTTCCCTCTGATCAGAGAGGATCAGCGTAGAAAAAGTCTAACACTTGTCTTGAGTCTTTGTGGTGGTAAACAGTGCATCGAGAACGGAGTTTTCTTGACAGATTCCTACACTCGCCGCTGGATCGTCAGTGTATCCTCATGGTACAGTCCGCTTGGCTCAGTCTCGCTTTTGGACAGTTGGTCTTTCTTGTCTTTGCCACATTTTGCTTCTTGGACTATCTGTGCACCTCCGACTTCAACCCAGCTCACCTCGACCCAGCGCCCGACCTCGCTATCAACGACCTGCGCTCGAACTCCCACCACCGACCCCGCCGTCCACCACTTTCTCTGACAACTATCCTTCACATTTTTGTATCGTTAATAAACTCTGATGAACTGTTTTCCCAAGACTTTGGTTCCTCTCGACATCCTCAATCAGTCGGTCGTTGACTAATCCCTGTGTTTAGCAGCAGCAAAAAGGAAAAGCGAGATTTGGTCTTTGTAAAATAATTATTATTCAAGTTATCTTCATGTGAAAATATGTTGTTTCCTAGCAGCTTTTTTCTGCATAAATAGTAGTTGTGTTTGCCCGGTAACTTCAGATTGACGTCTCTCTATATTTTTTACACACAATGACATCAGTCTGGTGTCTGTTGCATCTCAAGCCCAATGTCGATTTGTGTTTTTCTGCGATTTACCATCACATTTCTCTCACCTCAGATTAACAGTTTGGTGCTTCGTTCAGTGATTCTGCAGAAATCCGCCATGTTTCCATCCCTCTGTGATGTTCATTTCCTTTATTTTGCGCCTGTCCCCGATTGGCTAACACACCTGTCAATCACGCCCATCTGAAAACAGGCAGATTCACTCACATCTTTGTAAAGTATTGAAGAAGTTTTTGCATGTTTTCCCCCTGCAGGTGTGGTCTTGTTAGTGCAGTTTCATAGTTTTGAGAGCTTCTTTTTTTGAGTTACAACATGATTAAAAGTCCATTTTATACAGCCGCTTTAATGGAGTGTCTGGATTTGTTTGAATGAGATACTATTTCTGTAAAATACCGAGTTCTTCTTCTGTTTTTCTTTATCTTGGGGTTACAATCTGCAGCCTTCAAGCTAAGTCTCATCTAAAACACTTCTATCTTTGGACTTATTGCATTTTCCCTATTGATTTTTCCCATTAAGATCTCTAACTGCTTTGGTGGATTTTCAATATTCCTTCACTTGCAGAAAGATTAGTCCCTCCGTGTTTTTATTCAATGTGGCATTCACCAACTGGCAGGATTTTAAAACAATTTAGGCACAGCGCGGAATCAATTTGAAGAAAGATATTCAGGAATGCACAATGAGAAGCTTCGCCGTTCGTTTCAAATATGTCCTTCTAGTGGCAGAACGGCTTTAGTTTTGCTCATTTCTGGAGGAATTATACTGTTTCTTCACTTTTGTTATCAGCGAGAGACTAAATGATGGCACTGCCTTAGATGGAGTTAAAGGTGCAAACTTAAAAGATACAACTCAACAAAACAATTTGGAACCAATCAAGGAAAATGCAATAAGGGATTTAATTTTCCAAGTCACAAAAATTGATTTTTTCACAAAACAACGAACTGCTGCTGGTTCGAATTAATCGGGTTTCAGGATTTATTCAGCTAAAAGAAATTAACTTCGACAATAACAAGTAGTTTTGGTATCTCAGAGCGCTAACGACTCCAGGTTTATGTTAAAGCTGCACTATGTAACTTTTCTTGTCTGGAATATTCACAGCACGGCTTAAAACTTTGGTAAATGTTCAGATTTTATAGTGTTTTTCCACCTTCAAAACACTCAAAGCGCTTTACATCAAGAAACTGAGCTACTGTAGTGCCCCCAAGACAAGTTACAGGTCAGATCTGTGGAGAGGCGAGCCCAATCCCAAGCAAATTTTGCATTAAAACCTTTAAATGCAAGAAAGTGTAATGCAGTACTGTGGAGCATTCCTCACAAAGCAACAACAACCAAGAATCAAATAAGACTTCATCACATGTTTATACAGGGCGGCCCAAAAGTCACTGACAGTTGAAAAAACTTCATAACTCTTTTGTTTCTAAATATTTTTCTTTTATTTTTTCCCAGCATTTAGAACGACTCTTCCCACATTAATCTGAGCAAATCCAGCACCGAGGAACAAACCCTCATTGTACAGTGGGACTTTGAGTCACATGGGTCAAATTCACAAACCCAGCGGTGTTACCGTCCACATTTTAATACCAGAGATGCCCCAAGAGTAAATGCCATTAAAGGAATAATAAGTGTTTTTCACAGACAGGGGGCAGTATGTGATCTCCACAGACCTGACTCGTCCTGATTTCTTCCTGTGGGTCTATCTTAAAGAAAAGGTGTTTGTGAATAAACCTCAGACAATAAACCACTTCAAACGTGACATCAGGATCAAATAAGAGACATAAGACATTTTTACTTCCTCTAGTTTAAGTCGTGATAAGTTCAAGTGTAAGTGAACAATTATAATTGTTTATATTGCCAAAAATCTTGAAGGTTCAGTTTATCTACAGCTAAAATTTGGTGACTACAACTTAAGAATTAAAGGAGCTACTGAAGATTTAAAAGTGTCAGTGACTTTTGGGCCGCACTGTAGAATTAACCAAAATGTCGGGGTCATGCCACATAGGGATTCAGAAAAAGGTTCCAGAGTTTTCCTTTATATTCAGTTGAATTACTTTACAACAAAGGCAGCACATGCATAACATTTATATACACAGTTATTATTCAGGATGTTTAAGTTGACGCTTATAGAACCTTTTCAGAGCTGAAGACGACAGCTGACCTTCTACTTTACATGAACATTATCAAGTGCAAAAGGTCAGTTCAGCCGCAGAAATCACAGGAGGCGTTTGACTTCTGCGAGGTATTAACTGCTTTAACATATTTAATAATAATAATGATAATAATTTTACATTTTATTTATAATTCACTCTTCATTCCATCTAATCTCAGAGTGCTGCAATAAAACAAGAACTTTAAACCAGTGCTAAATGCTAAAAAACACCAACAAGAAGCTTTTCTAAACAAGATCGCCGTGTATTTGCTTAAAGCTAAGCCCCTCCCCCTTCAGAGCGCCGTCACAACACGATCAGCTATGAAACTACTGCACATACATCAGGTTTGTGAAGTCGTAGTGTGAAGTTTCTTGTTGCTTTTGTACTTTTATGGAGAATCGCTGTGCAGGAGCAGAGGTGGCTTTCAGAGATCACTAAATTACTCAAACACGCATGGATGACATATAAAATAACCTTTAGTTTTGGCACAGCTTATTAACGCATCTACTTACAATAAAATATTCCATTACGCAAAAACAAACAGCTGAAATTTCGTCCGTGGAGACCGAGCAAACATTAAAAATTCATGGAGGACACTGAGGAGAATAAACATTTGAAATATGTATGATGACTAATAACGGCTTTATCTCCTCAGTCTGAACTCAAATTGACATCTGTCCTAGTTTTTTCAGCGTTACAGATGCTGGCAGTTGTATCCCTTTAAGCTCCGTTTGAGTGATGGCCCCAAACACATCACAAATCACATTTATTCAACAGGAAGTAGAACATCTGACCCAAAAAGTAATCTCAAATTTGTCTGTACGCCATATTAGCAAAGTCTGAGCCAGAATGTTTAGCTAATAGCTTTCACGTCGCTGCCAAAACTGCCAAAGTTAAACATGCACGTGGCACGTTTTTGTGGTTTTCTTGGTTTGGTGGGATATTTATTATAGTTTTCTACCAGAGCGGAGCTAAAATCGATCCAAAATGTAAAAAGGACGACATTTTTCTGACTATTTAAACTTGTGACTGTGAATTAGACAAAAAAAGACACATTTTTATGAAGCGCTTTTCCATTAGACACTAGAGAAAAGGAGGTTTAAATGTCTTGCCCAAGGACACAGCGGCAGCATTCATCTGCAGGAGCCGCTCTACTGTATTTATGTCGAGAGTGAGAGTTGAACCACCAACCGTCGGATCAGCGGACAAACACTCCACCGTCTGAGCTTCTGTCGCCCCCGAGTTTTGGCCGGTTTCGTGTGAGGGAGGCGGTTGCTAGGTAACAGTGATGGAAATCCTCTGTTATGTCGACGTCCAACCAGGAAGTGAAATGACAAACTTCAGCAAAATCAACAGTGAATATTTATGATTCGATGTCGTTGTGTCTTTGAGCATGACACTTCATCCGTCTTGTTTCATGAATGTGACTTTATGAGAGTAACCATAGATTTTTTGATCATTTACATCCAGAAATCGATGCTCTGAGCGGCTAAAAGAGGTAAAAAAGTGTTATGAGGAGTGAATGTGGAGCTGGAGAGTGAATGTTTCAGACTGGGGCTTTTTAAAGCTGTTCTGGATGAGCTGAGTAGGTTTGTAGTTAGAAAACAACAGTCCAGAGTTATTCGTCACGTTGTTAACACAGGCCTAGCGTCCTAATTATTCGCCTCAGTGAGTTTAGAAGCGTTTGTCATAATTTCCATAGAACAGAGCCGAGAAGCAGCCGTGAACTGCACCGTGTTACTTCCTGGTCTGTGGAAGATAAAACTATTAAACTGTATCTGCACTGGGACAAAACTAATGTGACTTTATTACATGAAAACCCTCTGTCCTTTTTCTAGTACTGTATGTCCTGGACTATACGTCGCTCTGGAGAATAATGGTGCGTTCACACCGAGGCGTCAAAAACGCACTGGGGCAGACGTCTTGGACGAGCGTCTAGAGCGTCGAGTGTTTTCCTTTTGTGCACGATGACAGACCATGTTGAGAGAATAGTTTTGGTGTATTTACTGCACAAAAGTCATCAACGGAGCCGATCGGCTCGGCGGCGGCGTGTCTGGTTCACGACATAATTCAGAGGCGTTCGGAGTTTGGTGAGTTCCATCACTTGCTCCAGGAGCTCCGTCTGGATGATCAGCGCTTCCAGCGGTATTTTCGAGTGACCCAGGCCCAGTTCAATGACCTGCTGTCCCACATTGGTGCGCAGATAACGTCCCTGTCCCCGTCACTGTTTGTGACTCCAGTGCTTCAGAGTGATGTCGCTTTATCACTGGAGCGTGGTCTCTGATTGGTTGACGCTGCGCCTCGAAACTCCTCAAAAGTTCAACTTGGTTCAACTTGGTTGATCTTTTGGACGCCTGAACGCCTGGACGCTGGGACGTCTGGACACGTAGACGCCTGGATGCTCAAGACACGCCGCACTGACCCCAGATTCGCGCTGCCTGGACGCTTGAAGACGCACCGCAAAAACGCAGCGTGGCCAAGACACGTGTCCACCATAGACTTTGAATGTGACGCCCCGGTGGGAACGCACCTTAAGTCGCACCAGCTAAAAAATGTAAAAAAATATTTATAAGTCACATTTTTTGGAGAATTTATTTTACAAAATCCAAGACCAAGAACAGACATTTAATCTTTAAAGTCGAGTTATAATAATAATAAAATGTGGAAGATCAGGCTGAATATCAGTACATCAGGCTAATGTAACACATTTATATTTATTCAGCTGAAGCACAGACAGAACTGACACGTGTCTGGTTTGTTAATGTCAGATATTAACAGTTAATCACAGAACTAAAGCTCGAAATCACTAAATCCACTGAATTCTTCATCCTCAGTGTCGAAGATGAACAACTCCACCAACTCCAGAGGTTCAGACTTTCTCAGAGTCTTTTAAATGATGTTAATGTGTAAATGTTAAATGTTCAGTGGTTCAGGAGGAGATACTGGTCCAAGTCTAGAGCCTCGACTGGGACAAGAACCAACATGTGACATTATAGATTTGAATCATTTCAAATATAAGGCGCCTCGACAAACTATGATAAAAGTGACACTTATCGTCAGGAAACTTCGTCACCTTCTAGTCTCCACAGAGATGTTTTTACAGGAGTTTTTGCTGTTTTAAATATGTGCTCGCCTCTCCACAAATCAGACCTGTAACTGGCCTGGTTGTGTCACCTGCTTTTCTACATGGACATATATGTGTTTCAAAGTACTTACATCACCCAGGAGACAAGCCGGCAGCAGAAAAGTGACACAGAGGAGCTTTAATACTGTGTCATAATAATATGCATTGCACAACAGTTTTCTAACGCTCCCCCTGATCTCTGCACACGCTCTGCTCCATCATAACTCGATTTGTTTGTCTGATATCACCACTTCAGACGGACGACCTTTGACCTCCCCATAAGCACAGTGGCGTTACATAAGCCGTTCAAGTATGGAGCAAAGGGAGTGAAGATTTAGAGACGATTTGAAGCACTTTGCATCACTTATGTATACAGTGGTAATCCAGGGAGATTAGCACCGACGCTAAAAGGTAGATTAAAAGTGACCAAAGCTGTTCACATGTGAGAGCGGAGCAGGAGCGCTGTCTGGGATTACAATGAACAAACCGACAAAGCGGCGACGGTTCAGACCTGGCACTTTGGGAGGAACAGGGGAAAGCGTCCGACTGCATTAAGATTATGCTGTGGCGTGTTTGTTCTGGCTCGTTTATGGAAGTTTAACAGAATTGTGATCAAATTGGTTGGGGATTTTTACTATGTTTGGTCAAATAGTCAAACCTCTGTCAGTAAAAGGTAAGGTGCATTTTAGAGAAATTTGACCCATCCGTCTTGTTTCTCTGCTCGGTCAGGACAGATTTATGTAGCTGAAAGATCGTACCTACTGTGCAAAAAGTTCAGATTTTGTAAGAATAAATCAAACTTTTGTGTGTGTTTCCGACTGTTTATCTAAATGGACAGAGCTAACCCGCTAATGTTTCACATAGAAGTGAGCATGGGCGCACTTCTGGCTCTAATTTTTCTATTCAAAATCGCTGAATTTTTACGTGTGGAGAGGCACCGGCCGTTCGTGCCTCACTTGGACTGACTTTAAGGCTGTGAAAAGGCGCCGGTGAGGCACGTAGTTACCTGGCCTCATGGTAGGGGGCGCTCGTGAGCCAAGAGATTCTTGCAGCTCCCACAGAATAGTGACAGCAAGATACAATTTAGAGTTAGCAAGTCAAGTTTATCAATCCTTCACTTTTTTCTTCTTGTCTGTTGTACTTTTTAAATGGAGGAAGATACATATTAAAGCTCAGTTTTCTAAACTGGACTTTGGGTCGAAGCAGGAGGTTAGAATTAAAGGACCAACGCTAAAGGAGATAAATGGTTTGCTCCAGACGACGGGACCAAAGACTCGCGCTTTTCAAACAGAGTGGTTCACACAAAAAGGCTGGAAATACAAAACCAGCTTTTTATTTCATACTATTAGAGCTGTTTCATATGGACTTCAGAACTTTTATTTTGAAATTCTTTTTTATTCTGGCCACAAGTCACTGGGAGAGACACTGTCCCGGGTCAAAACGTACCGACACCTGGTTTATATGTTTGTAAATGTGATTGTGACACATCAGAGCCTCATGAACCTCACACACGTCACTGATTTACACTAGAAAACCGTTTTTTATTTCACGTCTGTGTCTGTAAATCAAGATATGAACATTAATAACAGACAAATCAGGCGCCGTCTTTCTCCGAGGTCGCT
The DNA here is from genome assembly GCA_019594935.1 of Periophthalmus modestus. Taxonomy (NCBI): domain Eukaryota; kingdom Metazoa; phylum Chordata; class Actinopteri; order Gobiiformes; family Gobiidae; genus Periophthalmus; species Periophthalmus modestus. Next base: position 2,422,383 of record JAIEZT010000068.1, read on the forward strand.
CCCGCTAGCGTTAGCAAGAGGTTTGTTTGACACCGTTTCCTGCTAAACCGGCGGTGCAGGTGGAAAGAGGCGTTACCTCCAACAGCCTCGCTCCTGATTGGCTCTTTGGTTGCTATGATACTCACGGTCAGATTTCAGAGCCTGTAACTGCTCCAGCCTCGACGAGCTTCATTTGTGTTTTTATTGCTCAAAAATAAACATGTATTTGCACTGCGGGGTCGCCTCTGCACAGATCTGACCTGTAGATTAACCCGATGGCATCACCTGCTCGTCTTCTCTCCACCACAAAAGTTCCACAGTGCACCTTTAAATGTCAGCTATTGAAAACAACCTGCGACTGTAAACATTTGGACGGCTTAAATTGACTGCTCCTGAGACGCTGCTGTGTATCGATTTCCTTTACCCAGACACAGAGTTAAATAAGTGGGTCATAAAGTACGTTGACCCGCCCCCTCCCGTCGTAGGTCAGCCAATAGGAGCGCGGCGCTGTGGATTTGATGGACACTGCGGAGAGGAGCAGCGGGGAGGGTCCAGAGCGATGAGTAAACGAAGAGAAAGTCAAAATAGAAGGATTGGACTCGCCGTGTGGTCGGGATACTCGTACTGGCGTGTGGTTTTCAAACGCCACGGACTACTGTAGATATAGCTGCTTTAAAATGATTTACTGAGGATAAAAGTGGAGAATAGAGGTAAGGTGGAGGTAGCACGGTTTGATTTAGCGGCGTCTTCAGTAGCTCCTATAATTCTTAAGTTATACTCATCCAATTTTAGCAGGAGATAAACTGAACCTCCCCAGATTTTTGTCAATATATAAGGTTCTAATTGTTCACTTACACTTGAACTTTATTGTCTGAGGTTTATTCACAAACACCTTTTCTTTAAGATAGACCCACAGGAAGAAATCAGGACTAGTCAGGTCTGTGGAGATCACATACTGCCCCCTGTCTGTGAAAAACACTTATTATTCCTTTAATGGCATTTACTCTTGGGGCATCTCTGGTATTAAAATGTGGACAGTAACACCGCTGGGTTTGTGAATTTGACCCATGTGACTCAAAGTACCACTGTACAATGAGGGTTCGTTCCTCGGTGCTGTATTTGCTCAGATTAATGTGGGAAGGGTCTTTCTAAATGCTCTGGAAAAATAAAAGAAAAATATTTAGAAACAAAAGAGTTATGAGTTTTTTTCAACTGTCAGTGACTTTTGTACATAGAGTTTTTTTGTTTTTTTTAAGGTCTTACAAAAGGCAGAGGTTTGTTGCTTCAGTATCTTGATTTTTAAACAGATTTTGAATATGAAATGATAATTGTTTATTCTTAATTTTACACAGACATTGTTCGGTTCTATAATCTACCAGATCCTTGAATTTCATTGTATGTTTTTGGATAAATGAGCCGTGCCAGGGGCTTTATTCACAGTTTGAGTTGCTCGTTTTTGGACATTAGTGATATGAAGGGTTTGTTTGAAATGATTCACGCTGTAGATCATGTACAGAAGTATAACTATACAAAATGAACTGTGAACTCTGTTGCTATGTTCTGTAAATCCACTGTTGATCCTGATCTTTGTGTCAGGTGAAAGGCTTCAGGTGGTGAGAGAATACAAATATCTTGGTGTTATTCTCGATCCAAAACTTTCATTCAAGTCCCATGTCAAAACCATAAGTAACCAAATTAAATTCAAACTCAGCAACTTTAGACACATTAGATCAAATGTCCATCAGAGCTGCTAAAATATTTAAGTTTTCCATGATTCTATCCACTCGCACTACTACCACAGCCCTCGAACCTGTTCACACTCTGTACAAACCTGTTCACACTCTGTACAAACCTGTTCACACTCTGCACAAACCTGTTCACACTCTGCACAAACCTGTTCACGCTCTGTACAAACCTGTTCACACTCTGCACAAACCTGTTCACACTCTGTACAAACCTGTTCACGCTCTGCACAAACCCGTTCACGCTCTGTACAAACCTGTTCACACTCTGCGCAAACCTGTTCACGCTCTGCACAAACCCGTTCACGCTCTGTACAAACCTGTTCACACTCTGCACAAACCTGTTCACACTCTGCGCAAACCTGTTCACGCTCTGCACAAACCTGTTCACGCTCTGCACAAACCCGTTCACGCTCTGTACAAACCCGTTCACACTCTGCACAAACCTGTTCACACTCTGCGCAAAAACCTGTTCACACTCTGCGCAAACCTGTTCACACTCTGCGCAAACCTGTTCACACTCTGCACAAACCTGTTCACACTCTGCACAAACCTGTTCACGCTCTGTACAAACCTGTTCACGCTCTGTACAAACCTGTTCACGCTCTGCACAAACCTGTTCACGCTCTGTACAAACCTGTTCACACTCTGTACAAACCTGTTCACTCTCTACAAACCTGTTCACACTCTGCGCAAACCTGTTCACACTCTGTACAAACCTGTTCACACTCCGTACAAACCTGTTCACACTCCGTACAAACCTGTTCACACTCTGTACAAACCTGATCACACTCCGTACAAACCTGATCACACTCCGCACAAACCTGTTCACACTCCGTACAAACCTGTTCACACTCCGTACAAACCTGTTCACACTCCGTACAAACCTGTTCACACTCTGTACAAACCTGCTCACACTCGGTACAAACCTGTTCACACTCTGTACAAACCTGATCACACTCGGTACAAACCTGCTCACACTCGGTACAAACCTGCTCACACTCGGTACAAACCTGCTCACACTCGGTACAAACCTGTTCACACTCGGCACAAACCTGTTCACACTCTGCACAAACCTGTTCACACTCTGTACAAACCTGTTCACACTCTGTACAAACCTGTTCACGCTCTGTACAAACCTGTTCACGCTCTGCACAAACCTGTTCACACTCTGCACAAACCTGTTCACACTCTGTACAAACCTCTTCACACTCTGTACAAACCTGTTCACACTCTGTACAAACCTGTTCACACTCTGTACAAACCTGTTCACACTCTGCACAAACCTGTTCACACTCTGCACAAACCTGTTCACACTCTGCACAAACCTGTTCACACTCTGTACAAACCTGTTCACACTCTATGCAAACCTGTTCACACTCTGTACAAACCTGTTCACACTCTGCACAAACCTGTTCACACTCTGTACAAACCTGCTCACACTCTGCACAAACCTGATCACACTCTGTACAAACCTGTTCACACTCTGTACAAACTTATTCACACTGTATTGGTGTCAGAAGTGGGAACATTTTGGGGAAATTACACATTCAGTTGTTATAATATTTTGTTTTAAAAGTTGATTTCCATGGCAACGGTCCTAATTTCTGACATTTTTCCTGACGTTATCTCGAAATAACCCACGATTTACAAGCTCAAACCTGCAGATATCCAACTCTGGGCACGTCTAACTCTTTAGAAACAATTTACAAACTCATTACACAAACAGGGCTGTACTTCCTGGAAAACCCCCAGACTACAGATGTTTGCATTGTGATTCTGAGCAGAGCTTTGTTTCCTGATGTGTAAAGACAGAGACTCGTTGGAGGTTCGGCAGGAGGAGTGATACTGTCGATAAAGGACGGATCAGCGGGATTCCAGTCGCTCCGGTGAACTGCTGAGATCTGTCTCGTGTTTGTCTGGATTTAACCATCGAAAAATTGGACTCAGAGCTCTCATTATTTCTTAACACCGGGCTTAAGGATCGGAAGTCGCTTTTATCCATTGGAGAAAATGTATTGAGCGTGGATTAGATCGACAAACAAAGACAAAAATGGAGATATATTTGGTTTACGAGATAGATACAGGATTCAAAAAGTCTGAAAAAAGTGACACTTATCGTCCAGGAACTGTAGATTTTTTCATGTGATACTTTTACTTCTCTGTAGTTGTACTTCACAAAACTGAGTACTCTGCAAACCACTCGATGGACCCTGCTCGTTCCTGATTGGCTGATCCATCTGTCAATCACATGCAGCAGAACTTAGAGATAAAACCTGTGTCCAGACTAAACACCTCTGTAAAATATTAGAGTAGTGTGTATTTACTACAGATTTGGGATTAGCGTAAATGTGGAGCTTAAAAAGTACAACCTGGCAACCCGCTCAGGAATGTTCCACAGTACGACATTAAACATACCGATCTCCAAGGAAACGCACAGTAAATTACAAGTCAGAGAGGTGGAAAGGGGTCAGAATTTCAAGGTATCGATGACTCAAAACCTGAAATAGTTTCCATGCAGGATGAAGGTGAAGTGTAAAGCCACAGTGAGGAACTTTACAGACGAAGCAGTGATCAGAGTCTGTAGTTGTGTTTCATCTACTGTAAACTCAAGAAAAAACGTAATGATCTTATGGTGAAACATGTGAAATCTTTGCAGCTTGTCCAGACGATACATCTATTCTACAAACATCTAAATATGTTTAAGACGTCACAACATACTCCTCCATACTCCGCCAAAACCTTCAGTCGTCCAGGTCTGATCCAAAAGACGAAGTTTAAATCTGTCAACTGGACAAACTGTTGTAAGAGTGAAGATGTTTCGCTGCTCATCCGTGCTAACATGCTAACATCTGAGCTTCACTGTCGTCAGAGGAGTGGTGAGTGTCTCTGAGATGAACAGCAGACTGTGGTCCTGAGCTGCTCTCACGCCGGTTTTGGTTCACACTTTTATGGAGTGGCTGCTAAAACATATGTAACAGTAGGACTATTTAATTCTACATAAATACTATCAGTAATGTCTAAACATTGCTCAGAACAGAAGAGCAGAAGTGTACTAGATTACTTACTTCTGTAGACCCACAGAATCAATAGTCTGTTGTGAATTTATGTTACAGAAGTTATTATGAAGTTCATACCTAGTACCTAGTAGTCTACAGACCCGGGTGCAGGACTGAGGGTGCATTCGAGATTCAAAGGGGCGCAAACATAATACGTTTCCATTAAGTGGCATTATTTTAGGCGCCTGAAATCAGGGTGCAAACATGTTTTTTACTGAGGTTGCAATGCACCCTTTCTCCTGGTAGCCTACCGTGCAAAATATTATATATAACCTTACTGTCAAAAAAAGAAATCTGCTTGGTCAGAGTTGCACAATGAAGAGTCGCTATTTTTCCCATAGTCTGATTTATCCACAGTCACTAATGTTTAGAGTTCATTAGCATAGTGAGCTAGCTAGCAAGTCAAAGTGCGGACTGTGACTTTATTTAATCCACAACGAAATCCACCTGCTGCGTTCTCCTGTAAAATAGCTACCCTAAGATGGGTACTTTTCCATCTCAAAGACACTAAACGCTCCTTTGAAGATGGTGAAGTTCAGATCTGAGCCAGAGAAAAGTTGGGAAATGGTTTGAGAGGAGAGTTAACAACCTTCCTGACCAGAACTGAAGAAGCGACTTGGACGAGCAGCGAAACGTCTTCACTCCAACGATTTCTCCAGTGACAGATTTAAACTTCGTCTTTTGCTGCAAACCAAATAACACAGAACAGTTCTAGAGAGAAAAAACGCACAAACAATACAGAATCAGGCTCTAAAACACAACCAGCTCATTTTAAACAGTTGGCAGTGATTCTGACCATCCTAATTACTCACCATGATGAGTTTATAAGCTTCTATCACCACTGAGACCAGAGCGGAGTTTTACCGTCACAGAAAAGCTAACAATAACTAGCAATCTAACTGATACTTCCTGCTCATCAACAGTAATAAGATGCAGACATAGTACTGTACTTCAGTAAAAATGTATCTGTACTTTACTTCAGTAGATTTTACACTTTTTACTTTTACTTCAGTACATTTGAGCGCAGTATCTGTACTTTTTCCACTATATTTTAGATCTGGACTGAAAAGTATTTTTTATAATTGTCTGAAAAAGCTGAAGGTTCATAAATTGAGCAAATAAAAATATACAAATAAGGAAAAAATATCGATTCTGAACAAAATACAGCACAAACTGCACTAGAACTGTGACTTTTTACTCTTAAAGTACATTCATTTCATGTGATACTTCTACTTTTGTATTTTTTACTGTGGTATTTGTACTTTTAATTAAGTAACACTTGTTCCACCGCTGCAGATAGAACAGTCTAGACTTATTTTGACGTCAGGAGAAACACAAATCTGTTCAAATACACGAGTCAAAAACAGGTACCGCTCCTTTAAGAACAGAATCAGAGAGCCGGTTCTTTGCTTCGTGCTGTTTGCTTTGGCAATGAGCCGTGACCGCCACATCACCCTTATCGACAACTTAAACACTCAAACATTATCCCACATTTATCCGAGTAGATGCGGAATGACCAAACATGACCTCGCAATTACTCGCGGCCTTGAGAGGTAGATTAAATAAAACAGCGGTAATTGCTATATGCTACAAACGGGTCATTCAGAACCAGAACAATCGTATCTCAGTGCAGCTTGAGGCTCTCTGGAAACATTAGCTGAATACAGATGGAAACAGACACGGCGTTAGCGAGGCTGTCGTTAGCGCCCGAGCGAAGAGCCACATCAGCTTTAGTCAAAGTGAGGAGACTTTACCCAATTCAACGCTTCAGAAATGATGTTTAAAATACTGTTAAATCTCCGCGTGCACTAATTGGATTGTGATTTTGAGGTGGAAGGTTCTCACAAGTTTGCAAAATGACTAAAAAGAGAGATTTTAAAAGCGCTGTACCTGTTTTTAGCGTCTTTAAAAGGTGAAAAACGAGAGCTAATTCATGTACAACCGGCTGTTATCGCCTGATGCTTTAGTGAATCGGCTCTTTTCAGCGAGTCCTTAATGTGAACCGCAGGAATCAGACCTAAATTTTTAAAAGAACTGGATCTTTCTTTGTACTTTTTATGCATTTTTACGCTGATTAAGGCTGAAGCTGCACGAGAATCAGAGCAGACAGCAGAAAAGTAGAGATTTGAGCACAAAAAAAACACATTTTCGCATCTTAATAACAGTTATTTTTAAATTATTATTATTGCAGTGGAGCATTTTATTTAGATTTCACAGGTTAAACCCACTTTCACTCTGAGTTTGAATCGTTTTAAACACGTCCGAGCCTCGATCATTCGTCTCTGCGATTAGTTCGGAGGCTCACGTCGGCTTCTGTCTTTGAACGGCTCTTTCAAACGAACGGCTCCAGAAGATTCGGATCCCGTAAAAGAGCCGAACGTCCCATCACTTCTCTGCATTCCAGCCTCACTAATGACTCACCGTGATGAGTTTATAAGCACTTTTAACCACTCAGAGATCACAAAAATGATCTTGAATTAAAGCAGACGGCACACAGACGACTTATTTAATTAATCTAATTTATTCTTATTTGACACTTTATTCTTATTTGACACTTTATTCTTATTGCACGAATTTTTATTGACACTTTATTCTTATTGCACGAATTTTTATTCTTATTTAAACGACTTTTTATTCTTATTTCTTATTCTTAAATTTCTATCCTGTGGTTGTGGCATCTGTTAACTAAGAGAATTTCCCTTCGGGGATCAATAAAAGTGATTCTGATTCTGATTATTTGGACCATAAAGCGAAAAACAACTAGCATTCTAACGCGTACTTCCTGATTATCAGCAAGAAAACGGCTTGGTTTGATGCAGGCAGCACGTCGCGGACTTATTTTGACCTGAAGAGCTGCTTTTACTCTATATCTGAGCTGGAGCAAGACAAATTTAGCTCAGACTCATGTGAAAAATGGGGTTGAGGACGTTTGAAGTCTGACACACTGACTCAGAAAAGTTGCGGCGATGAAGCAAAACAAACTCCGCAGACGCTTGTTCGCTCGTGTTGCTGATAGTTGACTTGTGTCTTATAAAAACCAGCGTCTGTTTCCTGTTTTCTCGATGCACAGAACTGGCCTGAAGATTGAAAACATGATATTTCCAGATTCACAAAGCATCACCTGCCAAAGCGTCGCGTTACATAAAGAGACATTAAAGCCGCAGCGCCGCTCCCGGGGACCAGGATTACGTAAGCGGCAGGATTTTACCGTGTGAATCTTTTGGGTTGGTAAAAGCCGACGATAAACCAGAAGTAGTTTTGTGTTTATCCACGTCTCACTGCGACACAAATATGGAGTTAATTACATCTTTTTTGTGAATTGCAAAGATTAAAGCTTCAGTATCACACAAAACTGACTTTTATGAGCTTTAAATCATGTTATTATGACCTGGAGTTGTGTTTTGTTCCATGTTTGAGTAACACTTTAATATTAGTCTCCAAAATACTCTGTTCCACCTTGTGATGTCATGAAGTGGTAGTTTTCAAGTGAACAGCTCCTTTTTACCTTTTAATCAGTAGAGTTTGGCAATTCCAAGACTGAAATGATCCAAATGATTCTAGTGAAGGTGTGTGGAGTTTAAAAACACAGTGGAGCACTTCCTGTATTACCACATGATGACATCACAAGGTGGAACAGAGCGTTTTGAGTGTTTTCTGGGTCCACATTACACTGTTTTCTGATGTTCTGATGTTGTTTCCTCATCACAAACAGACCTGGAGTTGTGTTTTTTGTTTCATTCTCACACGTTTAACACACAAACCTGCAGATTTAAGCTGAGTTCTTCTCTCAAACACTTTGTTCCACCTTGTGATGTCATCATGTGGTGATACAGGAAGTGCTCCACTGTGTTTTTAAACTCCACACACCTTCAGTAGAATCATTTGGATCATTTCAGCTCCTGGAATTGCCACTTATCTCGACTGAACTAAAGATAAAAAAGGAGCTGTTAAAACTGTTGAAAACTACCACTTCATGACATCACAAGGTGGAACAGAGCATTTTGGAGATGTACAGACTCATAATAAAGTGTTACTCAAACATGTGAATGAAATAAAACATAACTCCAGGTCTGTTTTTGATGAGGAAACAACATTAGAACATAGACCAGAAAACTGTGTAATATGGGCGCAGAAAACACTCTGTTCCACCTTGTGATGTCATCATGTGGTAATACAGGAAGTGCTCCGCTGTGTTTTTAAACTCCACACACCTCCATTTCCTCCATTTCTAGAATCATTTGGATGATTTCAGTGCTGGAATCGCCAATCTAGACTAAAAAAAAATGTATAAAAAGGAGCTGATAACTTGAAAACTACCACTTTATGACATCACAAGGTGGAACGGAGCATTTTGAGCTTTGGAGATGTTACAGACTAATAATAAAGTGTTACTCAATGAAACAAAACACAAGTCCAGGTCTGTTTTTGAGGAGGAAACAACATTAGAGCACAAATCAGAAAAAAACAGTGTAAAATGTGAACTTTAAAATGCAAAATCCAGGTAAAATTTAGATTTATTTCTTAAAAAAACTCAGTATGTTTGGGTGACGTCAGGACTTTCACACGGAGCTGATGTAATTTCCGTATGTACATAGCGTCATGCGTGTTGTGTAGGATTTTACAGGTTAATACTGTGGCACATTTTATGATACAGAGACTAAAACCAGCACCAAACCCTCGAATCCCGACCGTCTGACTCTGATTCTTACATCCAAAATCACCTTGAAAACATCATTCAAATCAGCCACTTCGGTTATTACCTTCTGCATTTTCCCAAATCTGAACGAGACAGCACGACTCTACCGTAAAACCACAAAACTGAATATTTATGAGAACACAAAATTCACCAGATTATACCAAACCTTATCTTAGCACCACACGCCACCAACTTCAAATGATGTTTTAAGCGACGTGTCATTTCAATTATGCTGAATTACAGATTGTAAAGTTCAGGGCTGCAGATAGGGGGCGGCGCCGCGGGGGTCTGTGCGTGTTACCGGCTCTGCCAAATCAGGACATTAGCGGAGACCTCAGCGCGGCACGGGGCGGGTTACAGTGCGGCAGATTAAAGGAGGTTTTATACTGTAGCGGGAGACTCCAAATATAGGGAGTCTTAGTTCAAATCTCATAAGCGAGGTTCGTGTTATTTGCATATTACAATTACTTTTCTCTTCGCGCCTGTACTACACCTATTACTACTTCCATCCATTTTCTTCTGCATAGTCCCTCCGTTGTGTCCTGGGTCGGTTTGGGATTATGTACGATTGTGGGAAAGTTGACCAGACTCAGAAAAATAATACATCTTTACAAAAAACGATGGTCCATGGTTCCCCTGATGGACTAAAGCTGAGTGAGTTTAAACTGTCCCAGCAGGAAGGACCTCCCCCAGGTAAAAAAAATCCTTCCATCCAGTTTCTTCTGCTTATCTAGGGCCGGGTCGTGGGGGCAGCAGGGACTCCCAGACTTCCCTCACCCCAGACACGTCCTCCAGCTCCTCCGGTGGGACCCCAACGTGTTCTCAGTCCAGCCCAGACACATAGTCCCTCCAATGTGTCCTGGGTCGGTTTGGGATTATGTGCGATTGTGGGAAAGTTGACCAGACTCAGAAAAGTAATACATCTTTACAAAAAACGATGGTCCATGGTTCCCCTGATGGACTAAAGCTTACATCCAGTTTCTCCTGCTTCTCTAGGGCCGGGTCGTGGGCCAGCAGGGACTCCCAGACTTCCCTCACCCCAGACATGTCCTCCAGCTCCTCCAGTGGGACTCCAAGGTGTTCCCAGGCCAGACAGAGACAAAGTCCCTCCAGCGTGTCCTGGGTCTTCTCTGAGGCCTCCTCCCGGTAGGACATGCCTGGAACACCTCCCCAGGCCCCCCCAGGAGCCTCCTCAGCTGCTCCTCTCGACGTGTAGGAGCAGCGGCTCTACTCCGAGCTCCTCACCCTGTCCCATTCTGCAGAGGAACCCCATTTCGCCCGCTTGTATCTGCTATCTGGTCCTATTATTACTATTTCTACTTGCATATTGCGATTAGTTCCAGTTTTTTACGACTACCATCACCCGCTCACACGCAGCTTCATACATTAGAAGTGTCTTGCAAAAGGACACAACGACAAACGCTTTACTGCTTGTGATTGTGATTCGGGTTGTATTATTTTGCGCTGGGATCTGGTCTTTACAGCAAACCAGTTTTAAAAGTGTCAACTTGTTGTGCACATGAACACAGAGCATCAGTTTTACACAAATCGACCAAATTTATCTCATATTTTAGCAGCAAAGCTTTTCCCAAATTCCAGATTAAAATAAATGGGCGTGGTTTAATCGCATTTATGGCAAAAGTGGGCGGGGCAGAATAAGAAATACTGATTTGTAAGTTCACACAGAGGTTATCTGAGCTCAGCTTTGGCCACATGGGGAAATAATGGTTTGATATGTAAATTAATGTTAAAGTTCCACAGTGTTGCCTTTCGGAGAACAACATTAATGAATATTCAGTGAAATATACGTGGCAAATTTCCCTGAAGTTCCCTTATTCTGTCCTTGCTAGTCGTTCCAACACGTTTCTCTTTGATAACTCCACCAGCTGTTGTTTATCCAAATTCACAGTAGTTCCATCCATTTTTCTGTCACTCTTTTGTGGAGAGCCCAGGCCACCTCCACACCTGTGCTCTCCAGGTGACCGCTGCTTTTGAATGTGGCTCCACGTGTCCTTTTTGATGTAGTATTTCCAGTTTTTTCCTCTTCCATTTAGGGACAAAGTGTCATTTGCAGAGTAACAGCTGTCCGGTGCCGTAACAGATTGGTGGCTGTGCTAATCTAAGCTGTAAGCAGGGGGAACCACTGCCAGCTTAATCTATTCATCATGGCTAGAATATGTAGAAAGGAGCGGGCAGGCTAAAGCTAAACTGGTCCCACCTCCGTATAAGCGTCTCCAGATGGTTACGAGCACTACTGACCCTGACTCCGCCCCCATTAGCGTAGCAGCTTTACAGCTTTAGCCACAAATGAAAAAGAAATAAACAAGTGTTGATTATCGGGAAGATCAACTCACAAAGCACGTCACTCTGGGAATGGGTTTAAACTGTAAAACTGTAACATGGTCAATATTTTCAGACTAACCGTCATTTTATTACTTAATTGCAAGATAGGGTCAAATACCTCAAGCCATAAAGTAAACTCTTATTTCTCAAGCAAACTATGCACAAGGTTTGAGAACTGAACCATTTGCAAATACATTTCTATTGTGAGATGTGGATAAACTTGGTAACCCTTAACTATCAGCCATAAATCAGGGATTATCCATCCGTCTGTTTTATCCATTCATCCTTCCACTTTATCCAGGGCCGTCTGCGGAGGCAACAGAGATGCCAAACGCACTTCCTCCAGCTCTTACAGGGAGATCTCAAGGCTTTCCCAGGCCAGTCAAGAGACATAGTCCCTCCAGTCAGGTCTGGGTTTTCCCCAGAGCCTCCTACTAATGAGATCTCCCCAGAGAACATCTCCCCAGAGAACATCTCCCCAGGAGGCATCGAGAACAGATGCCTCAGCCGCCTCTGTTGGTGGCTCTACTCTGAGCTCCTCCTGTGTGACGGAGCTCCTCAACCTTTCTCTAAGGCAGCGCCCATCCACCCTGCGGAGGAAACCCATTTCACTGACTGTATCTGCGATCTTGCTCATTCTGTCTTTACACAAAGCTCATAACCATAGATGAGGGAACATAAATCTAAACCAGGATGAAACCAGAGACCATAGGTGAGTGTAGGAAGGTAGATCTAAACCAGGACTAAACCAGAGACCAAAGGAGAGTTAAGGAACATAGATCTAAACCAGGACTAAACTACAGACCACAGGTGAGCGAAAGAATGTAGATCTAAACCAGAGACCATAGGTGAGCGAAGGAACATAGATCTAAACCACAACTAAACTAGTGACCATAGAAGTGTAGAATGTAAGTTCTCCTTCACCTCAACAGCTGCACTGATCCAACTGTCAATCTCTCGCTCCATCCTTCCTTCACTCGTGAACAAGACCCTTCAGTCAATACTTCGATCAAAATTATAATTCCGACTTTACTCATTATTTTATCTTTAGTTCATTCAAGCAACTTAGCAGAAAAAATACATTGCAACTCCTTGGTTCTGCTGTAGTTCAGGTCTAAATCTGTTCTAGTCCAGATTTTTGTATTATTTTATTATCTTACTATTTTAAACACCCAATTGCAAGATGTAAGTCCAGTATAGGCCTGTATAACTACTCGAGCAAAAACCCTACAGAAATACTACAGTGGTTGAAGCCTGCACACTCAGGTCCTCTCGGTTTGGTTTGATCCTGGTTGAGTCCTGATGTCGACAGGGTTTGGTTCAGTTCTAGCTCTGGTATAAGTCCAAGTTTAGTCCCAATTTTGATGTTGCATGTGCACGAGACTGAACAAACGCAACCGAAATGCCTCGACTACACGATCGTCTTAATACAGAATGATTTATGCAAAAATTTAACAACAACGACATTTGATTTGGTTAAGACAGACACCAGCCTAAATAACCGGATTATTCCAGTGTGCTTTGAAATACCAGGACTGATACAATCTCCTAATTGAATCTCCACAGTTTCGAGATCAAAATAAGGCCCCCTCCCCGTGTCACTTCTGATGAGTGAATGGATTTGGTCTCATGTTATTTTAGGAAATGAACGAGACAGACATTCATTATTGATTCGTGTTTGGCAGCGACGGGAATTGGAGAAAGAATGAGGCACAATATTAAAAAGTGAACAATTTTTTTAGTGATAGAACTGGTGAGACTAATAGCTAGAACAAATCGTTGGAGTCGTGTCAGAATACATCAGGAGGCAGCAAAAAAGACATGAAAAAACGGAAATGCTCCAGAAAAAGCAGCTGAAGTAAAAGTCCCTCGTGAACAATGAACCGAACTCCTTCGAAACAACAAACTCCATCCTATTCTGTGTCTTTTAAAGCCCGACTTATGTCCTGTGAAGAAGTAAAAGTACACTTAATTAGATAAAAAAGTTATCAATTACAAGTACTGTTGCCAAAATTGTACTTAATTAAAAGTGAAACGTATGCATCAAAGTACTAATTACTTTCTAACGAAGCTTTAGTAGCAGAATTAAGTTGTTTTAAACTGAATCTTACATATTCTCTGAGTTCTGGCCGATCAAATACAGCGAAGTACAAGTACACAGTTATCCAAAGTACAAATATAGGCTTAAAACAACAAGAACAACAACATAGGATCACGACAAACCATTAAAATGAACCGTTTTGCAGGTTTTTAAGAGTAAGTAAGTAAAAAATCAGGTGTTTTAATCAACCTGCTCAGTCCAGTATAGTTTAGTAAATGGAAGTAATTTAGCACAAGACGTTCAAGGCGTTAGAACAAATCCTACCTGATGTTTGAGAGAATGAACTCCGCTTAAATTAAACAAATGAGCTTAAAAAATCTACTCAAAAAAGCAAAAATACCCCTCTACTCAACTGCAGTAACATGAGTATTTGTACAGAGCTGCTCTCCTCCTCGTGTACTTCGCTTTACGACACAAACTGCTTCATTCTCATTTGAAGATGACACTTTAAATGTCTTTTCCCCGTTTTCCGACTGCGCCTCGTGTGATTTTGATAATAGACAAAAGAGAAACCCCCAGAGGACACAAACCCACGAGTATTATATCTACACAAAACCTTCACAGACACAAAAAGTAACGCCGAGTCAAACCTGGAACAGAAATTATGACGTGTACTTTTTAAAGGACGCAGTATTATTGTACAATTCCAAGTCTAATAAAGGTGGGACGCTGTGTAAAACTTACAAAAAATACAGAATACACTGATTTTGCAAATCCTTCTCAACCTGTATCAAACTTAACACACTGCAAAGACGTGATATTTAATGTTCAAACTGATTTTTTATGCAAATATTCACTAATTTTCAATTTGATGCCTGCAACACGTTCCAATAAAGCTAAGACAGTTAATTGCTGCCACCAAAAATGAACCAACAAAAAAAAAAAAGTCAAATTAAAACAAAAAAAAAATCTATAAGCCCAGAGTGCCACTTCTGGCCCCTGCATAGAGACCCCTAGTGGATGAATATTGAACTAAAATGAGCCAGAGTGACAGTGACAAGATGGAAAACTCCCCAAACAAAATCATCTTCTCAGCAAATTGTTGGGTTTTTTTGTTAATAATGTTTTTAGTAACAGCTTGCAGAATGTCTAGAGGTACATTTTATATTCTTTTTGGATAAATTAGCGAGCCCAATGGGTCAAATTTGGCCCTGATTAATTAGGGAATAAAGGGTTAAAATTTAAAAAGTGGATATTTCAGTGTTCAGTGAACTTATAGCAGTGATTTAATGCAATGTTCATAATTTTCCAAAGAAGAAAAAGGTTCTTGGGTTCTCCAGAGTTAAAATCCACCTGGAACGTTCCACAGGTGAACTGGAAACAACAGGTGAGTGAGGATAAAAGGAGCATCAACGAAGGGCTCAGTCTTTCACAAGCATTAAATATCACGTCTTTGTAGTTTATTCAGTTCAATATAGCCTGAAAAGGACTTGAAAATCGTTGTATTCTGTATTTT
This sequence comes from Periophthalmus modestus, assembly GCA_019594935.1. Lineage (NCBI taxonomy): Eukaryota > Metazoa > Chordata > Actinopteri > Gobiiformes > Gobiidae > Periophthalmus > Periophthalmus modestus. The sequence goes on from JAIEZT010000068.1 coordinate 2,437,759, forward strand.
TTTAAGTTTTACACAGCGTCACATCTTCATTTGAACTGGAGTTATAATTACAGTATTTAGTAATGGAGATATAGTATTGGAGACCTCTGCCAAGGCATTAGCCCTGTTGATAATGGCAATGATATTCATGGGTTGCAACTTTCTTTACTAGATGAACTTTTAAAGCTACCATCTTTAATTTTCTTTTTGTTTTTCACCAGTAGATGGCAGTTGTGAAACCTGGTCCTGCTCTCCTCACCTGGCCCCTCCCACCTCGCCTCACCTGGCCCCTCCCCCTATCCTCACCTGACCTTTGTTCTATCTGATTTTCTTCTCATCAGCCCAAATTTTGCACAGGATCAGACAGAAGTAGCACAGACTGCCTCTAGTGGTGACATCTGAGAATACAACAGGGGCGGGTCAGCCAATAATTACAAACGGTCGCTTTCATTCAATTTGTTTTAAATTGGCAACTGCTATGGTAATATTTTTTCATCCTTCTGAAATCCGTGGATAAACACAATTTGAATATAGACTGAGAATCTTCGAGGTCGGGTCTGGGATCAAATTCTTCCATTTTTAAGACAACCACTCTCAAAAATGAAAAGAACGCGACGCACACTCACATGGCCGATGTCCAAAAACTTTTTTATCATTCTGAGATTACGTTTCGAGCAAAAAGCCTTCAGCAGATCTCTTTTCGGATCTTTCTGAAGCGTAATCTCAGAACGATAAAAAAAAACGGGTTTGGACATCGCCCGTCTGAGTGTGCTTTGCATTTTTGAAGTCGCTGCTTCTGCATTTGCACCTCCACGAGAGATATCGGTTTGTGCTTTCTGCTCGATTTAAAGACGACATATTGAGCTTGTGTCTGTTCTGTCTGGATTATTGTGTTATAATATGGAGATTTTTGATGTTTTTTCCATCATTTGTGCCAAAATGAGTCTGCGACGCTGCCAAAACATATCAACGAGTAAGAAAATCAAATGGAGAACAAAGTAAGTACAAAAGCAGTAGGCGTGTCCCGCTGGTGGTGATAACGGCGGTAGATTGGAGTAATTCCGTCTTAAATACATCCACGAATCACTCTTAAGTCTAAATACAACTTCGAGAGGGTAAATGAAAAGGCGAAACAACATAATAGCAGTGTTAAAAGCTCTAAAAAGTCGATTACGCAGAATAGTCCAGCTTTAAGACTCCACTCCACTTTTTCCAACAACTCGCTCCAAAAGGAAATACGTTTTGCGCCATAAGACATGCTCAAAATATCTCTCATATTGCAGTTGCTAAGTTTTGGGGGCAGAAATCCAGACAATGACATTATTTGAGGCACAGCTCTGTTAAAATGTGTTACCTGGAGGCAGGTTTGTGGTCACAGGCAGAGATGAGCCGCTGATGGAAAGTTAATGACAGAAATGCGAGTGCTGCCGGAGCGGAGAGGAGGGAGTCTCGCTGGACTAAAGGTCATCTGCAGTTGTGGCAGACAGACATAAGCCCAGTTATTCAGTAATTAGGAGCAGCACTGCGGAGACTGAATGAACCCGGGCTGCCGTGGCGAGGCTGGATTTCAATGTGCACAAAGGTAGATGCATAACACGAATAAAATGTGTTTTGTGAGCGTAGACCTGCTGTTGTTCGTTGGTACATTGGGTTTTATTTGGTATATTTATTATTTTCTTGGTCTGATGGGGCCACATGAATTGAAATGGTGATTTGAATAAGCACAATAAGCTAATTTCCAGAACTAAAGTAGCATAATTTCGGCTGCAGACAGTAATAAATATATTGTAAAAATCTGCTTACCTCTACGAACATGTTCTGCAGTGTTTGTGGTTGTATTATGAGGATTTTTATGATACACTTTGAATAAAATCCTATCATTAAAGCATAAATCTAAGCACAATATTCAGTAGAAATATTGAAATTGGACAAAATTGTTCAGCATTTAGTGATTCCACACCAACTTCAACCAAATCTCTGGGTAAAACATTGTATAAAATCACGTTGGACAGGGTCAACGCCTTGGCAGAGGTCTGTGGTCTGGTGTAAAAAAGTAATAGTGACAGCAATGAATACACAAATACTCTGAAACTATATCGTATTCAACATTTACTGACAAACTATTCCCAGTAAAAACCAAGAAAAGGTCAAAACGTGTCACTCAAATCGTCCTGACTGTTCGTGCGTTTGTTTAAGTTGACATTTTGTGCTCTGTTGCTCGCTCTAAAACTGGAATATTTGGTTCTGAATTGTTAATTTCTGTCCAAACTGTTCTCATTAAGGGCCACAAATAAAAACGCTGACAAAGCCGAGGGCCGATTGAGGGCCGCAGACTTTAGACTAGACCTGGTAACACTTTATAACAGCTATAGACTATTTAGCCTTAATAAAACATGAAAAAACACTTAATTAATAATGAAAAAACACTTAATCAATAATGAACAAACAATTAATGATTCATGCTTAATAACTACTTAATTACAACCTTAATTAACACTGAATTAGCAGTGAATTGGCCTGTGTTGTGCATAGTTACTCATACTTATTTCACACTTAGTTACTCCTTAAATATGCACAAATACACATACAAATGGTTAGTTAAGTATTAACTCAAACACTTGTTAATTAAGGCCGTAATTAAGTTCTTATTAAGCGTGAGTCATTGTTAATTAAGTGTTTGTTCATGCTTTATTAAGGCTAAACAGGCTATAGTGATTATAACGTGTTTCTCTCGACCTTTATTCATGCTCCATCCTCAGTGGGACACGTTAAATATCTGAAATGGGCTTTTTAAAGTAGATTTTCTCGTTTTTGTGTCGACTCTGCTCCCGACGGGGCGACAGGTGCGTGAAAGGTTCAGAAAACTCTTGCACACTGTCCCACTGTGAGGACACCCTTTCCGGTCCAGCCCTTATGTAAGTTAAGAGACCGCCCCCTTCAGTTTAATCCACCAATCACAACAGTGAGTTACGTTACATTCACGATTAGACCCCAGTACACCTGCGAAATTGTGCATAATTCACTTTACATCAGTCTTTTGTGAGTTAAAAAGCATCGATAATGGGTCAGTCTTCAGGAAGTCCACACGCCCTGATCACTACCTGGTGTTTGACTCACGCCATCCACTGCAGCACAAACTCCGACAGAGCGTTTTTCCTCTTTTTCAAACCTGCAAAACACTTTAAGACAAAAACTGGTCGACCTAAAGGACCAAACCCCGAGAAATAAAGTAAGTAATGTGTCTACTCCATTCAGTTTAATGAAGAGAGAAGTGAGCGTTACACTGGAGAAACATAAGAGAAAGTACCAACACAGAGAGAGAGCAGCTCAGGACCACAGTCTGCTGTTCATCTCCAAAGAAAGAGAAAAGAAAAGGTTTGAGAGGAGAGTTAAAGACGCTATTTTTGTTCAGAAAAAACAGGAATGGAGGTCTGAGAAATCATCTGTCCCCCATCTACGACTCCACCCTCAGACTCAAACAAAGAGAACAAAAGCAGGGTCGTTAAGGGTTGAACAGGGTAATTTAACATTTTATAAAACTAAATAGATAAATGACGCCCCTGACAAGCTCATATACATCTCCCTAATAGCTCAGAGGGTAAATTTTCAGAAATAAACAGTAAAAAGTTCTGTTTAAGGCGATATGGGCCGAGAAAAATCAGTCTGAGGGCCGCATTTGGACCAGGGGCCACAGTTTGGACAGATTTTCATCACAAAAAACAAAAGTAGCTCTGCTGGTAAAGATCTGAAGGTTGCCGGTTCGAATCCTGCTTTTGACGTAAATATCGTAGGTTGAGCACAGGTTAGCGGCGCGATTCTGACTCTCACAGACGAATGTGGTTGTTGTGTCCTTGGGCAAGACACTTAACGCCTCGTAACACTGAAGTATGACTGTGGGAGTGATTTGCTGATGGAAAGCGCTTTTGACGGTAGAAAAACGTGGGGTTAGACGATCTTTAATAAAGTAATCGACTGTATGTATCTCGCTTTATGTCTCTTTTATAAATCCAGAATTAAGCCATCACATTTTCTGAAAAGCAGCCGCACACAACGATGAATAATCTACGTCGCTTTTGGATTAACAGTGAGCTTAATGTGTTATCTTAGCCAGGATTAAAAACAGTAATACAGCGCAAATGCTAGTCCACGCTCGCGCTTTACCAACGACCACGCAGACGGGAACATCTCCTCGAAAGTGGTGATGGTTATGTCATTTACGAACGAGATAATGGACAGAAAGTAATAAGCAGGTTTCGCTCTGTTCCTCTGGGTGTAGTGTTAGCGGCGGGCGCGAGCGTGTGGCGGAGCGGCGTGGAGGAGCGGAGCGGCGAGCTACAGCAAAGACGGGAAAAAATCACTGCTATTTTATTAAAGATGGTTCTCTAAAGGCCAGTAAAACGTCTGTATTATATTAGGAGCCGTAAACTATAATGAAATTCAATTAGAAGGTACAGAAAGTTGAAGTGATAGTGTTGAGTAATAGAGTCATTTTAAACGCCTCGGTTCAGACCTCCGCCAAGGCCAACGGCAACGACCACAGTGGAATCCAGCGGACTGCGTCGAGTTTACAGTAACAGAAGAGCCACGAACGCTAAAAAACAACAGACTAAGATTAACTTATCCTGCAACCAGGCGTGTTACAGGTCAGATCTGTGGAAAGGCGACACACAAAGGCCCAAAGTCTCATTATAGACCTCCGCCAAGGCCAACGGCAATGAACACAGTGGACTGCTTTGAGTTTAAAGTAATGTTTAAATCATGACTCGACCAGGACTAGACCTGGACTAGACCAGGACTAGACCTGGACTAGACCTGGACTAGACCTGGACTAGACCAGGACAAGGCCAGGACAAGGCCAGGACTAGACCAGGACTAGATCTGGACTAGATCTGGACTAGATCTGGACTACACCAGGACTCGACCTGGACTCGACCTGGACTCGACCTGGACTAGACCAGGACTAGACCAGGACAAGGCCAGGACTAGACCAGGACTAGACCAGGACTAGACCAGGACTAGATCTGGACTAGACCAGGACTCGACCAGGACTCGACCTGGACTAGACCTGGACTAGACCTGGACTAGACCAGGACTAGACCACGACTAGACCAGGACTAGACCTGTACTACACCTGGACAAGACCAGGACTAGACCAGGACTAGACCAGGACTAGACCAGGACTAGACCAGGACAAGGCCAGGACTAGACCAGGACTAGACCAGGACTAGATCTGGACTAGATCTGGACTAGACCAGGACTCGACCTGGACTCGACCTGGACTAGACCTGGACTAGACCAGGACTAGACCAGGACTAGACCAGGACAAGACCAGGACTAGACCTGTACTAGACCTGGACTAGACCAGGACTAGACCAGGACTAGACTAAGACTAGACCAGGATTAGACAAGGACTAGACCAAGACTAGATCAGGACTAAACCAGGACTAGACCAGGACTAGACCAGGACTAGACCAGGACTAGACCAGGACCAGACCAGGACCAGACCAGGACTAGACCAAGACTAGACCAGAACTAGACCTGGACTAGACCAGGACTAGACCTGGACTAGACCAGGACTAGACCAGGACTAGACCAGGACTAGACCAGGACTAATACAGTGGACTGATTTGAGTTTACAGGAAAAAAACAACAACACTGGCGCTAAAACCAATTGACTAAACTTAACTCATGTTGCAGCCAGGCCGTGTTACAGGTCAGATCTGTGGAAAGGCGAGTCACAAATACGACTCAGCCCACTGTAAGAATTTATGTTTTTCAGTGTATTTTTTAAAGCTGGATAAACCACACTGGGGAATATTCCAGGCAGAGCTATAACATCTCCATGGAGACAGGCAGATGTCCGTCCTGCACCTGAAAAACGCCGCAGTGCTGCTTTAAAGACGACACACTGAGCTTTTGTCTGCCGGCTGTGATCTATGACACTGTGGATCATTTAAATCGCAATTTTGATCTAAAACAACTTCATAAAACAAAGAAACCTGCTGACGTCTGCGTTATAAACTTGCAGAGCGAACTGGGAGCTGATTTCTTCCCGTCTTTTCGCTGTAAAAGTCGTCTCCGCACAGAAACGCTCGCTGTCAGCCTCTCTTATGGACAACTGTCAATCATGCGAGCGTGAAGCAGATTTTTAAAAAGTTTGGGCCAAAAACAAGAATAAATCAGAGCAATGACGTATTTAATGTAAGAGAATAAAGTCTATGAAACTGAAATCACCCAAAATACAACTTGGAGTCCGTAAATGAGACGGAGAAACGATTATAACAAAGTCAAACGCTCGAAAAAGTTGATTTTGCATGTTAATATTTTAATTTTGTGCACTTTGCTTTACAGTAAATCCACAATTTAAACTTAATAATGGATCATCTCATTGCCATGTGACTGTTTTTATTCACAAAATGGTGTTTAAGTTAAATAAAAGTAAACTGTGCTCAACTTTCTAAACCATGTGTCAAACTCGAGGCCCGAGGGCCAAATGTGGCCCTCTACATCATTTTATGTGGCCCCGACGAGGTAAATTAAAAGGTCTGATGGTCTTAAAATGTCATTTTATCACGAGATACAGAGTTACACAACCAGATTTTTACATCCAGGCAAATGCCAAAGCAATATTTGTAAGTTGAATAAGTAATAAATATAGAAACAGATAATAAACAAGGACTAGACCAGGACTAGACCAAGACTAGACCAGGACTAGACCAGGACTACACCAGGACTAGACCAGGACTAGACCAGGACTACACCAGGACTACACCAGGACTAGACCAGGACTAGATCAGGACTAGACCAAGACTAGATCAGGACTAGACCAGGACTAGACCAAGACTAGACCAAGAGTAGACCAGGACGAGACCAGGACTAGACCAGGACTAGACCATGACTCAACCTGGACTAGACCAAGGCTAGACCAGGACTAGACCAGGACTACACCAGGACTAGACCAAAACTAGACCAGGACTAGACCAGGACCAGACAAAGACTAAACCAAGACTAGACCAGGACTAGACCAGGACGAGACCAAGACCAAACCAGGACTAGACCTGGACTAGATCAAGATGAGACCAAGACTAGACCAAGACTAGACCAGGACCAGACCAAGACAAGACCAAAGCAAAAGACAAAGACAATCTGTCACTGGACAAATCGTTGTAGGAGTGAAGACGTTTCGCTGATCATCCAAGTTTCTTCTTCAGTTCTGATCAGATGCTGGTGACCACTGCCTTATATCTATCTGCAGACAGGGGCTAACATCACTGAAACTGTCTCCAGTTTCAGCTGAAACTTCCCTATTCAGCCCTTAACGGCCCTGCTGTTGTTCCCATTGTTCTGTGTCTGAGGATGGAGGTGTAGATGGGGGAGAGATTATGTCTCAGGCTCCTGTTTAAGGAAGGATTCTCTTCTTATCTTCTTTAACTCTCCTCTTAAACCATTTCTTTTCTCTGGCTCAGATCTGAACTTCATTATCTTCAAAGGAGTGGTTAGTGTCTTTGAGATGTAGACACACGGCGGACTGGGGTCCAGAGGAACTCTCACGCCGATGTTGGTACATCCTCTTGTGGAGTAGCCGTTTAGTTTCTCCAGTGTGACGCTCACTTCCTCTTCACTGAACAGAGTCGACACATTACTTTGTTTGTGGCTCAAGGTTTTGTCCTTTGGGTCGACCAGTTTTTGTCTTAACGTGTTTGTAGGTTTGTGTAAGGAATAGTTACACCTTTCCTTCTAGGCTCAGATTCCCTGTTGTCTTGGGGTTTTTTGGGTTTTTTTTTGTTTTTTTTTTTTTTTCTCGACTTGGATGAGCAGCGTTTCGTCTTCACTCCTACAACGATTTGTCCAGTTGACAGATTTGAACTTCGTCTTTTGCTCTGGATCAGACCTGGACGACTGAGGGTTTACACAGACAAGACTAGACCAAGACTAGACCAGGACTAAATTTGTTGAGGGAAGCCATTTTTCTGATGTGGCCCTCGACGAAACTGGAGGATCTTAAACGACTTTCATCTGAACACGACTCAAGACGACATAGTTTAAAGTCTTAGATTGTTCACATCATAGTCACAAAAATAATAAAGCTCTGGTTCAATTTATTCAAGTGCTCATTGAATTTCCAAACTGCTAAATCCTTTCAAATTAGATATTGGCTTGGAAGACAATCAATTCTCCCATGCGCTAATATAAATGATAATTAACAAATGCATTACCAGTTTGCTGGATGTGAATGAGGAACAATAGAACAAAGGCCGACGGCGAAGGATTTAAAATGAAACTTTCGTCTTTGTGCTTCTCCTAAGGGTCAAATCTATAAATACAACGTACAGACCCCCACAGAGCGTCTGAAATCCTGAGGAAATACAGGCGTAGAACGACGGACACGGCATCTGCAAAGACATTTGAAAGAAAAACACGTGTGGCTGAAGAGGAGTGAAAGTACAGGCAGGTTTGAGGAGAAGGTTTGAAGTTTTGGGCAAAAGTTTTAGAGTCGACACAAGAAACTTTGGATGTGAATATTTGATTGTATATGTCATCTGGACTGGAAAAAAGGACTAGACCAGGACTAGACCAGGACTAGACCAGAACTAGACCAGGACTAAAGCAGGACTAGAGCAGGACTAGATTAGAACTAGACCAAGACTAGAAGAAGACTACACCAGGACAAAACCAGGACTACTAGACCAGGACTGGACCAGGACTAGAGCAGAGGACTTAACTAGGACTACACGAGGACTAGACCAGGACTAGACCAGGACTAGACCAGGACTAGACCAGGACTAGACCAGGACTAGACCAGGACTAGACCAGGACTAAACCAGGACTAGACCAGGACTAGACCCAGGACTAAAGCAGGACTAAAGCACTAGGACTAGACCACAACTAGACCAGGACTAGACCAGAACTTGACCAGGACTAAACCAGGACTAAACCAGGAACTAGACCAGGACTAGACCAGGACTAAAGCAGGACTAAAGCAGGTCTAGACCACAACTAGACCAGAACTAGACCAGGACTAGACCAGGACTTGACCAGGACTAGACCAGGACTATACCAGAAGAAGACTAGATCAGGACTAGAGCAGAACTAAACCAGGACTACACCAGGCCTAGACCAGCACTAGAGCAAGACTAGACCAGGACTAGACCAGGACAGGTACCTCTTTTGATCGCTGTAGGCGCTAACCACCTGGTCTCCATGGAGAAAACCATGCCGCCAGGCCAAGTTACAAGTCAGATCTGTGGAGAGGCACCTCATGCTCACAGTAAGTAAGTCCTGGCTGTTAGTCCATGTTATTAGAGACTCGTACTTGGACAAATACACGGTAGATAAGTTTAATAAGATCCTGTAAAACATACCAGCAAACGGCAATGACCAACAGAAAAGTTACATAATGCACCTTTAGCGAAGCGGGAGTACCTGGCAAAACCCCATTAGGCTAACCAATTTTAGCCAGAAAGCCTCATAAGTGCTAACCACTTACCGATGGCGGCGTAATGAGCTTTTACCACTGTAAGTTATTCAGAGAGCGCGTGGTGAACTAATCGCTTTGAGTGTAGCGCCTTTTTTGGTATCGCGCGTCACCGGAGTCTAAATTTGGATGATTTGAAGCTGCAGTAAATCTAAAAAGGATGTGGAGCTGTAGCCAGATTGAGTCAATAGCCCAGTATCCATCAGCCGACAGCAGCACTAGACATGTGTTGGCATTTAGCGTCCGATCGCGGAGTCGTATGATGTAATCCATTATCCGCCGTGACAGAGGCAGATATGAGCTGCACAGGCTCTCGGCGGCGGCCATATTGTGTAGCATAATACCTACAGCTTATCTGACGACTGACGATTGTGTGTTTTTTGTCCAAAGCACTGGATTTGTGTTACTGCACGAGAGTTTTACCCAAGTACTTAACATTAACAGTGAAGGAGACAAGTAGTAATGAAATCTACTCGTTCCCTCTTCACTTTTAAAGTCCTTGTATCTGGTTTTTACCCATGTGTCTTTCCCCAGAACATACGCTTCTCCAACTGGAATAAAAGAAGGAACTGAGACTAAAGTAGACCTGGTCTAGTCCTGGTCTAGTCCTGGTCTAGTCCTGGTCTAGTCCTGGTCTAGTCCTGGTCTAGTCCTGGTCTAGTCCTGGTCTGGTCCTGGTCTAGTCTTGGTCTGGTCCTGGTCTAGTCTTGGTCTAGTCCTGGTTTAGTCCTGGTTTAGTCCTGGTCTAGTCCTGGTCTAGTCCTGGTCTAGTCCTGGTCTAGTCCTGGTCTACTCTTGGTCTGGTCCTGGTCTAGTCCTGGTCTAGTCCTGGTCTGGTCCTGGTCTAGTCCTGGTCTAGTCCTGGTCTAGTCCTGGTCTAGTCTTGGTCTAGTCTTGGTCTAGTCCTGGTCTAGTCCTGGTCTAGTCCTGGTCTAGTCCTGGTCTAGTCCTGGTCTAGTCTTGGTCTGGTCCTGGTCTAGTCTTGGTCTAGTCCTGGTTTAGTCCTGTTTAGTCCTGGTCTAGTCCTGGTCTACTCTTGGTCTGGTCCTGGTCTAGTCCTGGTCTAGTCCTGGTCTAGTCCTGGTCTAGTCCTGGTTTAGTCCTGGTTTAGTCCTGGTTTAGTCCTGGTCTACTCTTGGTCTGGTCCTGGTCTACTCTTGGTCTAGTTTTGGTGTAGTCCTGGTCTAGTCCTGGTCTAGTCCTGGTCTAGTCCTGGTCTGGTCGTGGTCTGATCGTGGTCTAGTCCTGGTCTAGTCCTGGTCTGGTCCTGGTCTGGTCCTGGTCTGGTCCTGGTCGGGTCTGGTCTGGTCCTGGTAGTCCTGGTCTAGTCCTGGTCTAGTCCTGGTCTGGTTGTGGTCTGATCGTGGTCTAGTCCTGGTGTAGTCCTGGTCTGGTCCTGGTCTAGTCCTGGTCTAGTTCTGGTCTAGTCTTGGCAGCTCTTAAAGTCCATGTTGCTGTGTGCATCTAATTGTAAAGCCTTTTGTTGTGTTGATTATTGAGAAGTGCACGTTTGCATGCTAGTTGTTGGGAGCTTCACCAAGATGTTTTCGATGAGGAAACAAACTTAACAACAAGGTAGTTTTCTCCAAAAAGTAGATTTTGCACAGTTTTCTTCTTTTAACGTCTTTGTCCACAGTGCTACATAGGGGCACGTTGCACAATTGGAACCACAATGCATGCTGGGTAGTATGTGACACGGGTCCTTCGCCTCCTCAGCCTTTCTCTCTTGTAACTGTCATGTTTGCTCTGCTCAAAGTCACGGTTCTTGTAAAGTTTGTGAAATCATGTTCACTTTTAGCTGGAGCGACATCTGCAGCTTCAGCAAACTGGTGACTCTGTGGCTCTTTTCACACGTCCTCAGACCGATCTCAGCGTCTCATCCCGAGGCGTCGGAGCCGGGGACGCACAGCGAGCGGGTCTCACCCTCCACGTGGAAAAACGACCAGTACCGGATTTTGACCATTTTAAAAACATGAAAAACAGAAGTAGTTAATTTTAAATAGTTTGTAATGGTCCAAAGTTACGCCTCACTTACCCGACGCATCTGAACATCCTAATTATTCACCCTGATGAGTTTTACAAGGGCTTTTCACAACTGTTAGAGACCAGAGCGAAATGAAGCTCCCAACAACTAGCATGCAAATGTGCACTTCTCAATAATCACACAACAAAAGGTTTTATAATTAGATGCACACAGCAACATGGACCAGGACTAGACCAAGACTAGACCAGGACTAGACCAGGACTAGACCAGGACTAGACCAGAACTAGACCAGAACTAGACCAGGACTAGACCAGACCAGGACCAGACCAAGACTAGACCAAGACTAGACCAAGACTAGACCAAGACTAGACCAAGACTAGACCAGGACTAGACTAAGCTGTTAGTCCCCGTCCTGCTCTAGTCCCGGTCTAGTCCCGCTCTAGTCCCGGTCTAGTCCCGCTCTAGTCCCGCTCTAGTCCTCCTCTAGTCCCGCTCTAGTCCCCGCTCTAGTCCCGCTCTAGTCCCGCTCTAGTCCCGCTCTAGTCCCGCTCTAGCCCCGGTCTAGTCCCGGTCTAGTCTTGGTCTAGTCCCGCTCTAGTCCCGCTCTAGTCCCGCTCTAGTCCCGCTCTAGTCCCGCTCTAGTCCCGCTCTAGTCCCGCTCTAGTCCCGCTCTAGTCCCGCTCTAGTCCCGGTCTAGTCCCGCTCTAGTGCCGGTCTAGTCCCGCTCTAGTCCCGCTCTAGTCCTGGCCTAATCTTGCTCTAGTCCCGCTCTAGTCCTGCTCTAGTTCCTGGTCCAGTTCCTAGATAGTCTAGATTTAGTACAGAAACCTGCTCAAACGACAGCAAAACAAAACTGCATTATTATTATTATTTTTATTATTATTAAAAACATCCCTGAAAATGATCTTTGAGATTCACCTTTATGTTACATTCAACTCAGAAAAGAAAAATGTTAAGTTGCAGAGGCGAGTTACATTTCTTGAGATGCTGTGTTTCTAAAAACCGCGGTACAAGGACGGCGCAAACCTGAGATAAAATCAAAATTACCACTGAAAACGTCCCTGGTGGAGACGAGGATTTGTCTGATGGAGGACGGAGGGAGCAGGTAGTTGGGGCTAAAGTAGCATGTTGGCTGCAAAAGATGAGGGTTTTTTTTCAATATTCCTGGTTTAATTTGTGTTTCTGCGACAGTACAAAAGTATTCAAAACCATCTGACACTTTCTTTCAGCACAAAGCAGAAACATGCGGCTCTTGAATGTCAGTTTTCGATCACAAAGCTGCACTTCCACGGAATCAAAAAACAGCTTTTCAGACCAACACAACTGTCGACTTTAGTGAACGAGATGGACCTGTATTCCCCTCCCTCTTGAGAACCGACTTGACTTTAATATTGTTTTTGTTGTGCTGCTCGTCTCTCGGGGAGGCTGGAGGAAACACAGGGAGACTCTCTTTGCTAATGCGACTGGAGCTGTATCGCCTCTGCTGGGATCCGTGCTCCAAAGCTATTTTTAGTCCCATTTCCACGACATGCTCTGCCTCTCCACAAAGAAACTATAATCCCATTGCAACCTCTCTGCTTTCAACAAAACCAGATGAACAAGGTGATTTTTTTCCCCACTTCAAGAGCCGGTGAGCGGAGATGAATCAGCAGTGCTACAAAGACCGAGCCTTGAGTTCATTGTTGTCTCTTTTGATGAACAACTTTGTGGAAATGATGTTTTATAGAGAAGCAAAACTGAGAAAGCCACAATAATGAGGCATAGTATTAGAATAAACCACCATCTGAAAGGCAGTACCACGCTAACAAACTGTTTATTCTGAAGTTTACATTGTTAATTTGGCTGTAATTTGATTTGGGATTGAACCACAGACTGTAGTCAGTGAGGTGCACAGAGAAAAATAAATGAAATGCTCATATTTATCCATTTATTTGTACTATAAAGTTATTTTCTATTTAACTTCGCAATTGTAATTTTTTTTTTACCATGGAACTGAAACTGGACGGCTGTGAAAGGCGCCGGGTGAGGCACGTAGTTACCTGGCCTCATGTTAGGGGGCGCTCGTGAGCCCAGGGATTCATGCAACTCCCGCAGAATAGTGACAGCGAACTACAGTTTAGAGTTTAGCAAGTCAAGTTTAGCAATCAATTCACTTTTTTTCTTCTTGTCTGTTCTACTTTTTAAATGGAGGAAGATACATATTAAAGCTCAGTTTTCTAAACTGGACTTTGGGTCGAAGCAGGAGGTTAGAATTAAAGGACCAACGCTAAAGGAGCTAAATGGTTTGATCCAGACGACGGGACCAAAGACTCGACTTTTCAAACAAAGACGTACAAAATGGTAAGAAATTTAATGACTTCAATCCAAAAAAAGATACAAAACCAGCTTTTTTATTTCATACTATTAGAGCTATTTCATACAGACTTCAGAACTTTTATTTTGAAATTCTTTTTTATTCTGGCCCCAAGTCACTGGGAGAGACACTGACCCGGGGCCAAATGTCCTGACTCCTGGTTTATATGTTTGTAAATGTGATTGTGACACATCAGAGCCTCATGAACCTCACACACGACACTGACTGTAGATGTAGATGTAAATGGACGTAGCTGACGCACTCGCTGCTGCTGCATTGAAAAACTGTCAACCCTGTGTTTTAAATGTTAAATGTTCGTATGCTAACCTCGACGAGCTAAGGGCAACATCACACTCCCTTAGTCCACGTCTTATACAGTCTATGGACGGAGCCTGCACTCTTCCTCTCACTCTTCCTTCCTCAAACCACTTTTTGATAGACACCATCTTCTACATACTCCCCTCGGCGGTATCCAAAAAGTTAAAGTATTACTTAACAAAAACTATTTCACCTTCCATGCCTGTGCATCCTGAGACGGCACGCTCCACGGTCTCAAGCTGTTCCAGCACAAACAAACATTTCAAGGTTTTGGCTCAAATAAAAAGCACTTTATGGAGTATGATTCTAGAGAGATAAGTATTGCTCTGGGATCTGTAAACCAGTTTGGAGATATGGTTGTGAATTAATTGGCTGCAGACTGGCCACACGCGACAAAAGCAGCAAAACTGACCAAAATTCTTACCACATTTCTTTCCATCCATGTGTTTAGAGGATGGTAGAGGAAGTGCAGCTCTTGATTGGCTGGTTTTGTGTCAGGTTAAGGTTGGCTGGAAATGGTTAAGGTTGAGGAAAAGGGCTGCGCTAAAGAGGCTGTGCTTCCCCTGCTGTTTGGATCCCCATTAGAAACAATAAAAAGGACGTAATATAGAAAGTAAAGTCACTGACACTTTTAAATCTTCAGTAGCTTCTTTAATTCTTAAGTTATACTCACCAAATTTTAGCTGGAGATAAACTGAACCTTCCCAGATTTTTTGTCAGTATATACGGTTATAATTGTTCACTTACACTTGAACTTATCACGACTTAAACTAGGGGAAGTAAAAAATTCTTATGTCTCTATTTTTGATCCTGATGTCACGTTTGAAGTGGTTTATTGTCTGAGGTTTATTCACAAACACCTTTTCTTTAAGATAGACCCACAGGAAGAAATCAGGACGAGTCAGGTCTGTGGAGATCACATACTGCCCCCCCCTGTCTGTGAAAAACACTTATTATTCCTTTAATGGCATTTACTCTTGGGGCATCTCTAGTATTAAAATGTGGACGGTAACACCGCTGGGTTGTGAATTTGACCCATGTGACTCAAAGTCCCACTGTACAATGAGGGTTCGTTCCTCGGTGCTGGATTTGCTCAGATTAATGTGGGAAGAGTCGTTCTAAATGCTCTGAAAAAATAAAAGAAAAATGTTTAGAAACAAAAGAGTTATGGATTATTTTCAACTGTCAGTGACTTTTGGGCCGCCCTGTATAAGAAGCAGGTGCAAGAAGAGGCAAAACCCCAAAAGGGCCTTCACCTTGTGCTAGGACATATAACCATGCATCACTTTAACAATTTCATCTCCGCACTTTCAAGGTTCAAGGTTCGAGGTTATTTTATTGGTACCAACAGGTAAATTTAGTTTTTCAGCGACTCATTCACCCGCTCACACAAACATCGTCATCTGGAAAGTGACAGCGGTGCATAGACCAGGCTAAAAGAACGAAAACCCATCAGAAACATGCACAAAGGCTTAAAAAGATTAAATACATTCTCAGATAATGTTTCAACTTTGACAAAAACATAAATAGCTGCAGTATTTGGATTGTCCTTTGAAAGAGAGTTCTCCGACTTCATCCTGAACAGTTTTTTGCCGTGTTACAGTCGGGAAACAAGTAATTACAGGATGCCAACTGTTTATGTACAAGTGTCGGCTTTATGGAGGATTCTATTTCAAAGCCACGCAAACTCGCAACTTCCTCAAAAGCAGCTTTACTTCTACGAGAATGAGAAACATCTTTATTCTGGTAACGACTTTGCGAGAGCTGGGATTACGGAGAAAAATGAAGCCACGCACACAGTCGGGTTTGGATTGATGGAGTCTGTAATTGGTTTGACTTCAAAGAGCGGTACATATCTGAGTGAGGCTCCAAAGACCAATCAATTACAAGACATGAAGGCACTCGGCGCGCTAACGTGCTAACGCGCTAGCCCACACATGAGTGAGCTTCTACCTCGGCCTGGGTCGTCTCGGAGGGGACATCGAGCCTCGGCCCTCCCCTCCTCCCGTGTTATGTCCAGAGGAGAATCGATTTTGGAAGTGGCTCAGGCGGTTCTTCATCGTGAGCTGGGATAAAAACATCCGTCAAACTAGAAAAGTATAAAGGACACGTCTCCATGGAGCCGCAAGGTCCACTACATCATACTGTCCCAAAGCCCATAAGGGAAAAGATGGGCTCAAAAATGGGATATATTCATCTTTTCAATGATAAGTGAATAAGAAAACACAGATAAAGCACGTTTCTCAAACTGTGGTGCACGAGCTCCTTCAGGTGGGACTCTTCAGTTTGTGGGTTCATTTTATCCACTTCTTGTCTTTTTTTGGGTCATTCTTCTTCTTAGACCTGCCCTAGATTAAACCTGTTATACTTGATTTAGATCTGGTGATACTCAGAAAGCCACATCTTTACGTTTGGTGGTGCTTGTCGTGAAAAGTTTGAAAACCGCTGATGTAAACTATACATCCAGTGAAAAGGTGAATAGAAATTGACACTAACTTCCAAGATCTCCATTACTCAAGGAAAAAATACTTTAATACAGGGGTGTCCAAACTATTTTCCTCGAGGGCCACGACTGAAACATATTTGAGTGTCTATGCAGGTTTGACAGAGACATTGTACTTTTAATACGACTTGGAAGATTATTTTTAGGTCTATGTCATGATGCAATGTGATGTTATTCAGGTTTTAGAGGTAGAATCTTCACAGTTTGTAGTAAAAATACTTCCTGATCAATTGGGCCAGTTGAGGAGGAGGCATGAGGGCCGACAGAAATTGGTCCGAGGGCCACATTTGGCCCCTGGGCCGTAGTTGGACAGCCCTGCTTTAATATAAGGATCCAATTTAAATCCAGTTCTGCGTTTATACAACCTGAGATATTTTCACAGACGCTAAATCGTGCCACAAGAGGTCAGTAAAGAGACATCTCAGTGTGAACCCAGAAGGCAATGCATCATATCATAAGTATCATAAGTAATAGTAAAAGTAGTAGTAGTGACTAGGTTAAAGATGCACTATGTAACTTTTCTGATACTTGCTTGTGTCCTCCTTTGCTTGGATTGTTCCACACTATGGCATTATCTGTTTTGCAGTTGTTTAGTTACTTTTTGCTGCTGTAACAATACAAAAAAACCCATTCTTACTGTAATTTGAGTCGCCTTTCCATAGATCTCAACTGTAACTTGGCCTGTCGCGTCACATGTCTCTCCATACAGATAGATAATGTAAGTTTAATGCCATACTGTGGAACATTCTAGGGAAAGCAATCGCATTTCCATGGAGAGATGCAAGTATCAGAGGTGAAAATACAGCATGAAATAATGAAATTAATTAATCCTGGAGTTTGTTGTGTGCAGCAAAAGTAGAAAGTACAAAAGGTGATCCAGCGTTAGACGGTATCGCTCTGAGGTTGTGGCAGTGAAAATAGCAGCGATCATTTGTTTTTCATATTCTTAAAAGATTAAACAGACTAAACAGAGACTTACCTCCGAACCCGGGCCTCATGGTGAAGTCGTGATCATCTACTCTCAGCAAATGTTCCGTCTTGACTTTGCGAGACTTGGTCACATCCGGAGGCTTCTTGGCCAGTGAGCTTAAAAAACAAACAAATAAACGAATTAATTAAGAGTTTAGGAGTTAGCGAGACTCAGCAGGACGACTGAAAACTTCACTTTGAACTGACTTCACACAGAAAACCGGAGTTACTGCTGCGACGCTCCGGTGCAGGAGGAGGATCAAAACAATACTGTTATTCATAAAACATGCAAAAGCACAAAGCGTGTGGAAAAAGGCGACGCTGCGGACGACGGCTGGCTCAGAGTCATGAACGCGCCTGCCCGGGCTCTGTACAGTGTCGCACAGAGAGGGGCCCCGCTGTGATAATTGCGGGTGCACGGCGTGATGGGAAAGGTTAGGACACTTGACTCAGGAACAGCATGAAATCGTAAAAATGCATTTGAAAAACATACATTAGAAGAGGGCGCTGTGGGCTTTTCTTGGTGGAGCCGTGTTTTTTGAACAGCCTCAGATCGTGCGGCGTTTAGCATATTGTTTTTGCTTCGAGATTAGCATAAAGAGCAACACTGAGCTGGAATTACAAAGGCGGAAAATGATGTATGCGACAAGATCATATCAGAATCAAACTGTGAAACTTTGTCTTTCAGAGCTGTGCATGTTCAGACTCTTTTTTCTGGCTGTTGCTTCCAGACTTTGGACCGACCTCCCCGCTCTCCTTGTGTTCAGATGATTCTGTTGATGCCGTAGGAGAAAGTTAGAGGGGCGCACGGTGTGTTTTTGTGTCAGAATTTGGGGTTTTTTTTGTTGTATTTTGCACTATTTTTTCCCCCTTCCTTCTGTATCTAAGCTAGGACCTGACACTCAGCACCAGATCGTCTCTACATCTTCATGTTCGGGTTCGCTCGCTCGTCTCTCCACTTGTGATGGTGAGATGAAGCCCCCATGAAGCATCGATACTTTCAGTCAACTGTGCCGACACTTCATCAGGATTCATTTACTCTACAGCGCCATCAAGTGGTCAATAAAATGTACTACAGTCTAGTTTCCACCTCAGCACCATCGATGAACAAATGTACAAACCAGTGATGGGACCAGAGAACTAAAACTAAACTGTAACTAAAACTAAACTAAAAACTCACTTGTTTAAATTTGCTTTTAATGTTTGATTTTATGTTGTAAATGTTGTGATATTTTATATTCTTTTCTGAACTGTAAAGCGTCTTTGAGTGTCCTGAAAAGCGCTATATTAATAAAATGAATTAAACCCCCAATATTTTTCATTGGTTTTCATTTTTTTTTAAAGTGGTTTCTCTAAAGACTCAGGACTAAGGAGGTTCTGCTGACAAACACACGCACAAAATGGTTTAAACTGTGTGAGCCCTGAGCAGACATTGTGTAGTTTTATAATTACTATATAAGACAAACCTTCAGTCACGTGATCGATGCTTCAGGAAGATTCGAACGTGATCGAACCAACGTCTGAACCACCTGAACTTCTACTGATTACTCCACACACTTCGAAGCCTCGACACAGACGTAACATCATTGGATCTACCCTGCACCTCTGTCTCCGACCCAGCTCTCCACGTCTGACCTTTGACCCTGCGACCCACAGGACAACACCGCCCCCAACTGTCTGTTACGACCTTCATTCAGTTTCTCATCTCTACAAATAAACTCTGTTCGTTTCCCTGAGTCCCGTGTCTTTGGCTACGACAGTTTGCTGCGTTTGATTGGTTAAGAGCTGAGGGGGCGGGGCTCACATGGGCAGGTTCTCGTTCACCTGGGGCACAGGGTGTTGAGGGTCATCGCTGGGTAGTTTTATCTCCATTTCGCTGTGATACCGTGGCCTGTTTTTGTCCAGTCTCTCTGCTGCTGTTGTGTGAGTTTGTGTGTCGCTAAAATAAATCGCCAACATTTGTATTAATCGTATTTGTCTTCATTAAACTACCAGCGCGTCACAAAGCTACAACCCAGGACCCGCTCTGGCTCTCACCTCGAGTTTTCGTGAGGGAAGCCGCTGCGGCGCCTTTAAAATCGACTCCAAACGCATTTATTTGGTCAGTGCCACGACCGCCATGTTTTTGTACTGACTCTTGTGGTAATTGTGTGTTATTTTTGGGGATTTTTTTACTTCTTTTTGTGAAACACTTGTCTGTGAAAGGTGTTGTATGAATAAACTTTGCTCGTTTGCAGATAAAATGTGTAAGTTACCTGCTTAAGACGATACAATATGCAAATAAATAAGGTTTAAGACCAATGGGTTTGAAAAAGTGTGATCTGAATGGATGAACTATTTTCTACCATATTTCATCCATCCATCCATTTTCTTTCGCTTATTCGGGGGGGGCAGCAGTCTAAGCAGGACTCCCAGACTTCCCTC
The DNA here is from genome assembly GCA_019594935.1 of Periophthalmus modestus. Lineage (NCBI taxonomy): Eukaryota > Metazoa > Chordata > Actinopteri > Gobiiformes > Gobiidae > Periophthalmus > Periophthalmus modestus. The sequence goes on from JAIEZT010000068.1 coordinate 2,457,764, forward strand.
ACCCCAGACACGTCCTCCAGCTCCTCCAGTGGGACCCCGAGGCCACAGAGACGTACTGTAGCCCCTCCAGAGTGTCCTGGGTCGTCCCCCTCCTGGTGGGACCTGCCATATTCACTGGGGGCAATAGTTTCTGCACATGTGGCGAGATTAGACCAGAAAACTCAATAGATCAAACAGCAAAACACGGGAATTGAACCATCAGTCACCTTGTTAACGGATCATTACTGTACAGTTCAATAAAGTTAATTCACTTAAGCCGCATCAGGCAGTGAGTCAAAAAGCTTTGAAGTCGATGATTCTTTTAAATGAATCACATCTGAAAATGTCCCAAGGCTGTAATTATTATTTTAGTCGTATTGATTGAATTTGATTTTCTAAAATGATGAAGATGACGTCCGCCACTCGTTACTGGGATGAACCGAGGCTGCAGCACGTGACGGCGTCTGGAGCACATCTGTAAACTAATGTGTGAACTGATATTAAGTCTGACAACACATTATTTTTGGGATGCACATAAATGTTTTTGAGTTTGTGGACTTAAAGAAACGACAGCCCGAAGCTCGTCGAGGCTAGCAGTTTTAGCGGCAAATCTGGAGCCGATTTTTTAATTTGGGATTCATAATGTGAGTATCATAGCAGGGAGCGGGCGCTTAGCAACGCTGTCAATCAAACCTGTTGCTAGGCTAACAGGAGCGACGTCGGGGAAAGAAGGACCTGATGTGTCTGTTATTAATGTTCATGTGCAAAAAATAAACTCAAAATAACAAAAAATAAATAAATAAAAATCTAAAAATAAACACACACCCACCCAAAAACTCAAAATAACAAAAAAAACCAAAACCCCTCAAATAAATAATAAATAAATAAAACAACTCAAAATAACTCAAAACATAAAAATAAATAAACTTAAAATAAATTAATTAATTAAAAATAAAATAACCCCTCAAAATACAATAAATAAATAAATAAAACAACTCAAAATAACTGAAAAAAAAATCTCAAAATAACAAAAAAAATCTCAAAATAAATAAATAAATAACTTAAAAAAAAAACCAACCTCAAAAATAATAAAAAAAAAATATATAAAACAACTCAAAAAAACAAAACTCCAAATAACTAAAAAAAAAGAACCCCAGGATCATGTAGAGCAGGTCAATAAAACCATCTGTGACAGCAGCATTTACAGCCAGAGGGGACACAGTTTATCAATGTAAAGTGAATTGGAGCCAGAGTGATTGGAGGATGTTCACTACATGGAGCACAGGAGCTAGCATGTTAGCTACGTCCATTCATATAAAACAGTCTGTGGTCGCCAGGGCCTTAAACCTGCAGATAAATCCCACGTCCATGTTTTTCTCGTTATATGGACGAGCTGTGCCTCATGTGAAAAGTTCAGGTGCTGGGCTCCAGGTCGTGAGAATTCAAATCAGACAGACTCATTTCAGGTTCAGACCAGCTGGATATCAGCATTGGAACTGGCAACCCAGAGCCTCATGTTCATGGAATCCAAATCTTACATATGGTTTGGTTCATTCTGCCCTGAAAGCTCAACAAGAACTGAATGCAAACGACGACTTCTCCACTGAAACGCCACGACTGAATGAGTTTTTATTCATCCCAAAATGACCAGACGCTACTTTTCGTTCTTTAAATAATTACATGAGATTTTCCAATTCATTACTCTCTATATGCGGCCAATTTATCCAGCGCTGTCAGACTGAACACTATTCATACTAAACCTCCGCTGGTCACTTAGAAACGCATTTAAATTACATTGTGATTACATTATTAGCCACGATAACGATCCCACCTTATATTATTTCATTCAATGTAAAAACTCCATGAATTTTATTGAATTGGTCCAACACGTGACGATACTATTCACCAGAGTCTGCAGACATTTCTATTTTAACTATTTCAAATATCCCAGAGCTCCGTTCTAGAAGCTGGATTCAGAATGAACATCCCGGTGTGAAGGACGACTCTCGAATCCCGTTTTTAGGCTGGGCTTCCCCCTTCGGCCATGGAGGGATGTGCCGTCGTCACATGGGGTCCCGAAACCCGCCGAGCCGCTCCGTAATTGTGCCTCGTGTACAGAGCCTGGGCAGAAAGTGGCTGTGTTTGCTGCGGTTCGGCCACACGCTGAGCAGACGCCACGATAGATAAATAAATTAAAATGTTTAAAGTGCGTTTTGTTTTTTTTTAGCGGTTTTGCGGAGCGTGTGAGGGCTCGGTGAGCTAACAAGGCGATGTTTTTTAATGACGCCCGGCGCCAGTCTACGCCACGTTTTCTGTTTGTAGCTGCAGTTTTTGAGCAACATAAACTGAAAAATGAAAAGAAAATTATAATTATAGCCCATTTGTCCATATATTTAAATGTTTTTCAGTCATTTAATTCATTCTGCACGTGTGTATCTCGTCTAGTTTTACACTGGTACTTTTGACTTTTACTTGAGTACATTCGAGCGCAGTATTTGTACTTTCTACTCACTGCACTTCTGATCACAACTGCAAAGTAAAAAGTATTTTTCCTATGATGTGAGAAGTTATTTTTACCATGTTCGTGGAAACATCCTGACTAAAGTTTTCGAGTTCAAGCTCCAACTTTGAGCAAAACCAACAAACACAAAATTCATGACAAAAATGAAGAAAATTCATGGTTGTTTTTGCTACTTTGGACCAAAATATGGTCTTATTTTTTTAATCAGTATCACTATATTTGCAACAACTGTGTGAACTACTTGTACTTTTTTACTCTTAAAAAGGTACTTAAACACTTGTACGAGTAACTTTTTACCTCTGTATCTGTACTTTTACTTAACAACGTTGATACTTCACAGCGTCAGTCTGCTCTAGACAAGAAGTTGTGTCAGGAAGGGCATCTGACATAAAACGGGGCGAAATCGGAGCAAACCTAAACTCAGACAGTGGTTGTACTAAATCATAATCGTAATTTTGAATCAAAATCAGTCTTTTATGTTTGAGTCAGTCCCAAAGACACTTAAATCCCTGTTTTCCTAATCAGGGGTGCAGGGACCTCCGGGGGCAGCACTGAGCATGGGAATCATTTCAGAAAATTACATTAAAAATATTTAAATTCAAAGAAATCCTGCCCAAAAACTCAACGTCTTTAAAAATGTTTATTACCAAAAATACTTAAAACAAAAAGGTTTAGGGCCAGCTCACATAAACCAACCCACATTCAAACTAAAATGATAAAAAATACTGGTTTTCGTGGATTTTTTTGACTAATTAAACATGAAATACCAAGGTTTCATTTTCAACATTATTTCAATATTCCTGCTGTTTCTCAAGTCTCGATTGTACCTGGTGTCGTTGGCATGCAGGACTAGCGCTAGTTTGGAAAAAAAAAAAAAACATATAATTTTGATGATGTGTGTGACAGACGGCGGCTCGGGGACTGTGGAGGTTTGTGCGTTCGCTGGTTTAAAGTGGAGGGTCTGTGGTCTGCATATTAAACTCACCGGATCAATGACTTGAATACGGGACGCGTCAGTTTTTCCAGGTTTGATACAGTTACTCTCTACATCGATTAAGATAAAACCGTCTCACACCAACTTGGCGAACACCACTGGAGACGTATTGTAACAAAATGAAAACTTTGAGATAGATTCAGGTGTTTGCGACGATGCTAAACGACAAAAAGGCTGTGTACATGAATAAAACAGTTTTGATATTAGAACACCCCAGTTTCTTTTTACAAAGCTGCACTGTGCAACTTTTTCCATTGTGATCTCGTTTTCCATGGCGAAGCTATTGGATTTCTTTGACTATTTTCCATAAAAATATCGTGTAGATTACACAACTCTCTTTCCGCTGTTTTGCACAACATATCTTGGACAACACGCGAGCATAGGCTTGCATCTCTTCCGCTAGTATCTGACCTGTACTCACTGAGGCTGCTTGTGTGGTTATCATACTGTGGAACTTCTAGCTGTTGCACTGAAAAGCTCAAAAACCTCACCATCGTCTCATTCCTCGAGCTCTTATGTTTAAATTGCTGGAAAACCTTCTCGGCAAGCGTCTCCATGAACAAGCAGG
>JAIEZT010000068.1:2461925-2543492 GCA_019594935.1 Periophthalmus modestus
TTAACACTGAATTAGCAGTGAATTGGCCTGGTGTTGTTGCATAGTTCCTCATACTTATTTTCACACTTGTTACTCCTTAACTATGCACAAATACACATACAAATGGTTAGTTAATATTAACTCAAACACTTGTTAATTAAGGCCGTAATTAAGTTCTTATTAAGCGTGAGCCATTGTTAATTAAGTGTTTGTTCATTGTTAATTAAGTGTTTGTTCATGCTTTATTAAGGCTAAATAGGCTTTAGTGATTATAACGTGTTTCTCTCGACCTTTATTCACGCTCCATCCTCAGTGGGACACGTTAAATATCTGATATTGGGCTTTTTAAAGTAGATTTTCTCGTTTCTGTGTCGACTCTGCTCCCGACGGGGCGACAGGTGCGTGAAAGGTTCTCTCAGGTCTCAGGTGTGAGGACAGCCCTTTCCGCCGCCCTTATGTAAGTTAAGAGACCGCCCCCTTCAGTTTAATCCACCAATCACAACAGTGAATTGCATTACATTCACGATTAGACCCCAGTACACCTGCGAAATTGTGCATAATTCACTTTACATCAGTCTTTTGTGAGTTAAAAAGCATCGATAATGGGTCAGTCTTCAGGAAGTCCACACGCCCTGATCAATACCTGCTGTTTGACTCACACCATCCACTGCAGCACAAACTCTGACAGAGCGTTTTTTCCTCTTTTTCAAACCTGCAAAACACTTTAAGACAAAAACTGGTCGACCTAAAGGACCAAACCCCGAGAAATAAAGTAAGTAATGTGTCTACTCCATTCAGTTTAGTGAAGAGAGAAGTGAGCGTTACACTGGAGAAACATAATAGAAAGTACCAACACAGAGAGAGAGCAGCTCAGGACCACAGTCTGCTGTTCATCTCCAAAGAAAGAGAAAAGAAAAGGTTTGAGAGGAGAGTTAAAGACGCTATTTTTGTTCAGAAAAAACAGGAATGTCCCCCATCTACGACTCCACCCTCAGACTCAAACAAAGAGAACAATAGCAGGGTCGTTAAGGGTTGAACAGGGTAATTTAACATTTTATAAAACACAATAAATAAATAACGCCCTTAACAAGCTCATATACATCTCCCTAATAGCTCAGAGGGTAAATTTTCAGAAATAAACAGTAAAAAGTTCTGTTTAAGGCAATATGGGCCGAGAAAAATCGGTCTGAGGGCCGCATTTGGACCGTGGGCCACAGTTTGGACAGATTTTCCTCACAAAAAACAAAAGTAGCTCTGCTGATCCGAAGGTTGCCGGTTCGAATCCTGCTTTCCACGTGAATATCGTAGGTTGAGCACAGGTTAGCGGCGCGATTCTGACTCTCACAGACGAATGTGGTTGTTGTGTCCTTGGGCAAGACACTTAACGCCTCGTAACACTGAAGTATGACTGTGTGAGTGATTTGCTGATGGAAAGCGCTTTTGACGGTAGAAAAACGTGGGGCTAGACGATCTTTAATAAAGTAATCGACTGTATGTATCTCGCTTTATGTCTCTTTTATAAATCCAGAATTAAGCCATCACATTTTCTGAAAAGCAGCCGCACACAACGATGAATAATCTACGTCGCTTTTGGATTAACAGTGAGCTTAATGTGTTATCTTAGCCAGGATTAAAAACAGTAATACAGCGCAAATGCTAGTCCACGCTCGCTTTTACCAACGACCACGCAGACGGGAACATCTCCTCGAAAGTGGTGATGGTTATGTCATTTACGAACGAGATAATGGACAGAAAGTAATAAGCAGGTTTCGCTCTGTTCCTCTGGGTGTAGTGTTAGCGGCGGAGCGGCGTGGCGGCGTGGAGCGGCGAGCTACAGCAAAGACGGGGAAAAAATCACTGCTATTTTATTAAAGATGGTTCTCTAAAGGCCAGTAAAACGTCTGTATTATATTAGGAGCCGTAAACTATAAAGAAATTCAATTAGAAGGTACAGAAAGTTGAAGTGATAGTGTTGAGTAATAGAGTCATTTTAAACGCCTCAGTTCAGACCTCCGCCAAGGCCAACGGCAACGACCACAGTGGAATCCAGCGGACTGCGTCGAGTTTACAGTGACAGAAACCACGAACGCTAAAAAACAACTGACTAAATTTAACTTATCCTGCAACCAGCCGTGTTACAGGTCAGATCTGTGGAAAGGCGACTCACAAAGGCCCAAAGCCTCAGTATAGACCTCCGCCAAGGCCAACGGCAATGACAGTGGACTGCTTTGAGTTTAAAGTAATGTTTAAATCATGACTCGACCTGGACTAGACCAGGACTAGACCAGGACTAGACCTGGACTAGACCAGGACTAGAACAGGACTAGACCAGGACTAGACCAGGACTAGACCAGGACTAGAACAGGACTAGACCTGGACTAGATCTGGACTAGACCAGGACTCGACCTGGACTAGACCTGGACTAGACCAGGACTAGACCAGGACTAGACCTGTACTAGACCTGGACTAGACCAGGACTAGACCTGGACTAGACCAGGACTAGACCAAGACTAGACCAAGACTAGACCAAGACTAGACCAGGACTAGACCAAGACTAGACCAGGATTAGACCAGGACTAGACCAGGACTAAACCAGGACTAGACCAAGACTAGACCAGGACTAAACCAGGACTAGACCAGGCTTGGACCAGGACTAGACCAGGACTAAACCAAGACTAGACCAAGACTAGACCAGGACTAAACCAGGACTAGACCAGGCTTAGACCAGGACTAGACCAGGACTAAACCAGGACTAGACCAGGCTTAGACCAAGACTAGACCAGGACTAAACCAGGACTAGACCAAGACTAGACCTGGACTAGACCAGGACTAGACCAGGACTAGACCAGGACTAATACAGTGGACTGATTCGAATTTACAGTTTAAAAAAAAATACTGGCGCTAAAACCAATTGACTAAACTTAACTCATGTTACAATCAGGCCGTGTTACAGGTCAGATCTGTGGAAAGGCGAGTCACAAATGCGACTCAGCCCACTGTAAGTATGGATGTTTTTCAGTGTATTTTTTAAAGCTGGATAAACCACACTGGGGAATATTCCAGGCAGAGCTATAACATCTCCATGGAGACAGGCAGACGGCCGTCCTGCACCTGAAAAACGCCGCAGTGCTGCTTTAAAGACGACACACTGAGCTTTTGTCTGCCGGCTGTGATCTATGACACTGTGGATCATTTAAATCGCAATTTTGATCTAAAACAACTTCATAAAACAAAGAAACCTGCTGACGTCTGCGTTATAAACTTGCAGAGCGAACTGGGAGCTGATTTCTTCCCGTCTTTTCGCTGTAAAAGTCGTCTCCGCACAGAAACGCTCGCTGTCAGCCTCTCTTATGGACAACTGTCAATCATGCGAGCGTGAAGCAGATTTTTAAAAAGTTTGGGCCAAAAACAAGAATAAATCAGAGCAATGACGTATTTAATCTAAGAGAATAAAGTCTATGAAACTGAAATCACACAAAATACAACTTGGAGTCCGTAAATGAGACGGAGAAACGATTATAACGAGGTCAAACGCTCTAAAAAGTTGATTTTGCATGTTAATATTTTAATTTTGTGCACTTTGCTTTACAGTAAATCCACAATTTAAACTTAATAATGGATGATCTCATTGCCATGTGACTGTTTTTATTCACAAAATGGTGTTTAAGTCAAATAAAACTCAACTTTCTAAACCATGTGTCAAACTCGAGGCCCGAGGGCTAAATGTGGCCCTCTACATCATTTTATGTGGCCCCGACGGGGTAAATTAAAAGGTCTGATGGTCTTAAAATGTCATTTTATCACGAGATACAGAGTTACACAACCAGATTTTTACATCCAGGCAAATGCCAAGGCAATATTTGTAAATTGAATAAGTATTAAATATAAACCAGGACTAGACGAGGACTAGACCGAGACTAGACCAGGACTAGACCAGGACTAGACCAGGACTAGACCAGGACTAGACCAAGACTAGACCAAGACTAGACCAAGACTAGACCAAGACTAGACCAAGACTGGACCAAGGCTAGACCAGGACTAGACCAAGACTAGAACAGGGCTAGACCAAGACCAAACCAGGACTAGACCTGGACTAGATCAAGACGAGACCAGGATTAGACCAACACTAGACCAAGACTAGACCAGGACTAGACCAGGACTAGACCAGGACTAGACCAAGACTAGACCAGGACTAGACCAGGACTAGACCAAGGCAAGACCAGGACTAGACCAAGGCTAGAACAGGGCTAGACCAAGACCAAACCAGGACTAGACCTGGACTAGATCAAGACGAGACCAGGATTAGACCAAGACTAGACCAGGACTAGACCAGTACTAGACCAGGACTAGACCAGGACCAGACCAAGACTAGACCAAGACTAGACCAAGACTAGACCAAGACTGGACCAAGGCTAGACCAGGACTAGACCAAGATTAGAACAGGGCTAGACCAAGACCAAACCAGGACTAGACCTGGACTAGATCAAGACAAGACCAGGATTAGACCAACACTAAACCAGGACCAGACAAAGACTAGACCAAAGCAAAAGACAAAGTTCAAATCTGTCACTGGACAAATCGTTGTAGGAGTGAAGACGTTTCGCTGCTCGTCCAAGTCGTTTCTTCAGTTCTCATCAGATACTGGTGGACACTGCCTTATATCTATCTGCAGTGAGGGGCTAACATCACTGAAACTGTAAACATCTATTGTCTCCAGTTTCAGCTGAAACTTCCCTATTCAGCCCTTAACGACCCTGATGTTGTTCTCATTGTTCTGGGTCTGAGGATGGAGGTGTAGATGGAGGAGAGATCATGTCTCAGGCTCCTGTTTAAGGAAGGATTCTCTTTCCTAACAAAAATCGCTTCTTTAACTCTCGTCTCAAACCATTTCTTTTCTCTGGCTCAGATCTGAACTTCACTATCTTCAAAGGAGTGGTTGGGGTCTTTGAGATGTAGATGCACGGCGGACTGGGGTCCAGAGGAACTCTCACACTGGTGTTGGTACATCCTCTTGTGGAGTAGCCGTTTAGTTTCTTCAGTGTGACGCTCACTTCCTCTTCACTGAATAGAGTCGACACATTACTTTGTTTGTGGCTCAAGGTTTTGTCCTTTGGGTCGACCAGTTTTTGTCTTAACGTGTTTGTAGGTTTGTGTAAGGAATAGTTACACCTTTCCTTCTAGGCTCAGATTCCCTGTTGTCTTGGGGGTTTTTTTGGGTTTTTTTTTCTCGACTTGGATGAGCAGCGTTTCGTCTTCACTCCTACAACGATTTGTCCAGTTGACAGATTTGAACTTCGTCTTTTGCTCTGGATCAGACCTGGACGACTGAAGGTTTACACAGACAAGACTAGACCAAGACTAGACCAGGACTAAATTTGTTGAGGGAAGCCATTTTGCTGCTGGAGGATCTTAAAGACATTCATCTGAACACGAACTCAAGACGACATAGTTTAAAGTCTTAGATTGTTCACATCATAGTCACAAAAATAATAAAGCTCTGGTTCAATTTATTCAAGTGCTCATTGAATTTCCAAACTGCTAAATCCTTTCAAATTAGATATTGGCTTGGAAGACAATCAATTCTCCCATGCGCTAATATAAATGATAATTAACAAATGCATTACCAGTTTGCTTGATGTGAATGAGGAACAATAGAACAAAGGCCGACGGCGAAGGATTTAAAATGAAACTTTCGTCTTTGTGCTTCTCCTAAGGGTCAAATCTATAAATACAACGTACGGCACAGACCCCCACAGAGCGTCTGAAATCCTGAGAAAATACAGGCGTAGAACGACGGACACGGCATCTACAAAGAAAAACACGTGTGGATGAAGAGGAGTGAAAGTACCGGCAGGTTTGAGGAGAAGGTTTGAAGTTTTGGGCAAAAGTTTTAGAGTCGACACAAGAAACTTTGGATGTGAATATTTGATTGTATCATCTGAACTGGAAAAAAGGACTAGACCAGGACTAGACCAGGACTAGACCAGGTCTAGACCAAAAGAAGACTAGACCAGGACTAGACCAGAACTAGACCAGGACTAGACCAGGACTAGACCAGGACTAAAGCAGGATTAAACCAGGACTAGACCAAAAGAAGACTAGACCAGGACTAGAACAGAACTAGACCAGGACTAAACCAGGACTAGACCAGGACTAGACCAGAACTAGACCAGGACTAGACTAGGACTAGACCAGGACTAGACCAGGACTAAAGCAGGACTAGACCAGGTCTAGACCAGGACTAGACCAGGACTAGACCAGGACTAGACCAGGACTAGACCAGAACTAGACCAGGACTAGACCAGGACTAGACCAGGACTAGACCAGGACTAGACCAAGACTAGACCAAGACTAGACCAAGACTAGACCAGGACTAGACCAAGACTAGACTAAGACTAGACCAGGACTAGACCAGGCCTAGACTATGCCTAGACCAGGACTAGACCAGGACTAAACCAGAACTAAAGCAGGACTAGACCAGGACTAGACCAGGACTAGACCAGGATTAGACCAGGACTAAAGCAGGACTAGACCAGGACTAAGCCAGGACTAAACCAGGACTAAACCAGGACTAGATTAGAACTAGACCAAGACTAGAAGAAGACTACACCAGGACAAAACCAGGACTAGAGCAGAACTAAACCAGAACTACACCAGGACTGGACCAGGACTAGACCAGGACAAGACCAGAACTAGACCAAGACTAGAAGAAGACTACACCAGGACTAGAGCAAGACTAGACCAGGACAGGTACCTCTTTTGATCCCTGTAGGCGCTAACCACCTGGTCTCCATGGAGAAAAGCCATGCCGCCAGGCCAAGTTACAAGTCAGATCTGTGGAGAGGCACCCTATGCTCACAGTAAGTAAGTCCTGCTGCTATTAGAGACTCGTACTTGAACAAATACACGGTAGATAAGTTTAATAAGATCCTGTAAAACATACCAGGCAACGCAACAACAAGCAAACGGCAATGACCAACAGAAAAGTTACATAATGCACCTTTAGCGAAGCGGGAGTACCTGGCAAAACCCCATTAGGCTAACCAATTTTAGCCAGAAAGCCTCATAAGTGCTAACCACTTACCGATGGCGGCGTAATGAGCTTTTACCACTGTAAGTTATTCAGAGAGCGCGTGGTGAACTAATCGCTTTGAGTGTAGCGGCTTTTTTGGTATCGCGTCGTCGGAGTCTAAATTTGGATGATTTGAAGCTGCAGTAAATCTAAAAAGGATGTGGAGCTGTAGCCAGATTGAGTCAATAGCCCAGTATCCATCAGCCGACAGCAGCACTAGACATGTGTTGGCATTTAGCGTCCGATCGCGGCGTCGTATGATGTAATCCATTATCCGCCGTGACAGAGGCAGATATGAGCTGCACAGGCTCTCGGCGGCGGCCATATTGTGTAGCATAATACCTACAGCTTATCTGACGCTACAACGACTGACGATTGTGTGTTTTTTGTCCAAAGCACTGGATTTGTGTTACTGCATGAGAGTTTTACCCAAGTACTTAACATTAACAGTGAAGGAGATAAGTAGTAATGAAATCTACTCGTTCCCTCTTCACTTTTAAAGTCCTTGTATCTGTTTTTTACCCATGTATCTTTCCCCAGAACATACGCTTCTCCAACTGGAATAAAAGAAGGAACTGAGACTAAACTAGACCAGGACTAGACCAGGACTAGACCAGGACTAGACCAAGACTAACAGCTTGGTCTAGTCCTGGTCTAGTCTTGGTCTGGTCCTGGTCTAGTCTTGGTCTAGTCCTGGTTTAGTCCTGGTTTAGTCCTGGTCTAGTCCTGGTCTACTCTTGGTCTGGTCCTGGTCTAGTCCTGGTCTAGTCCTGGTCTGGTCCTGGTCTAGTCCTGGTTTAGTCCTGGTCTACTCTTGGTCTGGTCCTGGTCTAGTCTTGGTCTAGTTTTGGTGTAGTCCTGGTCTAGTCCTGGTCTAGTCCTGGTCTGGTCGTGGTCTGATCGTGGTCTAGTCCTGGTCTAGTCCTGGTCTTGTCCTGGTCTGGTCCTGGTCTAGTCCTGGTCTAGTCCAGGTCTAGTCCTGGTCTAGTCCTGGTCTGGTCCTGGTCTAGTCCTGGTCTAGTCCTGGTCTAGTCCTGGTCTAGTCCTGGTCTGGTCCTGGTCTGGTCGTGGTCTGATCGTGGTCTAGTCCTGGTCTAGTCCTGGTCTAGTCCTGGTCTAGTCCTGGTCTAGTCCTGGTCTAGTCCTGGTCTGATCGTGGTCTGATCGTGGTCTAGTCCTGGTCTAGTCCTGGTCTAGTCCTGGTCTGGTCCTGGTCTAGTCCTGGTCTAGTTCTGGTCTAGTCCTGGTCTAGTCTTGGCAGCTCTTAAAGTCCATGTAGCTGTGTGCATCTAATTATAAAGCCTTTTGTTGTGTTGATTATTGAGAAGTGCACGTTTGCATGCTAGTTGTTGGGATCTTCACAGAGATGTTTTCGATGAGGGAACAAACTTACAACAAGGTAGTTTTCTCCAAAAAGTAGATTTTGCACAGTTTTCTTCTTTTAACGTCTTTGTCCACAGTGCTACATAGGGGCACGTTGCACAATTGGAACCACAATGCATGCTGGGTAGTATGTGACACGGGTCCTTCGCCTCCTCAGCCTTTCTCTCTTGTAACTGTCATGTTTGTTCTGCTCAAAGTCACGGTTCTTGTAAAGTTTGTGAAATCATGTTCACTTTGAGCTGGAGCGACATCTGCAGCTTCAGCAAACTGGTGACTCTGTGGCTCTTTTCACACGTCCTCAGACCGATCTCAGCGTCACATCCCGAGGCGTCGGAGCCCGGGGACGCACAGCGAGCGGGTCTCACCCTCCACATGGAAAAACGACCAGTACCGGATTTTGACCATTTTAAAAACGTGAAGTAGTTCGTTTTAAATAGTTTGTAATGGTCCAAAGTTACGCCTCACTTACCCGACGCATTCTGAACATCCTAATTATTCACCCTGATGAGTTTACAAGGGCTTTTCACAACTGTTAGAGACCAGAGCGAAGTGAAGCTCCCAACAACTAGCATGCAAACGTGCACTTCTCAATGATCACACAACAAAAGGCTTTATAATTAGATGCACACAGCAACATGGACCTTAAGAGCTGCCAGGACTAGACCAGGACCAGACCAGGACTAGACCAAGACTAGACCAGGACTAGACTAAGCTGTTAGTCCTGCTCTAGTCCCGCTCTAGTCCCGCTCTAGTCCCGCTCTAGTCCCGCTCTAGTCCCGCTCTATTCCCGGTCTAGTCTTGGTCTAGTCCTGGTCTAGTCCTGGCCTAGTCCTGGTCTAGTCCTGCTCTAATCCTGGCCTAGTCCTGCTCTAGTCCTGCTCTAGTCCCGGTCTAGTCCCGGTCTAGTCCCGGTCTAGTCCCGGTCTAGTCCCGCTCTAATCCTGGTCTAGTCCTGGTCTAGTCCTGCTCTAGTCTTGTTCTAGTCCTGGTCTAGTCCTGGTCTAGTCCTGCTCTAATCCTGGTCTAGTCCCGCTCTAGTCCCGCTCTAGTCCCGCTCTAGTCCCGCTCTAGTCCCGGTCTAGTCCCGGTCTAGTCCCGGTCTAGTCCCGCTCTAGTCCCGCTCTAGTCCCGCTCTAGTCCCGCTCTAGTCCTGCTCTAGTCCCGCTCTAGTCCCGCTCTAGTCCCGGTCTAGTCCCGCTCTAGTGCCGGTCTAGTCCCGCTCTAGTCCCGCTCTAGTCCTGGCCTAATCTTGCTCTAGTCCCGCTCTAGTCCTGCTCTAGTTCCTGGTCCAGTTCCTAGATAGTCTAGATTTATTATAGAAACCTGCTTAAACGACGGCAAAACAAAACTGCATTATTATTATTATTTTTATTATTATTAAAACATCCCTGAAAATGATCTTTGAGATTCACCTTTATGTTACATTCAACTCAGAAAAGAAAAATGTTAAGTTGCAGAGGCGAGTTACATTTCTTGAGATGCTGTGTTTCTAAAAAGCCGCGGTACAAGGACAGCGCAAACCTGAGATAAAATCAAAATTACCACTGAAAACGTCGCTGGTGGAGACGGAGATTTGTCTGATGGAGGACGGAGGGAGCAGGTAGTTGGGGCTAAAGTAGCATGTTGGCTGCAAAAGATGAGTTTTTTTTCAATATTCCTGGTTTAATTTGTGTTTTCTTCTGCGACAGTACAAAGTATTCAAAACCATCTGACACTTTCTTTCAGCACAAAGCAGAAACATGCGGCTCTTGAATGTCAGTTTTCGATCACAAAGCTGCACTTCCACGGAAATCAAAAACAGCTTTTCAGACCAACACAACTGTCGACTTTAGTGAACAAGATGGACCTGTATTCCCCTCCCTCTTGAGAACCGACTTGACTTTAATATTGTTTTTGTTGTGCTGCTCGTCTCTCGGGGAGGCTGGAGGAAACACAGGGAGACTCTCTTTGCTAATGCGACTGGAGCTGTATCGCCTCTGCTGGGATCCGTGCTCCAAAGCTATTTTTAGTCCCATTTCCACGACATGCTCTGCCTCTCCACAAAGAAACTATAATCCCATTGCAACCTCTCTGCTTTCAACAAAACCAGATGAACAAGGTGATTTTTTTCCCACTTCAAGAGCCGGTGAGCGGAGATGAATCAGCAGTGCTGCTACAAAGACCGAGCCTTGAGTTCATTGTTGTCTCTTTTGATGAACAACTTTGTGGAAATGATGTTTTATAGAGAAGCAAAACTGAGAAAGCCACAATAATGAGGCATAGTATTAGAATAAACCACCATCTGAAAGGCAGTACCACGCTAACAAACTGTTTTTATTCTGAAGTTTACATTGTTAATTTGGCTGTAATTTGATTTGGGATTGAACCATAGACTGTAGTCAGTGAGGTGCACAGAGAAAAATAATGAAATACTTATATTTATCCATTTATTTGTACTATAAAGTTATTTTCTATTTAACTTCGCAATTGTAATTCTTTTTTTTACCGTGGAAATACTGAAGAGCCGTGTGAAGAGGCACCGGCTGTTCGTGCCTCACTTGGACTGACTTTAAGGCTGTGAAAAGGCGCCGGGTGAGGCACGTAGTTACCTGGCCTCATGTTAGGGGGCGCTCGTGAGCCCAGGGATTCATGCAACTCCTGCAGAATAGTGACAACTACAATTTAGAGTTAGCAAGTCAAGTTTTTTCAATCAATTCACTTTTTTCTTCTTGTCTGTTCTACTTTTTAAATGGAGGAAGATACATATTAAAGGACCAACGCTAAAGGAGCTAAATGGTTTGCTCCAGACGACGGGACAAAGACTCGACTTTTCAAACAGAGACGTGCGAAATGGTAAGAAATTTAATGACTTCAATCCAAAAAAAGATACAAAACCAGCTTTTTATTTCATACTATTAGAGCTATTTCATACAGACTTCGGAACTTTTATTTTGAAATTCTTTTTTATTCTTGCCCCAAGTCACTGGGAGAGACACTGACCCGGGACCAAATGCGCCGACACCCGTTTTATATGTTTGTAAATGTGATTGTGACACGTCAGAGCCTCATGAACCTCACACACGACACTGACTGTAGATGTAAATGTAAATGGACGTAGCTGACGCACTCGCTGCTGCTGCATTGAAAAACTGTCAACCCTGTGTTTCGGTCTTAAATGTTCGTATGCTAACCTCGACGAGCTAAAGGCGACATCACACTCCCTTAGTCTTTATAGTCTATGGACGGAGCCTGAACTCTTCCTCTCACTCCTCCTTCCTCGAACCACTTTTGATAGACACCATCTTCTACATACTCCCTCGGCGGTATCCAAAAAGTTAAAGTATTACTTAACAAAACTATATTTCACCTTCCATGCCTGTGCATCCTGAGACGGCACGCTCCACGGTCTCAAGCTGTTCCTGCACAAACAAACATTTCAAGGTTTTGGCTCAAATAAAAAGCACTTTATGGAGTATGATTCTAGTGAGATAAGTATTGCTCTGGGATCTGTAAACCAGTTTGGAGATATGGTTGTGAATTAATTGACTGCAGACTGGCCACACGCGACAAAAGCAGCAAAACTGACCAAAATTCTTACTACATCTCTTTCCATCCATGTTGTTTAGAGGATGGTAGAGGAAGTGCAGCTCCTGATTGGCTGGTTTTGTGTCAGGTTAAGGTTTGGCTGGAAATGGTTAAGGTTGAGGAAAAGGGCTAAAGAGGCTGTGCTTCCCCTGCTGTTTGGATCCCCATTAGAAACAATAAAAAGGACGTAACATACAGAGTAAAGTCACTGACACTTTTAAATCTTCAGTAGCTCCTTTAATTCTTAAGTTATACTCACTAAATTTTAGCAGTAGATAAACTGAACCTTAAGAGATTATAAACGGTTATAATTGTTCACTTACACTTGAACTTATCACGACTTAAACTAGGGGAAGTAAAAATTACCTAATCTGTCTCTTATTTGATCCTGATGTCACGTTTGAAGTGGTTTATTGTCTGAGGTTTATTCACAAACACCTTTTCTTTAAGATAGACCCACAGGAAGAAATCAGGACTAGTCAGGTCTGTGGAGATCACATACTGCCCCCTGTCTGTGAAAAACACTTATTATTCCTTTAATGGCATTTACTCTTGGGGCATC
Source organism: Periophthalmus modestus (assembly GCA_019594935.1). NCBI lineage: Eukaryota > Metazoa > Chordata > Actinopteri > Gobiiformes > Gobiidae > Periophthalmus > Periophthalmus modestus. The sequence goes on from JAIEZT010000068.1 coordinate 2,474,486, forward strand.
TCTGGTATTAAAATGTCGACGGTAACACCGCTGGGTTTGTGAGTTTGACCCATGTGACTCAAAGTACCACTGTACAATGAGGGTTCGTTCCTCGGTGCTGGATTTGCTCAGATTAATGTGGGAACAGTCGTTCTAAATGCTCTGGAAAAATAAAAGAAAAATATTTAAAAACAAAAGAGTTATGACGATTTTTCAACTGTCAGTGACTTTTGGGCCACCCTGTATAAGAAGCAGGTGCAAGAAGAGACAAAAACCCAAAATGGCCTTCACCTTGTGCTAGGACATTATAACCGTGCATCACTTTAACAATTTCATCTCCGCACTTTCAAGGTTCGAGGTTCAAGGTTATTTTATTGATACCAGCAGGTAAATTTAGTTTTTCAGCGACTCCTTCACCCGCTCACACAAACATCTTCATCTGGAAAGTGACAGCGGTGCACAGACCAGGCTAAAAGAACGAAAACCCATCAAAAACATGCACAAAGGCTTAAAAAGATTAAATACATCCTCAGATAATGTTTCAACTTTGACAAAAACATAAATAGCTGCAGTATTTGGATTGTCCTTTGAAAGAGTTCTCCGACTTCATCCCTGAACAGTTTTTTTCCGTGTTACAGTCGGGAAACAAGTAATTACAGGATGCCAACTGTTTATGTACAAGTGTCGGCTTTATGGAGGATTCTATTTCAAAGCCACGCAAACTCGCAACTTCCTCAAAAGCAGCTTTACTTCTACGAGAATGAGAAACATCTTTGTTCTGGTAACGACTTTGCGAGAGCTGGGATTACGGAGAAAAATGAAGCCACGCACACAGTCGAGTTTGGATTGATGGAGTCTGTAAATTGGTTTGACTTCAAAGAGCGGTACATATCTGAGTGAGGCTCCAAAGACCAATCAATTACAAGACATGAAGGCACTCGGCGCGCTAACGTGCTAACGCGCTAGCCCACACATGAGTGAGCTTCTACCTCGGCCTGTGTCGTCTCGGAGGGGACATCGAGCCTCGGCCCTCCCCTCCTCCCGTGTTATGTCCAGAGGAGAATCGATTTTGGAAGTGGCTCAGGCGGTTCTTCATCGTGAGCTGGGATAAAAACATCCGTCAAACTAGAAAAGTAGAAGGACACGTCTCCATGGAGCTGCAAGGTCCACTACATCATACTGTCCCAAAGCCATAAGGGAAAAGATGGGCTCAAAAATGGGATATATTCATCTTTTCAATGATAAGTGAATAAGAAAACACAGATAAAGCACGTTTCTCAAACTGTGGTGCACGAGCTCCTTCAGGTGGGAGCTCTTCAGTTTGTGGGTTCATTTTATCCACTTCTTGTCTTTTTTTGGGTCATTTCTTCTTTAGACCTGCCCTAGATTAAACCTGTTATAGACTTGATTTAGATCTGGTGATACTCAGAAAGCCACATCTTTACTTTTGGTGATGCTTGTCGTGAAAAGTTTGAAAACCGCTGATGTAAACTATACATCCAGTGAAAAGGTGAATAGAAACTGACACTAACTTCCAAGATCTCCATTACTCAAGGAAAAAATACTTTAATACAGGGGTGTCCAAACTATTTTCCTCAAGGGCCACGTACTGAAACATATTTGAAGCCGAGCGTCTATGTAGGTTTGACAGAGACATTGTACTTTTAATACGACTTAGAAGATTATTTTTAGGTCTATGTCATGATGCAATGTGCAATTATTCAGGTTATAGAGGTAGAATCTTCACAGTTTGTAGTAAAAATACTTCCTGATCAATTGGGCCAGTTGAGGAGGAGGCATGAGGGCCGACAGAAATTGGTTCGAGGGCCACATTTGGCCCCTGGGCCGTAGTTTGGACAGCCCTGCTTTAATATAAGGATCCAGTTTAAATCCAGTTCTGCGTTTATACAACCCGAGATATTTTCACAGACGCTAAATCGTGCCACAAGAGGTCAGTAAAGAGACATCTCAGTGTGAACCCAGAAGGCAAGGTATCATAAGTAATAGTAAAAGTAGTAGTAGTGACTAGGTTAAAGATGCACTATGTAACTTTTCTGATACTGGCTTGTCTCCTTCTTTGCTTGGATTGTTCCACACTATGGCATTATCTGTTTTGCAGTTGTTTAGTTACTTTTTGCTGCTGTAACAATACGAAAAAACACATTCTTACTGTAATTTGAGTCGCCTTTCCATAGATCTCAGCTGTAACTTGGCCTGGTGGCGTCACATGTCTCCATACAGATAGATAATGTAAGTTTAATGCCATACTGTGGAACATTCTAGGGAAAGTAATCGCATTTCCATGGAGAGATGCAAGTATCAGAGTGAAAATACAGCATGAAATAATGAAATAATGACTTAATTAATCCTGGAGTTTGTTGTGTGTGGCAAAAGTAGAAAGTACAAAAGGTGATCCAGCGTTAGACGGTATCGCTCTGAGGTTGTGGCAGTGAAAATAGCAGCGATCATTTGTTTTTCATATTCTTAAAAGATTAAACAGACTAAACAGAGACTTACCTCCGAACCCGGGCCTCATGGTGAAGTCGTGATCATCTACTCTCAGCAAATGTTCCGTCTTGACTTTGCGAGACTTGGTCACATCCGGAGGCTTCTTGGCCAGTGAGCTTAAAAAAACAAACAAATAAACGAATTAATTAAGAGTTTAGGAGTTAGCGAGACTCAGCAGGACGACGGAAAACTTCACTTTGAACTGACTTCACACAGAAAACCGGAGTTACTGCTGCGACGCTCCGGTGCAGGAGGAGGATCAAAACAATACTCTTATTCATAAAACATGCAAAAGCACAAAGCGTGTGGAAAAAGGCGACGCTGCAGACGACGGCTGGCTCAGAGTCATGAACGCGCCGCCCGGGCTCTGTACAGTGTCGCAGAGAGGGGCCCCGCTGTGATAATTGCGGGTGCACGGCATGATGGGAAAGGTTAGGACACTTGACTCAGGAACAGCATGAAATCGTAAAAATGCATTTGAAAAACATACATTAGAAGAGGCGCTGTGGGCTTTTCTTGGTGGAGCCGTGTGTTTGAACAGCCTCAGATCGTGCGGGGTTTAGCATATTGTTTTGCTTCGAGATTAGCATAAAGAGCAACACTGAGCTGGAATTACAAAGGTGGAAAATGATGTATGCGACAAGATCATATCAGAATCAAACTGTGAAACTGTGTCTTTCAGAGCTGTGCATGTTCAGACTCTTTTCTGGCTGTTGCTTCCAGACTTTGGACCGACCTCCCGCTCTCCTTGTGTTCAGATGATTCTGTTGATGCCGTAGGAGAAAGTTAGAGGGGCGCACGGTGTGTTTGTGTCAGAATTTGGATTTTTTTTTGTTGTATTTTGCACTATTTTTCCCCCTTCCTTCTGTATCTAAGCAAAGACCTGACACTCAGCACCAGATCGTCTCTACATCTTCATGTTCGGGTTCGCTCGCTCGTCTCTCCACTTGTGATGATGAGATGAAGCCCCATGAAGCATCGATACTTTCAGTCAACTGTGCCGACACTTCATCAGGATTCATTTACTCTACAGCGCCATCAAGAGGTCAATAAAATGTACTACAGTCTAGTTTCCACCTCAGCGCCATCAATGAACAAATGTACAAAACCAGTGATGGGACCAGAGAACTAAAACTAAACTGTAACTAAAACTAAACTAAAAACTCACTTGTTTAAATTTGCTTTTAATGTTTGATTTTATGTTGTAAATGTTGTGATATTTTATTCTTTTCTGAACTGTAAAGCGTCTTTGAGTGTCCTGAAAAGCGCTATATAAATAAAATGAATTAAACCCCAATATTTTTCACTGGTTTTTATTTTTTTAAAAGTGATTTCTCTAAAGACTCAGGACTAAGGAGGTTCTGCTGACAAACACACAAAATGGTTTAAACTGTGTGAGCCCTGAGCAGACATTTTGTAGTTTTATAATTACTATATAAGACAAACCTTCAGTCACGTGATCGATGCTTCAGGAAGAATCGAACGTGATCGAACCAACGTCTGAACCACACGCCACCTGAACTTCTACTGATTACTCCACACACACTTCGAAGCCTCGACACAGACGTAACATCATTGGATCTACCCTGCACCTCTGTCTCCGACCCAGCTCTCCACGTCTGACCTTTGACCCTGCGACCCACAGGACAACACCGCCCCCAACTGTCTGTTACGACCTTCATTCAGTTTCTCATCTCTACAAATAAACTCTGTTCTGTTTCCCTGAGTGCTGCGTCTTTGGTTACGACAGTTTGCTGCGTCTGATTGGTTAAGAGCTGAGGGGGCGGGGCTCACATGGGCAGGTTCTCGTTCACCTGGGGCACAGGGTGTTGAGGGTCATCGCTGGGTAGTTTTATCTCCATTTCCCTGTGATACCGTGGCCTGTTTTGTCCAGTCTCTCTGCTGCTGACAGTTGTGTGAGTTTGTGTGTCGCTAAAATAAATCGCCAACATTTGTATTAATCGTATTCGTCTTCAATAAACTACCAGCGCGTCACAAAGCTACAACCCAGGACCCGCTCTGGCTCTCGCCTCGAGTTTTCGTGAGGGAAGCCGCTGCGGTGCCTTTAAAATCGCCTCCAAACGCATTTATTTGGTCAGTGCCACAGCCGCCATGTTGTTGTACTGACTCTGTGGTAATTGTGTGTTATTTTTGGGGAGTTTTGGTAAATGGTAAATGGTCACATCTTTATATAGCGCTTTTCCACCTTTCAAGGCACTCAAAGCGCTTTACAACAAGGAACCAGTCACCCATCCACACACACATTCATACACCAGCTGTACGCAGACACTGGGGGCGAGGTGGGTTAAGTGTCTTGCCCAAGGACACAACGACAGCATTCATCTGTGAGGGCTGGAATTGCACCGCCAACCTTTGAGTCAGTGGATCTAACCACTCAACCAATGATGTTCATGTAGAGAGCGGGATTTGAACCGCCAACCTTCGGATCAGTGGACAAACACTCAACCTACTGAGCTACTGTTTTAACTTCTTTTTGTGAAACACTTGTCTGTAAAAGGTGTTGTATGAATAAACTTTGCTTGTTTGCAGATAAAACATGTAAGTTACCTGCTTAAGACGATACAATATGCAAATAAATAAGGTTTAAGACCAATGGGTTTGAAAAAAGTGTGATCTGAATGGATGAACTATTTTCTACCATATTTCATCCATTCATCCATTTTCTTTCGCTTATTCGGGGGGGCAGCAGTCAAAGCAGGGACTCCCAGACTTCCCTCACCCCAGACACGTCCTCCAGCTCCTCCAGTGGGACCCCGAGGCCACAGAGACGTACTGTAGTCCCTCCAGAGAGTCCTGGGTCGTCCCCTTCCTGGTGGGACCTGCCATATTCACTGGGGGCAATAGTTTCTGCACATGTGGCGAGATTAGACCAGAAAACTCAATAGATCAAACAGCAAAACACGGGAATTGAACCATCAGTCACCTTGTTAACGGATCATTACTGTACAGTTCAATAAAGTTAATTCACTTAAGCCGCATCAGGCAGTGAGTCAAAAAGCTTTGAAGTCGATGATTCGTTTAAATGAATCACATCTGAAAATGTCCCAAGGCTGTAATTATTATTTTAGTCGTATTGATTGAATTTGATTTTCTAAAATGATGAAGATGACGTCCGCACATCGTTACTGGGATGAACCGAGGCTGCACCACGTGACGGCGTCTGGAGCACATCTGTAAACTAATGTGAACTGATATTAAGTCTGACAACACATTATTTTTGGGATGCACATAAATGTTTTTGAGTTTGTGGACTTAAAGAAACGACAGCCCGAAGCTCGTCGAGGCTAGCAGTTTTTAGCGGCTAATCTGGAGCCGATTTTTTATTTTGGGATTCATAATGTGAGTATCATAGCAGGGAGCGGGCGCTTAGCAACGCTGTCAATCAAACCTGTTGCTAACGCTAACAGGAGCGACGTCGGGGAAAGAAGGACCTGATGTGTCTGTTATTAATGTTCATGTGCAAAAAATAAACTCAAAATAACAAAAAATATAAATAAATAAAAATCTAAATAACAAACACACCCAAAAACTCAAAATAACAAAAAAAACCAAAACCCCTCAAAATAAATAAATAAATAAATAAAACAACTCAAAATAACTCAAAACATAAAAATAAATAAACTTAAAATAAATTAATTAATTAAAAATAAAATAAACCCTCAAAATAACAATAAATAATAAATAAAACAACTCAAAATAACTGAAAAAAAAAATCTCAAAATAACAAAAAAAAAAAATCTCAAAATAAATAAATAAATAACTTAAAAAAAAAACCAACCTCAAAATAATAAAAAAAAAATATATAAAACAACTCAAAAAAACAAAACTCCAAATAACTAAAAAAAAAGAACCCCAGGATCATGTAGAGCAGGTCAATAAAACCATCTGTGACAGCAGCAGTTACAGCCAGAGGGGACACAGTTTATCAATGTAAAGTGAATTGGAGCCAGAGTGATTGGAGGATGTTCACTTACATGGAGCACAGGAGCTAGCATGTTAGCTACGTCCCTTCATATAAACAGTCTGTGGTCGCCAGGGCCTTAAACCTGCAGATAAATCCCACGTACGTGTTTTTCTCGTTATATGGACGAGCTGTGAAAAGTTCGGGTGCTGGGCTCCAGGTCGTGAGAATTCAAATCAGACAGACTCATTTCAGGTTCAGACCAGCTGGATATCAGCATTGGAACTGGCAACCCAGAGCCTCATGTTCATGGAATCCAAATCTTACATATGGTTTTGGTTCATTCTGCCCTGAAAGCTCAACAAGAACTGAATGCAAACGACGACTTCTCCACTGAAACGCCACGACTGAATGAGTTTTATTCATCCCAAAATGACCAGACGCTACTTCGTTCTTTAAATTAATTACATGAGATTTTCCAATTCATTACTCTCTATATGCGGCCAATTTATCCAGCGCTGTCAGACTGAACACTATTCATACTAAACCTCCGCCTGGTCACTTAGAAACGCATTTAAATTACATTGTGATTACATTATTAGCCACGATAACGATCCCACCTTATAATTATTTCATTCAATGTAAAAACTCCATGAATGTTTTATTGAATTGGTCCAACACGTGACGATACTATTCACCAGAGTCTGCAGACATTTCTATTTTAACTATTTCAAATATCCCAGAGCTCCGTTCTTAGAAGCTGGATTCAGAATTGAACATCCCGGTGTGAAGGACGACTCTCGAATCCCGTTTTTAGGCTGGGCTTCCCCCTTCGGCCATGGAGGGATGTGCCGTCGTCACATGGGGTCCCGAAACCCGCCGAGCCGCTCCGTAATTGTGCCTCGTGTACAGAGCCTGGGCAGAAAGTGGCTGTGTTTGCTGCGGTTCGGCCACACGCTGAGCAGAGCCGCCCTCGCCACGATAGATAAATAAATTAAAATGTTTAAAGTGCGTTTAGCGGGTTTTGCGGAGCGTGTGAGGGCTCGGCGAGCTAACAAGGCGATGTTTTAATGACGCCGGCGCCAGTCTACGCCACGTTTTCTGTTTTGTAGCTGCAGTTTTGAGCAACATAAACTGAAAAATGAAAAGAAAATTATAATTATAGCCCATTTGTCCATATATTAAATGTTTTTCAGTCATTTTAATTCATGCACGTGGGTATTTTGTCTAGTTTTACACTGGTACTTTTGACTTTTACTTGAGTACATTCGAGCGCAGTATTTGTACTTTCTACTCCACTGCACTTCTGATCACAACTGCAAAGTAAAAAGTACTTTTCATATGATGTGAGAAGTTATTTTTACCATGTTCGTGGAAACATCCAGACTAAAGTTTTCGAGTTCAAGCTCCAACTTTGAGCAAAACCAACAAACACAAAATTCATGACAAAAATGAAGAAAATTCATGGTTGTTTTGCTACTTTGGACCAAAATATGTCTTATTTTTTAATCAGTATCACTATATTTGCAACAACTGTGTGAACTACTTGTACTTTTTACTCTTAAAAAGGTACTTAAATACTTGTACGAGTAACTTTTTACCTCTGTATCTGTACTTTTACTTAACAACGTTGATAACTTCACAGCGTCAGTCTGCTCTAGTCAGGAAGTTTGTGTCAGGAAGGGCATCTGACATAAAACGGGGCGAAATCGGAGCAAACCTAAACTCAGACAGTGGTCGTACTAAATCCTAATCGTAATTTCGAATCAAAAATCAGTCTTTTACATTTGAGTCAGTCCCAAAGACACTTAAATCCCTGTTTCCTAATCAGGGGTGCAGGAACCTCCAGGGGGCAGCACTGAGCATGGGAATCATTTCAGAAAATTACATTAAAAATATTTGAATTTAAAGAAATCCTGCCCAAAAACTCAACGTCTTTAAAAATGTTTATTACCAAAAATACTTAAAATAAAAAGCTTTAGGGACAGATCACATAAACCAACCCACATTCAAACTAAAATGATAAAAAATACTGGTTTTCGTGGATTTTTTGACTAATTAAACATGAAATACCAAGGTATTTTCAAACATTATCAATATTCCTGCTGTTTCTCAAGTCTCGATTGTACCTGGTGTCGTTGACATGCAGGACTAGCGCTAGTTTGGAAAAAAAAAACAAAAAAACATATAATTTTGATGAGTGTGTGACAGACGGCGGCTCGGGGACTGTGGAGGGTTGTGCGTTCGCTGGTTTAAAGTGGAGGGGTCTGTGGTGTTGCATATTAAACTCACCGGATCATGACTTGAATACGGGACGCGTCAGTTTCAGGTTTGATAAGTTACTCTCTCGATTAAGATAAAACCGTCTCACACAACTTGGCAACACACTGGAGACGTATTGTAAAAAATGAAAACTTTGAGAGATATTCAGGTGTTTGCGACGATGCTAAACGACAAAAAGGCTGTATATGAATAAAATAGTTTGATATAGAACACCCAGTTTCATTTTTAAAGCTGCACTGTGCAACTTTTTCCATTGTGAGCTCGTTTCCATGGCAAAGTTATTGGATTTCTTTGACTATTTGCCAATAAAACTATCACTCTCTTTCCACTATTGCACGAACATGTCTTGGAAAACACGTGAGCAGGGCTTGCATCTCCGCAGATCTGACCTGTAACTCACTGGAGCTGCTTGTGTTTAATGCCAGACTGTGGAACATTCTAAGCTTTTGCACTGAAATAGCTCAAAAAACACTCACTCGTCTCACTTCACTCGAGCTGCTTATGTTTAATCGGCTGGAAAACCTTCTCGGCAAAGCGTCTCCATGGAAACAAGCAGGTGACGCTCCACCAGAAAAGTTGCACAGTGGATCTTTAGAGGATTTGTTAGTCTGGCGTCACAGTGGATAATCATTAGCCTGGTGTTTTTGTCAGTTCTATACAGATTTGTACTCACTTTCTTTCATAATATTGTTCAGTTTTGTGTCTCCAAAACTCAGCCAAAGCTCGACTAAAATGTTAAAAGTTAAGTTTCTGAGCGTGTTCCCGGCGCTGAAACTCGTCCAACTCTGGAAGCTATTTTATCTGCTGAGATGGTCCCACTCCACACGTCCAAAATAACACACTTTGAACTGAAAACTTTTGGCAACTTCTTCAAAATGGCTCGTTCGTAGCGGCTCTTACGTCTCGTCAGACAAACACATCTGGAAAACCTCTGGTCACTTTGTACCTGCTCCTCTCCGGGTTTCTCCAACTTCAAACCGGCCTTAATAAGCCTGTTACGTCCTAATGCCACTGAGATATTCACCAAAGCGATTTCCGGCATGTTCCAAACGCAGCTCGGCCTTGACTGAACGGAAACACATCTCTACACGTTCAGATCTTTACAGTGTTCCACATTTAAACCTGCTGCGGTTTTCACTCAAAGCTTCTCACAAGGACCAAAACTTGGACTAAACCAGGTCTGTGCCAAAAGTCAGAACTCCAAAGTGGAAAATGTTACACTATGGCTCAAATTAAACTAATATAAACCACAGAAATCCAGCTTAGATCTACATTTTGTGAAAAAACTTTAAACTTAAACACGATCTGACTGTCAAACCGTGAAGTTCGTAAATCTGTGAAACTTGTTGCTAGCTCCGACAAACTGACTGGCACATCGCTATAATATAATATTCAAGCGTGTGATTTTGTGGAGAAAGACAGAAATCACGTTTGCACAGGCGACCAGCGAACATTTATAGCGACGCACGTGATGTTTCTTACGATAAACTGTTTTCTAATTAGAAAAGCCTTTGCGTTAGACTTTCTGGGGCTAAAACAGAGCGTAATAATGTGAAAAAGTTCAGTTGAAGCGTTCACTTTACAGCCTACACCATCTATTTGTGGATTTAATCTTCAGGATGTCTCCACAGCAGCACCTCCTCGCCCCTGACTCACCCCAGCTCCTTCCCCACTGCACCTCCAGCTCCTCAGAGTCATTATCCTCACGGCCACAAGAGGTCAATGTGCGGCAGAAGCAGCTGTGTGTTTCTATTTCACCTGAGTCTTGTGTCCTTGGGCTAAACAGGAAAAAGTTAAGAGCCTCACGGGTTTTTATGAAGCTCCATCACTGCTGACGTGACGTGCGTAAAAGCCGAAATATCTCACAAACGGCGCAGAAATGACAAGAAACGCGCAACTGCGACTCCTCACACCGCTAATCTGCGCATATACATCATGCAGCCAGTTGCAGGGAAGCTTCTCCTCTGCCCCTGACCGTCCAGCTGCTGTGATGCGCGGCTGGGGTGACCTTTACTGGATAAGATGTCACACCCCATTTTAATCCGCGCCTTTTGTGCCCCTGCTCCTCCTGCTCCTCCTGCTCCTCCTCCTCACTGCGCGTCTCACAGAAGTTGTAACAGACACACGCACCTCAACTGTTGCATGTGGCGCCTCACCTGAACGCACGCGGTCCATTGTCTGAGATCCACCTCCCCAAAGAGTCTAGAGACCACACCTTTGCGCACAGGAGACGCGGAGCCGTTTGGAGACGCACAGAGAGAATTACGCACGGCTTCTGTCAGGGGTGATGGAGCCAGAGGAAGCTTCATGGGGTTTATTTTGAAGCTATGGCTAAATATTCCTCTATGACGCACATCCAACCGCGCATTTTGGCACCGTGCGCGAAGTGTTTGAAAATAGTCCCGTAGTTTTTTTGTCAGTTGCGTAAAAATTCAGCTTTACGCACAAACAAAAACAGCTCGTGGACAGAACCAGGCTGGTCTGACGCAGCTGGGTGTTACAGTAGGACACTTTTAGGAGGTACTCACGGGCCGTGCTTCACCGTCTGGGTCTGAGTGTTCGTCTGTGTTGGTGACTCCACGCTCCCGGTCCATGATCTCCTCACCCGGTGTCCGTGTTTCCGACACCCCCCGGTGACCACGAGACTCAGCAGCAAAAGACACAAGAGCAAATGTTTGGGTCAGATAAGGCATCGTGGCGGTGGCGGCGCAAATCCACAGGTGAGTCCCTTGAAAGCGGCTCTGAGTCGGATCATTCCAGCAGCGGCGGCGGTGACAGCGGCAGGACGCACGCGGAGGCGCATGGTTCAACTCCGGACGAGACGCGCGCGCGCATCGCAGCGGAGGGACTCGGAGAGGAGAGAGTGAGCACGAGCTGCACGAGCTGCACGAGCTGCACGAGCTGCACCGGCGCTCTGCGAGATCTGCGAGATCTGCTGCATCTGCAAGAGCAAAAGAACGAGAGCGAGAGAGGAGAGGAGAGAGGAGAGAGGGAGGGAGAGGAGAGAGAGAGAGGAGAGGGAGGGAGAGGAGAGAGAGGGACATCTGCAAGAGGAACAGAACGAGAGCGACAGACGAGGAGAGAGAGAGGAGAGGGAGAGGAAGAGGAGAGAGAGACATCTGCAAGAGCAAAGCGTGGAAAAGAACGAGAGCCACAGGAGAGAGGGAGGGAGAGGAGAGAGAGAGGGAGGGAGAGGAGAGAGGGAGGGACAAGAGAGAGAGAGAGGAGAGAGAGGAGAGAGAGAGGAAGAGGAGAGAGAGAGACATCTGCAAGAGCAAAGCGTGGAAAAGAACGAGAGCCACAGAGAGAGAGGGAGAGGAGAGAGAGAGGGGAAGGAGAGAGAGAGGAGAGGGAGGGAGAAGAGAGAGAGAGAGAGAGAGGAGAGAGAGGAGAGAGAGAGGAAGAGGAGAGAGACATCTTCAAGAGCACAGGGTGAAAAAGGAAGAGAGCCACACGGAGAGAGAGGGGGAGAGAGAGAGAGGAGACAGAGGAGAGAGGGTCATCTGCAAAGAACAGAGAGAGAGAGTGACAGACGAGGAGAGAGGGAGGAGCAGGGAGAGACACAGACAAGGAGAGAGTGAAAAAGGAGAGAGAGGGAGAGAGAGAGGGACCACCCAAGTCAAACAGACGGAGACAGAGAGAAAGAAGAGAGAGAGAGTGTGAGAGAGGTGAGAGGAGCAGGGAGCGACAGACAAGGACAGAGAGAGAGAGAGAGAGGGGAGAGAGGGACCACCCAAGCCACACAGTCAAGGAGAGAGAGAGAAAGAGAGGGAGAGAGGGAGAGGAGAGAAGAGCAGGGAGAGACACAGACAAGGAGAGAGTGAAAAAGGAGAGAGAGGGAGAGAGGGACCACCCAAGCCACACAGTCAAGGAGAGAGAGAAAGAGAGGGAGAGAAGAGATAGGGAGAGGAGAGAGGAGCAGGGAGAAAGAGAAGGAGAGGGAGGAAGGAAGGGAGAGTGAAAGAAAGAGAGGAGGTAGAGCGTGCATATGAGAGAGGAGAGCAAGAGAGAGAGAGAGTTTGTGAGAAACAGAGAGAGAAGAGAGAGATACAGAGACACAGAGAGATAGTAGGAGGGAGAAACAGAAATATAGAGAGGGGGATGATGGGGAGAGAGGAGGGCGGATGGAGAGAGCGGGAGGAGGGACGGGGGCATAAACATCTGTAGGCTCGCGAGAGAAACACGAGGATTATTTGCATCGTAGCATGACACAACAAGATTACGGCGCTCTCTTGTAAATAAAAACTCAATTACAGAATCACGTTTTCTACAGCTCAGAGGACGAGTTTAAACCCGGCGTGTCACAAAATAAAACGGACACACACGACCCGACGAAGCTCAGGGTGAAACGGGGAAAGAAACAGAGACACGGCCCGTAAAGTTTCATCTTTGGTCGAGGAAAAAGATGAAACTGTGAATGAAAATTAAAGAAAAGTAAACCTAAAAACGCAAGAAATGTGAATATTACAGCTGCTGTGACCAAATCAGTTTTAGTTCCTCAGTTTTTTATGAGAAAATGCAAGAAAAAAAAAGGGAAGATACTGAAACGAGCATCAAAACTGCATTTCAACAAGTATCGATACTAAAAAGGTACAAGACACATGGACTAGTACTGATACAGGGTGGCCCAAAAGTCACTGACAGTTAAAAAACACTCATAACTCTTTTGTTTCTAAATATTTTTATTTTATTTTTCCAGAGCATTTAGAACGACTCTTCCCACATTAATCTGAGCAAATCCAGCACCGAGGAACGAACCCTCATTGTACAGTGGGACTTTGAGTCACATGGGTCAAATTCACAAACCCAGTGGTGTTACTGTCCACATTTTAATACCAGAGATGCCCCAAGAGTAAACACCATTAAAGGAATAATAAGTGTTTTTCACAGACAGGGGGCAGTATGTGATCTCCACAGACCTGACTAGTCCTGATTTCTTCCTGTGGGTCTGTCTTAAAGAAAAGGTGTTTGTGAATAAACCTCAGACAATAAACCACTTCAAACGTGACATCAGGATCAAATAAGAGACATAAGACATTTTTACTTCCTCTGGTTTAAGTAGTGATAAGTTCAAGTGTAAGTGAACAATTATAACCGTATATACTGACAAAAATCTGGGAAGGTTCAGTTTATCTACTGCTAAAATTTGGTGAGTATAACTTAAGAATTAAAGGAGCTACTGAAGATTTAAAAGTGTCAGTGACTTTTGGGCCGCCCTGTAGAAGAAAACTCTGATGTGATACTGAAGCCACAGCTGCCCTGGGGAAGACTGATCGAGACGAGGCTGCCAGTCTGCGCCTCTGGACCCTTTGATAACCACAACTATTTACTCTTTTACGCAAACTACATTCACACAGCTGAGTGTCCTGCGACGAAACAAGCGTGAAGCGGCTGGAGTGAAATTCAAAAACGTCCGTCCAAATCAATCAGAAATAAAGCCACGTCGGATTAAAAAAGAAAGTTTGACTATTTAACGTTAAAAAAATCACTTTCTACCGTCGTTTTAGTATCAAAATCGGTATCAAATCTGTTCCTTATTGTGCAGGAAATATGTTCAGACGTGATTAAACATAGATAAATGTGTAAAAAAGCACATTCTGAGCAGATCTGTCACTGGACTTTGAGGTGAAATGTGGAGCTCGTAATTTCACTGGTTAATGCATAATTCAAGAAGCTCAATTAGCAATTTTCAAGCATGTTCCAAAAGCATTTATCCTGCTCAGGTTTAACACTGTGGCCTTGTGAAAAGCAGAGCTGTCACTTTTCTCACATTTTATTCACCTCCGAGGATGAAACTTCATTTGACACAGAATCTCAGGAGAAATGGAAAGTTTAAACCGATCGCCGCTCGAGTGGAAGTGAAATGAATCAGCTTATGCAAAAAAAGAGATTTTAATTGTGTTAATTAAATGTACCTGGAGTGGTGTTTTGTTTCGTTTAACGGCGCAGTTCAAAAGTTTGAGTAATGCTCTGACATTTCCGGAGAGCACGTCGTCACAGATACAAGTTAAAGGCTCGAATTTCACTGTTTTAATGTTGTTTCCTCGTCAAAAAACAGACCTGGACTTGTGTTTTTTTGCTTCATTCTCACATGTTTAACAGACAAACAAACCTGTAGATTTAGGCTGAGTTCTTCTGTCAAACTGAAACACTCTGTTGCACCTTGTGATGTCATCAAGTGGTAAAACAGGAAGTGCTCCCCCGTGTGTTATATACATTTTTACTAGAACCGTGTTGATAACTGCAGCCAAACTCTAGTAAAAAGAGGTAAAAAGAGGCTGTTAACTTGAAAACTACCACTTCATGACATCACAAGGTGGAACACAGCGTTTTGAGCTTGTGTCAATGAAAAAAACACAAGTCCAGGTCTGTTTTTTGACGAGGAAACGACATTAAAACATGACTTTAAGCTACAAGAGTCAGTTTTGTGTAATATTTCACCTTTAAAGCACTTTTTTCTGCAGTCTCCCGAGAATATTCCACAGTATGGCATTACTTCCATGTCCTAGTGTCACTCTAGGCCAAGTTACGAGTCAGATCTGTGCAGCGGTGACCAAAATCACAGTGTTTTCCATGTTTTTCGAGGTATTTTTGACCCGTAAAAGCAAATGTAACAGACATGTTTAATGAAACGCCACCAGAAAAGTTACACAGTGCATCTTTAACTTCGTCTTAGGCTTGTTTTCCTTTGATTTCGAGGTGATTTTATGTGTTTTCAGTCAGATGCCCTCCCAAACAAACTAAAAATACAGTATATCGTGTCGTACTTGGGGAGTAATTAAAATATAGACGATGTTTTTGAAGTTTCTGCCTTGACGTGTTTATTTGTCAAGTTGATCAAACACAGATTAAAGCGGAGACGTGATAATGGCGTCGACGATACGGCCGGACGCCTCTGTGGACTAACACGCCACGCGCATATGTGTCTCGCACTAATTAACAGGCCGTGGCTCGTGTTCAGAGTCGCCGCTGCACAAACGGGAGGCTCTCGGCGTTTCACAGATGGCTCTTGCACATTTGCAGGTCACGGTTCTTCTCTCTGAATCTGCTTATGTGGCTTAGGCTCCATTATGACGCTCACAAGAGGCAGCGGGATGAGGGAGCGGCTCACGTCTTGGAGCATTTTTTGGCAGCTGTTTTGCACATTTTTACCCAAAAACCTCCACCAGCGAAATCCCGAGAGGTCACGGTCATTTGTCAGGGCGGCTCTGCGGAGGACGGGGCTACTCGAGCAGAAGCGGTTTGGACATTCGCAAATGAGGAAATTTACTTTTTCCCCATAGATTATTCATGGGTTTCAGGCGTAAGGATATTTCTCCCTGTTTTGAATGATTTGCTGGTCCATTGTTAAAGCAATAACACAATTCAAATCAAAATATTATAATTCCGGGATGGAGAAAGGTCCTCGCAAAATCAGGAAGGATTCATTTGTCTGAAACCCATGAATAAGCAGCACTTTATGAAACAATCAGAGCAGCGTCTGCATGTAATTGTGAAACATTTTATTGATAAAAACAAGCCGTAAAAAGCCTGACGTGCTGCTAGAATCTGTCTGAGGATGAGAGTGGATTGGCTTTGCTTCACCGTCTGAAAAAGCTCCTCTAAAGCTCTGCAGTTTTGCAAATACAGAATGATATCGCTCTGTTTTTTGATACAGAAGGATGTCGGTCTGATCAGATTCAGTGACGCAAGAAGCTCATTGGCCCCTCATCATTCTGAACCGAATCAAACTTCTCTCTCATCGTTCCTGCAGACGTCTTTCAGTTTTGGTGCATTTCTTTTCTCCTCGTAAGCCTCCGTTTTTGTTTTGACGTGGGCGATTCATGCATGTGCTAATCCTCCTGTCGATTACGCTCGTCTGAACCGACCTGACGCTGGTGCAAAGTGTAACTGTAGCTCCTCTTCTTCTGTAATAGTGGTGTTCTTCAGTCACGCAGAACGAGCCGTCGTCACTGCAGCAGCTCGACTCGTTTCTGTTGAACTTGACGTCATCATCTCGTCTGAAACATGGACCCAACCTGCTCGTTTGCTTTAAAATCGTTTGGGTTCAGCTGCAGTACTTTCTGTTCACGACTATTCTCCAGACTCCTTTCAGACACGAATAAAACGTTTTTTTTTCCTCTTTTCTTGAAGCAATCACGAGATGAAACTTTTGTCTTCTCTTCGAAATGAAACTGAGACTGAGCCGCAGAAAGGACCTGGCACCAGACTTAGGTTAGACTGTGTGAATTAATGATATGAACCTGATTTAAACTGCATGTAACGGAGTAAATGTAGCTGCCTTTTCCTAGTTTGACAAATCTGGAAGTGGTAATTTTATTTCCCAGTTGTACAGTGGCTAAGTGCAGGTAATAACTCTTATGTAGCACCGACAAACAAGGGACAAAACTCTTATAAAGTCATTATATGGTTCAAAAAGTGTATTTATATCTATTTGGCAGGAGGATATTTACTCAAAAGCTCTGTATTATTATTCCTCACTTACCTTATGCATTAAGAACATCCTAATTACTCACCACAATGAGTTTATAAGTGTTTTCCCACAGCTTTCAAAACACAAACTTGATTATCTCACAATAAAACGCTTCATTATTAGCACGAGCGGACTTATTTTGCCCTCAGCAGCTCCTCATGGTCTAAGTGCACTGGGGCAGGACACATTCTGCTCATTAGAAAAGCCATAGACTTCATGTAGGTCTCACCTGCCTGTAGACGTCTGAGTGCTCCTGACAGGACTCTGGGACTGTATATTAAAGTTACATTGTTCAAAGCATTATTATTTGATGTCTTACCAGAGGATTTTCGTCCCTAAGTTTCATATAAACCCAGTTTCTCGCGGCGATGAATTTCAAAAGTGTTACATTAATATGTGAAAACTTGCAGGATTCTTGAACTTTTCCTCATTAACATACAGGTCTGTACAAAAGGCCAGCGGGGGCTCCACCTGCAGAGATCAGATACATTGTTTATGACTCACTCCCATCCGTTCATCCAGACCCCGCCCCCTCCTCTCGTCTCCCACGGCAACCCGCAGAGCTGCCTCGGAGATGGGCGGCTTATCCCGGATTTCCCCTGAACGTCGCACGGAGCTGCTGTCTGTCAACGAGCCGCGAACAGTCAGCGATTCGACGATTCTCAGCTTCACATGGACCAGAGCGAAATTATGTTTATGTTATAATTATTTCCGTAGTTTGTGTAAAGACGTGGACTAAGAGAATGTGCAGCTACCCTGGTTTCTTCTTAAATAAAATAAAGACTTCACGCTCCTGATTGATGTTCATGTGCCAGTATTTCATTTCTTTTAAATCACCAGCTGTAGTTAAGTAGCTTTTTTTAACCTCTGACGTCTTTCCTTTGCACTTTTCTGCTCGTCTCTTGCTCGTCTTTTTATACTTCCGCGGCTGCTATTGTCTCTTTCTCTGTTTAACTAATTTAAAACAAAGACATCAATGTTTTGACGCAAATAAAAAACATTTTAAATTAAATTCTGAAAACAAATGTACCGACATATTACTTACACCAGTCAAATGAAGCTCGTCGAGGCTAGAGCAGGTCGAGCGGCGAATTTGGAGAAAAGTTCCATATTTGGTCGTCCGACTGCGAGTATCATAGCAACCAAAGAGCCAATCAGGAGCGAGGCTGTTGAAGGGAACACCCACGTTCCTCAAACCTGTCGCTAACGCTAACAGGAGCGACATCGGGGACAGAAGGACCTGATGTGTCTGTTATTAATGTTCATATAACACCCTCAAAATATCCTTTTTTTTTTTAATGAACGCAAAATACCAAAAAATAAAAGTAACAAAAAAAACAAACCCTAAAAAACAACTTAAAAAAAAAACAAAAAAAAAATATATATTTATATTTATAAATATTTTTTTTTTTTTTACATATAACTAAAAAAATAAATATTTAAAAATAATGAAAAATAACAAAAAAAGAAAAATGAACTAAAAAAATAATAATAAAGTCAAAAAACAAAATAATAAATACAAAAATAAACTTAAAATAACAAATAAATAAACTAAAAAAACCCAGAACATTTAAGACCAAAATGACGAGTCTGACAGCAGCAGGTACAGAGAGAGAGAGAGACACAGTTTTTCAAAGAACAAAAAATAAACTCAAAATAACTCAAAATAACTTTAAAAAACAAACAAACAAACAAACCTCAAAATATCTCAAAAATTGTTAAAAATAAACTCAAAATAACAAAGAACTCAAAACAACTCAAAATAAAAAAATACATATAACTAAGAAAAAATCTAAATAACAAAAATGCAATAAAAGAAATAATAAAAAAGCCCTCAAAATAACTTTAAAAAATGAACTCAAAATAAAAAATAAAAAAAACCCTCAAAATAACAAAAAAAAGTATTATAATAAAATAAACTCAACATAAGAAATTAAATAAATACAAAATAAACTAAAAATAATAAATAAATAAACTAAAAGAAAATGAACCCCAGGATCATGTAGAGCAGGTTGATACGAACATTTAAGACCAAAATGACGAGGCTCACTACAGCGATTATGGAAAGAAAGGTAAAGTTTTTCAATGTAAAGTGAATTGAAGCCGGTGGAGCTGGAAGTGCACAAGGTCACTTCTAATTTGGGACGCGGTGGCGGCAGGTTAGCTCCGTTTAGAGATGTGACGTTCGAGTGAGTCTGCTCTTTTGAAGCGTTCCTTTATGTGAGTTATTTTTTAAAAGAACCTGATCTTCTTCTTTGTAAAACATTTGCATTTTTGAACTGAACCAACACGAGCATCAGCACAAAAGCAGAGCCAGTGAGTTAGAGCTTTGTGCACAAAACACATATTTGACATTGAAATAAGTTAGTTTTTAAATAATTATTATAACTGTAGTACCATGTTTTATTTGAGTTTTGCAGCGAAGTCTCAGTTTGAAGCATTTTAAACAAATCGGAGCCTTGGGTTATTTCTCTCTGTGATGAGTTTGGAGATAAAATGAGTTAACACGTCGGCTCCTCTCGTCTGAATATAAAAGAGCCCGTCTTTTGAACGATTTTGAAAGATTCAGATCCTATAAAAGAGCCGAAAGTCCCATCACTGGCTATATCCTTTCATATATATACATTTAAAACCACACATTCCAAACGATGTTGTACTTAATTAGGCGTATAGTGGTATTTTCACCGTAAAAAGGCTCATATTACATTTATTTTACTCCTTTAGATCATTTATGAGCAGAAAAGGTGACAATATATTATCATACCACGAGTGTTTTGAATGCTAAATCTAAGAAAACTGCCAAAACTGTCAAAAAAACTGATTCAAAGCTAGTAATTAATCTTTGAAAATATGTCTTAAATGCTTATGTGATATTTTGCGCTTTTGTGTGATACCGAAACCTTTTGAAAACACTGAATGTTTGTTTGAACATTTCTAAGCGATCGCCGATATATGATGTGATTAATTAACACCAGCCGTCCCTCGTTGACATTACAACAAAGAGCAAAAAAACACTCAAAAGTGAAGGTAAAAGTGAATCCAACACAAACAGCACAAGTGTAACTCATTAAACAACATTAACTATTTGAGCTACAGTGTTTTTTTTTACATTATTCTCTCTGTTTCTTGTCTGTAAAACCCCTCACCACACACTTTATACACTTTTCTCACACAGGCATTAACATTTTCTCACATTTCTCTCTTGTTTAAACACAAAGTTCAAACCTTCGTCGGTGCCTTTGTCGGTGCAGAACGTTTCATCGACATTGTGGGTTTTGTCGGGGAGAAAACTTGCAAACATACAGCACTTCAGAGTCACACTGATCCAACATTTATGTAAATTTGTCTGACACATTCTGTACTGTACAGGAGACACGGAGGAGACTGATGGACAATGGTCTACAGTCCCTCAGCCAACTCAAAATAAAAAATACTTATAACTAAAAAAAAAAAAACCTCAAAATAATGAAAAATAAAAAAAAAATTACAGAAAAAAACCTTCACAATAACAAAAAAAAACAACCCAACTCAAAATAAAAAAAATACATATAAAAAAAAAAACAAAAAAACAAAAAATAATAATAAAATCACAAAAAAAAACTCCTCAAAATAACTAAAAAACTGAAAAATGAAGTCAAAATAAATAAAAAATAAAAAAAACAACCCCCCCTCAAAATAACAAAAAAAAAATAAAAATAAAATAAAATAAATTCAAAATAACAAAATAAATAAATACAAAAATAAACTTAAAATAATACCTAAATAAATAAACAAACAAACAAAAAAATGAACCCCAGGATCATGTAGAGCGGGTTAATACAAACATTTAAGACCAAAATGACGAGGCTCATTGCAGCGATTATGGAAAGAGAAGCGACAGTTTTTCAATGTAAAGTGAATTGAAGCCAGCAAATGTGCACCGCAATCGACCCGAAGTGCAACAAATGAGTCGACAGAGCGAGCCAACGTGCTATAAAGCCACAACACTCACAGACAGATCCCCACACGAGTCAAACGACCGACCAGAGGCACAAACACAGCGAAGAGTCGAACAATACGGCAGCTACGGAAGCTCTGAACAGACAAAACAGAAAATATGTTTGTCCACTGGGGGCAGAACTCCTCCACTGAAGCTCCTTAAACCAAAAATGTCCGGCCCTGGTTGAAATATTAGATCAGTGACAATTTCTGATTAAATATGATCTAATTTGACGTCTGTGACATGTTTAATGGATTATATTAGTTCTTCTCATGATGAACTGTTCTTCTAAGCCTCCAGACTAAACTTTCAGCTTGTGTAACATAAATATTCATGTCAAAGCGCAGCTGCGTTTGCATGTTTTGGGTCATAACACCAAAATAATCTAACACACAGCTGGATTTTCACTGACAAAAGCAGACGACACCATTTGCAGGAAAAATGGCTTTAACCTTCATCTTTAAACGTGCCACACACTTCTTGTTAATTTGGACGTAACACACCGAGCCCAGAGCTGCTAAGTGGCACTTCTCAACAGGTTTCCCCATTTCACTGTCTCCTAATGGTTTTGTATAGGAGCAGCGCCTGTTCCACCAGACCCTGATTACATTTTGTTAATGCTTTATCAGCTGCAACACAATTTTATAAACACTTTGATCCAATTTCACTTGTAGATGAGGATGTAGATGGTAATTTAAAGGCGCTGTACCTTTTTTTAACTGTATTAAAATGTGAAAAAACTAGTTCATTTTAAACAGTTTGCAGTTTCTACACATAGACTGTAGAGTGACGTCATCCAGTCAAATGAAGCGCATCCAGGCTAGCGGTTATAGCGGCAAAATTGGAGCCGATTTCCATATTTGGCATTTCAAAAGCGAGTATCATAGCAACCGAAGAGCCAATCAGGAGCGAGGCTGTTGAAGGTAACGCCCCTTCTCGAAAGCACCGCTGGTTTAGCACAGAGCGGGCGTTTAGCAACGCTGTCAATCAAATCTGTTGCTAACGCTACAGGAGCGACGTCGGGGAAAGAAGGACCTGATGTGTCTGTTATTAATGTTCATATGTTGATTTACAGAGACAATAGTGAAATAAAAACCCAGGATCATGTAGAGGGTTAATACGAACATTTAAGACCAACATGAGTCTGACAGCAGCAGGGACAGAGAGAGAGACAGTTTAAAAAAAAAAAAAAACAGAAAATAAACTCAAAATAACAATAATTAAATAAATAAACTCTAAATAACAATAAATAAATAACAAAAAAACCCTCAAAATAACAAAAAACCCCTCAAAATAACAAAAAAATAACTCTAAATAACAATAAATGAATAAATAACAAAAAAGCTCTAAATAACAAAAAAAAAAACAACCTCAAAATATCAGTAAATAACAAAAAAACTCAAAATAACAAAAAAAAAAAAAAAAAAAAGGAAAATAAATAAATACAATAAAAAAATAAATTCAAATGAACAAAAAAAAACATTTTTTTAAATAAACTAAAAAAATGAACCCCAAGATCACATAGAGGGTTAATACGAACATTTAAGACCAAAATGACGAGTCTGACAGCAGCAGTGACAGAGAGAGAGAGACATAGTTTTTACAATGTAAAATGAATTGGAGCCAGGAACATGGTGGCTAACAGTTAGCCATGTCCATTTATATATACAGTCTTATGCATTCTGAGCTCATAAGTGCCCAGAGTCACCAGACCAGAGTGAAGTTTTGCCATCGTGCTAATACTAACAATATCCAGCATGCTAACTGTGCTTTTCCTGTTTCTCTGACAATAAAAAGATGCAGAGAGTATGCAGCAAACTTATCTTGCATAAGTGGTTCTTAATAAAGTAAATATCTGTAATAAGGCAAGACAACTTCTGCTCAAATCCACATAGACTCGCTTTAATATATAGCATAACGTTTGTCATATTCAAACTATCCCAATGCATTTCCAAGTAGGCTACATGCAATATGCTAATTCAGCCCACAAATTAGTAATGAGGTTTTGGCAAAGGTTCACTGGGAACATGCACTCCCCTCTTCACCATGTCCTCGGGGGTTCATTCCTTTCCACCCACTCCCCTCACTCCATCAAGTTTCATGCATTAGATGAGTATAAAACTTCACTAGAATAACTATCATGTTGTTTATGAGGCCAAACTAACTGTAATGTGAAATTTATCCATTACTTTTAATCAAATCAGGGTTGATAACATTGGTGCGAATGGGCTGCAGACACGGCCTTATTAACTCACAGTGGTAGTGTTTTTAACAAGCCCCATAACAAGTCAAAAAAATGTGTATGGACTCGTATTTAAAGGGGTAATAAACCAGAGAAAGACGTGAAGAACTGTGCAGAAGTTTTAGAAGAAGATATATAGGCTAAGCTCGAAAATACATACATTAATACAAAATATAAGGTGGCCCAAAAGTCAGTGACACTTTTAAATCTTCAGTAGCTCCTTTAATTCTTAAGTTAAACTCACCAAATTTTAGCAGGAGGTAAACTGAACCTTCCCAGATTTTTGGCAATATAAACGGTTATAATTGTTCACTTACACTTGAACTTATCACGACTTAAACTAGAAGTACGGTTTGTCTCTGAACAGCCTGATCCAACACACTTTACAGAACATTTAAAGCATTTCCGGCTTATGTCTCTTATTTGATCCTGGATATTACGTTTGTGAATAAACCTCAGACAATAAACCACTTCAAACACCTTTTCTTTAAGATAGACCCACAGGAAGAAATCGGGACTAGTCAGGTCTGTGGAGATCACATACTGCCCAAGTGTCGACAGTAACACCGCTGGGTTTGTGAATTTGCCCCACGTGACTCAAAATGAGGTAGTACTTAAGTTATAAAAATGTGAAATTACAAGACAGTTCAGAAAAGATGTGAGCGCTTTCTAGTTTTCAGGTCCATCTCTCAATAGTGATTCATTTCACATTAACTATTTGAGGTATAGCCACAAACTGAAATTTATCCACCCATCTCCAGACATTCAAGGCTACGTCATCATAGCAACCTATTCAACAACATTTTGGGGAGTTTTTACCATTTGAACGATATTATATTTTGTCTTAAATTCTTAATTGCAATTTTTTCATCGTTCTGAAGCCCACGGATACGCTGCATGCCTTTAGGTTGGGGAAAATTCGAGGATGGTCCCAAGGTTGGCGGTTCAAATCCTGCTCTCGACATGAAGCGTCACCGTCTGCGTGCACAGGTTTGTAAATGTGTGAGTGGTTCCTTGATGTAAAACTCTTTGCCTTGAAGGTGGAAAAGCGCCGTATAAAAA
The DNA here is from genome assembly GCA_019594935.1 of Periophthalmus modestus. Classification (NCBI taxonomy): domain Eukaryota; kingdom Metazoa; phylum Chordata; class Actinopteri; order Gobiiformes; family Gobiidae; genus Periophthalmus; species Periophthalmus modestus. Next base: position 2,498,934 of record JAIEZT010000068.1, read on the forward strand.
CGTGTGAACCCAGAATCTTCTATGAGGCGAGTAAACCGTTCAGCCGCTATTTGATATATATACAAAATTAATTCCTTTGATTGATTTTTTCCTTGCCAAGAACGAGGGTCTAAGGACGAGAGATACTCTGGGACATAATCCATTTTCTCTTTGTCAGTCTGTTTGTCTGTTATTGACCAATGACTACATTTACATGCACAGTGAAATCCGAGGGAACTAAACAACAAAATTCAAATTGTCAGAGCGTTCGTTGGGTCAAAGAACCAGGTGAGACATTCAGGTGTGTCTAATAATTTAGCTCTAAAACTTTGGCAAGGACCTGCGTTACTCACAGTTTGTTCTCTGCAGCACAAAGAAACACAATGGTAGGTTTTACTTTCACTTTATCTGTCCAGAACAATGAAACGACACATGGAGGTGGAGGGACTGCAGTTTGTCATCGCTGCTGATCTAAAATAAGTGAGCAAATGTGTCTAGTGTTTTCCTGTTTCTTACCTCATGCAGTTGAATGCCTCTCTTAACCATCCACGTTCTTATGGCCTTCTCCAGATGTGTTATCTTTGTCTTTGAGATTCATGACTCCGCAAATAGTTCCTGGGTTTACACGGCAATGAGTCAGTGCTCGGAGTGTAGTCGAAGCTAACGATAAAAAAGAGTTTTTTTTAAAGACAATAGACAGATTTTGAGCTGAGAAAAAGTGCATCAGAACTGAAGAAGCGGCTTGGATGAGCAGGGAAACGTCTTCACTCCTACAACGATTTGTCCAGTTGATAGATATACATTTCGTCCTTTGCCATGATACGAAAATAGATAAAAATCTTTGTGAAAGCTGTAAGTGCCCTGTCAGCCCCCGTCAGCTGAACATGAGCAGTTTGTGATTAGATTGTGCTCTCTAAGAAAAATCCTTTCTGGGCAGTAGGGATTTTTTCGTTGTAGTACCAATGAGTGGCCACTAGTCCAACTCGAGGCAGCTCTAAGCAGCAATAACATTTTTACGTACCATCCATCCATTTTCTTCTGCTTATCCGGGGTCGAGGGGGCAGCAGTCTGAGCAGAGACTCCAGACTTCCCTCACCCCAGACACGTCCTCCAGCTCCTCCGGTGGGACCCCAAGGCGTTCCCAGGCCAGAGAGAGCCATAGTCCCTCAAATGTGTCCTGGGTCAGGGCCTCCTCCCGGTGGGACATGCCCGAAACATCCTGAGCAGACGCCCGAGCCACAGCTGCTCCTCTCGACGTGGAGGATCAGCGGCTCTACTCCGAGCTCCTCCCCTTTGTTACATGCATTTTAAAATAGTCTTGGCCAGTTATCCAGTTTGCATTTAAACGTTGTACGAGTTTGATTTTCTAACTTTCTGTTGGTTAAATCAACCCTCCGAAATGACAGCTGTAGTGATTTTGGGCTGTACACAAATCAGACTGGATATACTAACTTTTCGTAATCAAATAAGCTAAAAAACTCGTGACTAAAATAATCAAATATGCATCTTTCTCGTTGAATACTTGTCTGTACTGTCTGCAAGTCTCACAAGAACATGAGCTGACACGCCCGATATGTCTGTGTATTAAACGTTTTACATGAGTCACTGACATGAGAACTCCAGGAGGCTGCGGCGGAATATTAAAACTTGGCGTTTCTTTTTTTTCCCTGTTACATGTCAAACATTTTCCGAAGATAAGCCTTAAGGAAGTTCGCAGAGAAAATCTTATTTACAAGGCAAGCTAACAACACAGTGCTGTACCTCAAACGTGACTGAAAACCACATCGAAAACTAATCATTTCTTTATTTTTGTAGTAGTGACCTTTCCAAACGCATCAGAAAAATACATTTATAACATTTTGAGTTGTAATATTCCATCAGCTATAATGCACTGACCTCCTGACTGAAACACAAACCCAAACAAAACACTGCATATTTTCATTTCTACTGAACGAGTACACACTTTCCCTTCTCTCCGGGGTCCCATTGTTGCACATCGCTAAGCTAACACACAATATTGACTTTATCACACAATTGCAGCAATACTGGTGAGTCATGAGAACTCTAAATAATCCTGTACACAAACTGTTTTTCTCTTTTTCCCCCCAGACAGAAATTTTTATCGAATTTCAAACCCTTCATAATATTTTGTTGTCACGCCTTGGAAAAGATTGAAAGCCTTAAAAAGGAGTGCGTGAGCGTGGTGCGAATGTTAATTTGCCACACTCCAAACATTTTGTGAATAGCAGTGATCTATGCAATAAAAGCCGAGTTTAACAGATTTGCTTTGGAAATGATGTCGTCCTGGTGTCTAGACAAAGGTGGTGAATCAGAATGAGATCTATCGTCGTCGTCAGTGAACAGAATTTAAAAACTGGGGATTTGCGTCAGTGATACGAGGCCACAAAAAAAAAAAAAAAGTAGTATTGTAATGTAGCTCGTTCATTACAGGGGCCCAACCTTGAACTTAACAGGAAATAATGACAGTGCTCAAAGAAGTTTAAAATGTTCTATTGAATGAAGTGATTGTCCATCCATCCATGTTCTTCCTCTTATCCGGGGCCAAGTCGCGGGGCAGCAGTCTGAGCAGGGACTCCCAGACTTCTCTCACCCCAGACACATCCTCCAGCTCCTCCGGTGGGACCCCAAGGCATTTCCAGGCCAAAGAGAGACACAGTCCCTCTAGCGTGTCCTGGGTCTTCCCCGGGGCCTTCTCCTAGTGACGGGCAAATGAGGCGGAGTCCGGAGCTCGTCTCGTTCCTTCTGCCTCTCGTCTCGCAGCATCATGTGACCAAAGTGTCGAGGTGTCGGCCCCTCCCCCTCCTGCTTCGCTCTGCGTGTCAGTCGCTTCAGTGAATCGAAGCGTTTCATTGGCTCAGTGAATGTTCCGCTCTGTGATTGGTTCAGAGCTTCAGAGTGTTCAGTGACTTCTGTGGTTTGACAAGAGCTAAACTGCTACAGTATAAAAGATGCACCAATATTTCTGAAAAATGTTGGGTAGTGCGGAGTATTGTGTGACGTCAGTGGTGATTTTGGCGACTTTTGGCATTTGTTTCATTTTCGATGGCATCTACAAATGGAAAAAAGCGATCCATGGTTTGGGATCACACAAAACTTCTATTTCTTAATAAAAACATGTGATATATAATTTTTTTTAAATGTTCAAAATAGAATATATACTATTTATGACTTCTAATAAAATAGAAAATAGAGTCTTGGTTTCTCAAATCATGGGTCGTGTGCTGGTTTGCAATGGTTAAATTTGTCCACTAGAGGTCAGTGTTTCTCCGAGGCCTCAGACACATCGAACCATTTGAGACGATATTGGGACTGAGGCGTCAGTGCTTCACGAGGCTCCATTCTCCCATCACTACCTTCTCCCTATGGGACATGCCCCCACCCACCTGGAGAGGGCGATGTGGACTTCTGCGCTGTGTTGCCGGGTGCTAAGGAGCACAGGACACCGCTGACGACAGGCACCTTTAATCCTTGTTTCACACACTAAACAAGAAAGACGACAACGACGTGACAGTTAGCATTTGCCCATATAAATAAATGAAAGCAAAACAAGAAATGAGCTAAATATTAACGAAGAAACAGAACCACAGACATAAACATAAGCAAAAATAATTACAAGAGGACACTTTAACATATGGTTAACAATAGACGACTGACCTCTTCCTAAAACTGATATGAAAAGGAACGAGGCGGGAGTCAAACCCCGAGTTTATACCAGGGGCAAGACGGGGAACACACGAAGAAGAAAGAAAGAAAAACATAGAGAAGAAGCAGCTGGAGGACCAAGACTGCACATCAAATTTAAACGCCGGGTATGAAGAAAACTAGAATAACGAAAAACAGCATTTTGTGTAATTATGCAAATATATGAACCAGTTACACAAGCCACTTTTTCCGGTCGAGAACCATGGACTCAGATTTGGAGGAGCTGATTCTCTTCACAGCCTCTTCACACTAAAACCGCCCCAGTGCTGCAGATCCTGCCTCGAAAAAGCCATTAGGACAGCAAAGAGCCCCAAACCCCACACTCCCGGAGCACCCCCCAAAGGAGGTGCTCCGGGAGGGACACGATCGAACTCCCACGAGGCTCGAGGACCTGATGGAGAGCGCAGAGCTGGTGTTCCACGACTTGGACGATGAAGTGGTTGTGTATCAGCTGATTTATTGCATTTTAATTGTTTGTTTACCTCACCCATGTTGTCGGCCATCTTAGGTGTTCCGGCCAAATGGGTCCCCAGGGAACCGGAGCACTTTAAGAAGGTTCCGGGGGCAGACCACTGTGAGCTGAGGAGGAGAGGTGTCCAAATATTTTAGCTTGTTGTATTGTGTTTGGTTTTTCACAGATAAATTAATGTATAGCTCGATTTTCAACAGCCGATTTGATTGATTAAAGATGTGCACTGTTTTGTTAGCAAAGCAATAACTTAACAAGATTATGGGATGTGCTGAGACTTACCTGTGCTGCAGAGTGGGAGCGACTAAGGAGAAGCAAACCTCAGTCTGCTGTTGTGAATGTGCAGGAGGTACTACCAGGCTGATTTTTAGATTTTACTTTTGGTGTTGGAAGTAAATGCACTTGGATCTGCACTGGACAAACTCCCTCCGCTCTCTCTGTTCCTCGTCAAACCACTGCCGTCCAGGTGCTACAACGATAAAGTGTTATATTGTACGATAATCCGAAAGTGCATTTTGCTGTTAGCATTAGCGTGATGCCAAAACTCCACGCTGGTCTCTGAAAGCTGGGAAAAGCTCTTATAAACTCATCACTGTGAATAAGTCGGACGCTCTGAATGCATAAGGTGAGTGAGGAGTAACTTTGGACGACTGCGAACTGTTTAAAAGGTGCAGCGTCTTTACATCAGGCTGAAAAACGAAGGTGGGGTGAATATTAAATTGTCTCACTCCAAACGTTTGTGTTTTGTGAATAATAGAGATTGATGCAATAAAATGAGAGTTTAACAGATTTGGTTTGGAAATGATGTCTCCCCGGTGTCTGGACAATGGGGTGAATTAGAATAAGATTTATTGGCGTTGTCAGTGAATAGAATTTAAAAACTAGGAATTTGCTTCGGAGACGTGCAACAAAACACTGAATAATAGGAGAATAAAGCTTTTTATGGTCGATAATCGGGAAGTGCATGCTGCTGTTAGCATTAGCGTGACCGCAAAACTCCACTCTAGACTCTGGGACTTGTGAAAGGAGCTTATAAACTCATCACTGTGAATAATCAGCGTGCTCACAATGTATAAATGTATGATGGCAATAACTTTAGACGGCTGCAAAGTGTTTAAACTGAACTAACTCTGTTTTTCACGTTTTGAAGACAGTAAAAATCAGGTATCGCGCCTTTAAATCAGACAGAAAAATGAGTGTGGTGCAAATATTAATTTGTCACACTTGCGTTTTGTGAATCTATGCAATAAAATGAGAGTTTAACAGATTAGTTGTGGAAATGATCTCTCCCTGGTGTCTAAACAATGGTGGCACTGAATCAGAATAAGTTTTATTTCCATCGTCAGTGAACAGAATTCCAAACTAGGAATTTTCTACAGGGATGTGGTGCAAGAAAACTATGAATAACACAAACTATGCAAACAGGAAGGTCGATCCATCCATTTTCATCCTCTTATCTGGGTCTGGGTCACGAGGGCAGCAGTCTAAGCAGGGACTCGCAGACTTCCCTCACTCTAGACACTTCCCTCAAGCTCCTCCGGTGGGACCCCAAGGCGTTCCCAAGCCATCCAAGAGATATAGTCCCCCCAGTGTGTCCTAGATGTTCCCCGGGGCCTCCATCCACTGGGACAGGCCCAGAACACCTCCCTGCAGACGCACCTCAGCTGGCAGCAGTTCATGAGTCTCAAGATCTGTTTTAAAATCCACAATAAGTCATGGCAAACCTTCATTTTACGCATTTCTTCCATCGAATCGTGTTCATTACATCTGCAAGGTTGTGTTAGCATGTCAGAAAAGGCTGGTAACTCTTGTCGTTTTTTCTTTCAATAGTAATTCCCTGAAAAAAAACAAAAAACAATCTTGAAATGCCAAAGCAAACGTGCTCAAGAGTATGATAATAGTAAATAACTATACAAATAACAGAATATTTGTATTTGACAATGACTGGCTGACTGCGACAGACTGGTGAGACGAACCATAAGGAAAGAATGTTTTTTGTGAATTTACAGGGCCGTTGCCATGGCCACAATGGAGAAGAGTAGAAACACTTTAGCGTCCTATTTCAATGGAATAAAACAAAGGCAGCTGTGATGGCACAAGGTAACGGTTCCTGTGGAGCCTTCTCTTTGCACAGGGAGCGTAAACTTCTGTCCTTGATCAAAAATGTGGCATAGAAACATTTTGCAAAACAATTCTCTGCCAAGTCCTTTTATATAATCATGAGCAGCTTATTCAAGTTGAAACCATGAAAAGAGGAGGTATGTTTAAATTTCTCCTTTAGATTTTGATGAAGATTAATTTTGAGATGACAATTAAAATGTGATTGTATTATTTTGTAATGTGAGCTACATTCTTATGTCTGAATTGGGCTTAGATTATATTATTTGGGTGGAGCCGTGGATGTGCTTCTAAACGCAGACGGGTGGAGGTCCAGGAGTGGAACCTGTGGAGCCGCCAGCGTCTCAAGGCCGAGTTTTGTATTTTCCGTTCTAATTTATGAAATGCGTGGATACAAATGTCACTTGATTAGGACAATAACCATCTGTAAGTCTGAGTATTTCTATCATTAGCTGCTTGCACTCGTCAAACCCGGGCTAACACTAACAGCGCTGGCAGCTAAAGCGGCAAGTTGTTTTTGCCACTACTCTCTCGAACTGGTTCCAGCTCCCACAAACTCTTTGATTTATTGTTGTCTTTAGAAGAGTTTTTAGATGAAGGAGTCGCCAAAGCAAAGGCAGTGCTCACGCTGCACTTTTACCTTCCTGGTTTGCGAAAACTAAAATATATATTTGTGCAGCAGTGGTGCTTTTATAAACTGTTTAATCATTTACAAGAATAAAGTTAGGTACCACTTCATTTATCAGTCTGGTCCTCACATCATCCATCCAGTCAGATTTGTTTTTTTTTCCAGAAACAAAGGAGCTGATTGGTCGCGTCTGTTTTACAAATAAAGTTGTTTAGGGTTTAGTGCTTCGTTCATGGATTCTGCAGAAATCCTTCATGTTCTTCAGCCTTTTTTCCCCCAATACAGACGAACCATGCGTGTCCCCGTTTGGCTAATCCACCCGTCACACCCCATTAAAAAGTGTATATTCCAGATTCTTCCACTAAAATATATTTTTGTGCAGCAGTCCCCACTTTAAGATCGATTTTATTGACTTCCTTACTTGGTTATGTGCCCTTATAGACCCATTATTCACTGGATCAGAAGCGGTGAGCAAAATACTTAAACACCCCGCGCCTGAGAGTGTGAAGGATTACCCCAGCGAGCACAGGGAGAACATGCAGACTCCACAGTAAAGCAGATGCTGTTCCATTACTTTGCAGACTGTCGCTCACTAACATTCATTGATATTCCGGCTCAGGATCTCGCTGGAGTCTAACGCAGCGGTGGTTTACATTGCCGCTGATGACTGGAGGCTGCAGAGCTTATTCAGGCGCTCTTTTCCGTTATGTTTGTTTGATTTTCTTTATTAGTTCTGGCATCCCGACTTCTCCTTTCGCCTCCTCATCTCCATCACCAATTTCAGCCGCACATATTCGCTGCCACGTGTGAGTCCTCCAAATGGGAACAATTGTAAAAATAGTCCATGGCAGTTTGATATTACTCCGAACTGCAGTGTAGTGCTTGTGTAAGTGGGACAATAGAACGGGCGAGTCACCTTGGCACTTCAGAGCCCATCCACTAATTCACAATGGCACTCGTATTAAACGCAGACTGTTGACTCGTGCAAAGGCGGCCCGGGGCGCAGTTGTGTAATGTTATCACGCTACGCCGATGTAATCCAATCAAAGAAAATGGGAAATTTGAGTTTTTTAGCGTTTATCCAAGTTGAATCCAGACAGAATGAAAGACTTTTCCAGACACTTCACCTTTTCACTGGCTGGTGAGCAGGGGCATGTGGGAAATGAACCAAAAAGCTGTTCGTCAGGGGGTAACTACAGCCCTGCTTTGTGTGCTCGTTTCACATCAAACCAATCCACGCCATAATTTGTGCTTCTCTACAACAATCAAGTTTATTCAAATAATAATATGCTGTGACAAAAATGATCGTCAAATAAAACCAAGGGAGGTGTTCCGGGGATGTCCCACCAAGAGGAGGTCCCGGGGAAGACCCAGGGCAGGCTGGAGGGACTGGGTCTCTCTGGCCTGGGAACACCTCGGGGTCCCACCGGAGGAGCTTGAGGACATGTCTGGGGTGAGGGAAGTCTGAGAGTCCTCGTTTAGACTGCTGCCCCCGCGACCCAGCCCTAGATAAGTGGAAGTGAAATGTAATAAAAGATGCTCATTTGGCAAAGTTCAGATGTGTTTTTATCGAGGCTTGGGGCTGCCCTGCTCTTATTGAACTGTGTATAAAAGGAACTTGTGTCTGCAGCATAGACTGGATAAAGACGTGGACTGAGTGAGAGCGCCGTCACCCACAGCGTTCAGCTCCAAATGAAGCTCATCGAGGCTGGAGCAGGTATAGCGGCGAATTTAGAGCCGAGTTCCACATTTGGAGTTCTAACTGTGAGTATCATCGCAACCAAACAGCCAATCAGGAGCGAGGCTGCTGAAAGGTAACGCCTCGTCTTGTCCACAGCGCTGGTTTAGCAGGGAGCGGGCGCTTAGCAACACGGCAAATCAAGCCTGTTGCTAACACTAACAGGAGCGACCTCGAGGAAAGAAAGTGCTTAATTTGTGATTAATGATCTTGATTTACAGACACAAAAGTGAAATAAAAACCCCAGGATCATGTAGAGGGTTAATACGAACATTTAAGAGCAAAATGAGTCTGACAGCAGCAGAGACAGAGAGAGGGGACAGTTTTTAAATAAACAAAAAATAAACTCAAAATAACAAAACAAAAAAAAAACAAAAAATAAAATAAATAAATAAAAACCCAAAACCTCAAAATATCTGATTTTTTTAATGAATTCAAAATAACAAAAAAAAACAAAAAAGAAAAACAAAACAAAAAAACCCAAACTCAAAATAACTCAAAAAACCCCAAAACCACTCAAAAAATAAATGAACAAAAAAAAATAAAATAAGAGAAGAGAAAATAACAAAAAAAAAAAAAAAAAAAGAAATGAACTGAAAATAAATAAAAATTTACAAAAAAAACCCAAAAAAATCTAAATATACATATATATATATATATATATATATATATACATATATATATACATATATATATATAGTAAAATAACTCAAAATATCCAAATGAATAAATAAATAAATAAATACAAAAATAAATTTCAAATAACAAAAATAAATAAATAAATAAATTAAAAGAAAATGAACCCAAGGACCATGTAGAGGGTTAATATGAACATTTAAGACCAAAATGACGAGGCTAACTGCAGCAGTTACAGAGAGAGGACTGACAATTTGTCAATGGAAAGTGAACTGGAGCCAGAGTCAAAGCAGCTGGAAGTGCGCCCATGTTCACTTCCATTTGGAACGCGGCGGCTAGCAGGTTAGCTACGTCCATTTATATAAAGAGTCTATGGTCTGCTGTTCCCAAACTGATCTAAACAATAAATCAGTTAATTAAATGAATAATTGTAAGTTTAATCCATTTGGAAAACAGTTGTTAGTTGCAGCTTTACTGTGCACTTTGATTTAAACAGATCATCGTCCCATACTGCCTTTGTCATGGCATTTTTACTTTGTTTTCTAACTAACTTCAATCAGATACTGCAGATATAATCCTTTTACCTCAAATATAACCCCTCAAATTGCTATTGGGGTTATGTACAAAACCAAACAATATTTAATCTGCTTTTATTCAACACCTAGTTACTTTTCCAAGAGTCTGAAATGGACAAAATGGACTGTTGTGATCTTTAAACCATGTTCTAATGCTGTTCCCTCCTCAAAAACAGACCTGGATGTTTGAGTAACACTTTATTAGTCTGACGCATCTCCAAAGCTCAAAACGCTCTGTTCCACCTTGTGATGTCATCAAGTGATCATTTTCAAGTTAACAGCTCCTTTGATTTAGTAGAAATGGAAATTCCAGGAGTGAAATCATCCAAATTATTCTAGTAAAGGTGGATAATATGTGTGTTTTCAGTTGAAATCTGCAGGTTTGTGTGTTAAACGTGTGCGAATGAAACAAAACACAACTCCAGGTCTGTTTTTGATGAGAATGAGTGTATTTTATAGAAGAATCACATATAAAAGTATGAATGTGAGTGGGGATAGGGGCTGGGAGGATAATACAGAATTACTCAAACATGAATATATCAAATACAACTCTGAGTTTGGTTAAAATCTTGTGAAAGTTGCTGTGACATAAAACGCCTCCTTTAAATCGACAGCGCAAGTTGCTCAAAAAACTTTTTCAATTCAAAATGATGAGAAATGTCACGCCAAACTTCTCTCGTCTTTTCTGATCAAAGTATGTCTTGTCTGAGATCTTCTGCCGCCGTCTCCACCATGTACCAAGTCGTGAGATTGGTCCAAATAATGAGTATCTATAGCCCCTTTTTATCCATCTTCGCAGTGGTCTACCATCAAAGTCAGATGGGGGTGTATGTACTTACGGAGCTGTTCTGAGAGCCAGTCTTTTTCACTTTCAAGTGCATTCTACACTATCCAGGGCAGTCGGCCAACTTGTCCAAAACTGACAGCACTCTTGACGGTGAATTCTAAGTCTGAGAACAATGTGTTTCGCTCTACGGGCTGGGAAATATGTCTGGAAGAGGGTTGATTGCTCACAACATGATTTATGGTGTGATCCAACTGCTATTATGACCCATTATCGTATATGATGGATTCTACAGCGCCACTTAAGAGCTAACAGCCGTAATCAGCCGCAATATTGCAACTAATAGACCATTATTAGAGATATGCTTTTGCAGAATCGCGTTTGATAATTTGCCGTACTTGACAGACAGACTCGTTTTATGTGTAGGATCTCTGCGTCGGGGCTGAAACAAGTTAATCAATTAATTGCAACTAATGGGCTAATTACCGTAAAACTAATTTATCAAATAATCGTTGATGTGAAAAATTTTGTCTGTAAATAAATATACCAGGATCACCTCGAATTCTGTCAATTTAGCTTCAAATCCAGGGCTGATCTAAACAACAAATTAATTAGTTAAATGGATAATTGGTAGATTAATCAATTTGGAAAACAGTCGTTAGTTGCAGCCCTGGAATATCTTTGATTTTAAACAGATTATCGTCGAGCTAATGACAAACTTTGCTACTATTTCAACTAACAAATACCTACTGTCCCACCCCAGACCGTCAGGCAGGGGCAGGGGCGTCGCACTGGGGGGTAAATGGTACTATTTACCCAGGGCCCAGTGCGAGGAGGGGGGCCCCAGAGCGCTTTGCCACTGCACCTCCATAAACAACAGAATATTAGTTACAGGTCACGTTGGGGGCCGTGAAAAGGACTTTTTTTTTTCTTTTCATTATGACTTTTAGGGTTTTATCTACCCGGGAAAGTCAGGCTCAGGGGGTAAAGGGTTCCGTTTACCCAGGGCCTAGTGCAGTGATGGGCCCTTTACAAAGTCTGTAATGTGCATTTTTCACCAGACAACCTGTACTGTGGATGATTCGTACCCCTGGCCCTAGAATTTGCTGTACACCCCTGTCCAGAGGAGCGCGACAGAGCGAGGAGGCCACAGAAGTCGACGTTTTATGCCCCACTGGGGAACACTGGGCCCTCGTGGTCCCCGGAGCCCTCGGCCATTCACCTGATAAACAACAGAATATTACAGGTCACACTGGGGGCTGTGACTATGATTTTTTTTGTTTTTTTCCATTATCGTTGCCATTATGACCTTTACGGTTGCATCTCCCCAGGGAGGTCGCACTGGGGAGTGTACTGCACTGATCAGACATTTACAAAGTCTGTAATGTGTTTTTTTTTTTCACCAGACAACCTGTAGTGTGGGTGATTTGTTCCCCAGGGCCTAGAATTTGATGCTACACCCCTGCAAACACGTCTGATAACACTGCATCTGTGTTCAGTGCTCAAAAAGATACATTATTACAGACTTAGATCATTATTTATTACTCCACATCAGTAAATGGACAATAATATCAAAAGTGATTGAGTTTATAGCGCTGTTCATTTCCAAAAGGTCTATTATGTTTTTAGTTTAACCACTGGACAAACAAACTTTAATGATTTCATGGCTAAATCAATTATTTATACTGAACTTCACATGTTCGATTGAGCTATTAAAGCCATTAAATATTTACTTACTGTACAGGCATCAAATATGTATGAGACCGTTTTTTCCACCAACAGTATTTGGCTATTTGAGCTCATTTATTATGCCATTATAATTCTGTTAACCAACGACATTCAGAGAAGAATTTAGCAAACTTCTACTTTGAAACAGCCGGATCGTCTCTTTCACTCTGTCCTTCGTTTCATTACAGGTGATGGATTTGAACTCACTGTTTCTCTATGAAAAACTGGGTCGTCCATCACTGTCAGTTAGAAAACAGAGCTGTAAGGAATTTATCTGTAAGAGACGACTTTAAAAACTGTCAGAACACCTCACCTGTTTGTTAATCATTGATACCGTCATGATCTCGTTTTGTTCCTGCCTCGTGTCTTGCTCTTTCCCTCCTTTACCTGTCTGAGCCTGGAGCTGGGCGGAGTTCCTGGCTCCTCCCGTGCTCACCTGGGGACTACTGCAATCAGCTGCACCTGGGGGAGGAAAAGAGGAGCCAGGACTCTACACTCAGAGTCAGATCGTCTGTTTGTCTTCGTGCTCGTTTGTCTATATGCCGGTGTGTCTTTGAGTCTTCATGTTCACCTCCTGCTCCTTGGATCAGCTCTGGACTCTCGCCTTCGACCCTGCCTCCCTGCACCGGTTCCGTTTCCTTCGTATTCGTCTCTGCACCTCTGTGTCTCCCTGGTCCCAGGCCTGCATCCTGCTCCCTGCTCCTCGTCAGATCAACCGTCATTGCTTATTTGTTCACTTCTTGTACATAAACACTTCCCTGAGTTCTGCATTTTTGGTCCCTCCTGCCTGAACATTATGACAGATACTGAACTTTTAAAAAGATCACATGATGCATAAGGAAAAGGACGAGCTGCATCAAAACTGAGACGAGGATTTTAGCTGTTTCACTTCACAAAAAAATTTAAAACGCTTCAAGGAAAATCAAAACTGGACACGCTGGTGATACAATTGCAACTGAGTAATCTGGTAATGAACTTTTCTACACACACCTGCTCCTGATTTTTAAAGCTTTACATCAGAGATGACCAAACTTTTTTTTAAATCGAGGGTCACATCTCAAAACATATTCGACAGAGCTGTTAATCAGGCTTAAACACTTTCATTTTATGTCTGTATCACTTTCATTTGCTGTTAAAAGTTCTGTTTATGATCAACTGCACGTTCGTTTTTCTGTTTTATATTGTATTTTAAACAGGACGTCCATGAAAAAAAGAACCTAAGTGCTCTCATCGGGCTCCCCTGTATAAATAAAGATAAAGAAAGAGCTTACAGACCAAACTTTTAAACTATATATAAGTAGGATTCTGTTTTATCAATAAGAAAAATAATCTATTTCCTGGTCAGTCCTGGAGGAGCATTAAAGAATTGAATATATTGTAAAGTTTTGTTCCAGCCAAAGCAAAATCAATGTATAAGACGGGGCTGTGTGTGATGGAATGAAAAATTGATCCTTTTACTTTAAGAGGAATTCATAAATAAATTAAATGATCTTTTGGAGTAAAACAACCCAGAGGAGATGAGATTTTTGCCTGTTCTGTCTCATGAGAGTTCTGCTATTACTATGTAAATGCAGGTCATCATTTTCATGTTTAATACAGCAACATCTAAATTGACTTGGTTTTATTTACTATAACAAAAGCAAACGCGGTGAAGATGTTTTGCATATTTTTACATTTTAAGTACGAGTATATATTAACCTACTGCCTCTTAAACAGACGACTTAACAGCTCTGCAACAGATCTGTCAACTTTAATTTGAAATAATTGCATTTACAGCTAACAAAAAAGCGTTTAAGGACAGTATGATGGATATTATACTGGTGTTAGTGAAGAGGACGAGACAGAGAAGCTGGGAGGGAAATGGTTTTGCTGCTGCCGTAAACACGAGGAGAAATATGGTCGTTGCAAAGTTGAAAAGACAAAATGGAGGAAGGATGAGAGAGACCAATTACTTCTGACTTAGGAGGTGATTATTTGGGTAAAATGTGTAACCTGCTCGTGGATCCGCCCAGTCCCTCACACGCGGGACGACCCCTGCCCGACCCCGACCTTATTCTTTGATTTTCTGACTTTCTGTTGGTTAAATTAACGATCCTGTTAACGGCTGCTAGTTTTGTCATCTGGTGGAGCTTAATTGGCCGACCTGGGCTCCAGAGGTTTTCTGTCCATAATCTATATCAAAGTCAGTCTGGTCTCCGCCTCCAAACTCAGAGCCGTCCAATCAGGTCTGTTTGTCTGAGTGACACGGGTGAAACAGCAGCTCATTGGTCACAGATCATTTTGAACAAACTCACCTCACATGAACTCACTTGTCATTGATTCTGCAGAAATCCACCATGTTTTTTAGTCCCTTGTGAGATTTTTTTCTCTTTCTTCTTCTTCATAAACAGCCGTGTTTGTTTTGATCTGGACAAACCGTGTAGTTATTCTTTGGTTAATCACATGTCCATCAGGCCCGTGTGCCCCGTGTCCACACTCGTCTTTGTAAATCAGAGGCGTCAAACACAAATTCACAAAGGGCCAAACTGAAAAACTTTGACTAAGTCGCAGGCCAAACGAAATATTTACTAAAACATTTTAACAAAATCTGCATGTTTTTCAGGAGGAGTGGATCCAGTTTGAGTGACGCGACAGGAGCAGACGCTAATGCAGACATGGGCAAAGCAAATGATATTAGAATATTTAAAGGTAAACCTTGTTCAGAAGGTTTTTGCTGTGTTTATTTAACTGAAATGTAATAAATTCATTATCAATTTAAATAATGCATTTGGAAAACCATTTGTAGAATGAGCCTTTCATATTTGTGCTTTGCTACACGTTACAGGCCAAATCTGTAACATTATAAGTCGCTCTTGCGTACAAGTCAAAAAAAGCATAATAATGAAGAAAAAACACGGTTTTCAGGTCATCAGTGTGACTGTAACGAAGATGTGAAATTATAAACTCAGATTTATATTCCACATAAGTCACATCAGAGAATAACTCGCATCTTTGGCCAAACTATGAAAAGAAACAAAAGTGCTACTTATATTCCGGAAAATATAGGCACATATATATATATATATATATATATATATATCCTGGCCTCGCCCCTCAGACAAAATTTAGAACCCACTGTAGCGTTTGCCCCCCCCCCTGTGCTAATGAGGGTCAACAGAAGTGTTGGGGGCCAGCGCCAGCATGTTTGCAAAGCATTCTGGGATTTGTAGTATTAGTGGTGCATGTGCTGTACTGGCACAATGGCTGGTGGGCAGCTCTAAAAAAAGAGTTAATATCTCACGGGCCAAATATTTATATCGAGGGCCAAATTTGACCCACAGGCCTGAGTCTGTTGTAAAGTATTCATAATTATAGAAAACTGACATGAGTTACATTTGTATTTTATGTAAAATATATAAACAATCTGCAACAAGTATAAATAAAAAATTATCATGAACAAAGTTTGTATTCTAAGTGCAGGAGGTAGAAAATAAAGGCATTCACACTGAAATGATAGGTCACAATATATTCACTAAATGTTCTCATTCACGTCTATATAATGGTGCATTTAAAGCCACACACACTATAGTTATTATTCCACTTCCTTAATTATGCAATAAAACCATTTTGAACTTCTTAAGCACAGTAGTTGGCATTTTCTCTCAAAACTCCTGTGGCCTGTGGGTTCAGCTCTCTGCGTGGCACCGGCTAAAAGCATCTGGAATGTTTCAGTAGTTTGCAGTCGATCAAAAGTACTAACGCATAAAGAAGAATTCTTCATACTGTTCTCCACCAGGGGTCCATTTACACGGCCTTTACATTTTTAAGTGTGTGCAGCTCGGTTCATACAAAACACCTGCATCCCTCAGGTCTATGTAAGAGTTACATAGTGCATTAATGATACTGGAGACACTATTTGTATTCACTGTCTCCTCACTTAAGTTCACTTCACTCCAGTTTTCCTAATGCTACTTGAGCTACTGTTGATCCTTATGAGCCTCAAAAGATTTCCTTCGTCTCCAGTAGGTTGTCACAGCCCATGAGAACATATCAAGCAGGCCTAGGGCTAAGTGTGGAGTTAGCATCGTGTCTGCATGTACGTGTCCTCCTGCTTCCCCACTAAGATAAGAATGAACATACCAGCAATACAACACTAAACTGTCACATTTATTTAGACTTTCTGTGCTTCCCGTGGGCACTCAAAGCCTTTTACATCAGGACCCGCTCACCCATGTGCACACATTTATACACGAGAGTACACAAACACCGAAGAGGACACAGCAACAACAGTGTGGACCGAAGCTGGAATGTAGAGGCCACCACAACGATATACGACGCACCAATCCAAAAGTGTGATCTCAGAAGGGAAGTAGACATGTTACGGCTCGTTCGTCTTAATATCTGTCTTGAATCCTGTGCCCTCTCCACATAGAGTTCTCAGAGTTGACTAGAGGACTGTTTTCCTGCAAACACTGCTCAAAGCTGCTTACTTTTGTGCTCAGTCGGCCATTTTGTTTTTTTGTCACTCATTTTTGTTCCCAGTTCGTCAGTTTCACACTTCGTCGGCTGCATTTGAAGGACACTTACGTCACTTCCGGCGAGACGAGGCTTGTCCTTTTTCCCCCCATTTCCTGCACCGACGAATCCGACCGACAAATGTGCCCTGTGTTTCTAGCGTTTCCATGGAGATCGACCACATCACCCCCGTCCTGTGCTCCTTACGCTCGCTCCCTGTCCAGTTCAGAATTCACTTTAAAATTTTGGTGTTTGTTTTTAAGTCACTGGTCTTGCATCCTCCTACTTCTTTGATTTGACCCTTCACCAACCCAGCAGAGCTCTACGATCTGCTGGGTAACATCTGCTCGTGGGGTGATGGTTCTATTGCAGTGGCCCGTCCAAAACTCTGGACTCTCTGCCCATTGAGTTACAATCCATCACTGACCTTTGTTCAAAGCCAAACTTAAAACCTACATATTTAGAACGGCTTTTAACACTTAGTGGCCCAGTGACACTTTCTTTATTTTAACGCCCTGCCCCCCACGTTCAAACAGCTACCACTGTAGAGTGTTTTAAGTCTCGTCTTAAGACCCACTTTTATTCTCTGGCTTTTAACACTGCGTGAGTTGTGTGGTCCTCTATTTATTTTTATGTGTTTTATTGATTTTATGTACAGTTATTTATTTTTTGCATTTTTATAGAGTTGTTCTTATTTGATTTTACTGGTTTTATGTAGCATGTATTTGAGTGCTAACTTATATTTATTAATTTGTTATTAATAAAAACAAAAGTTATTGTGTGAATTGGGCTGAGTTTGACTGAGATCAGAAGATTGAGATTCGACAGCTGGAGAAGGTGTAGTAAGTAAGAGACAGGAGGAATTATGTTTGGTGCTGGTACCGTATATTATAGTGAATTATATTGCAAAATAATATTTACAGAAACAAAAATAGCAATAGCAGATGTGTCAGCCTCCTACCAGACCCGGAGGTGATGAAGCTGTAGGATCTGGTCTTAGCTCAACATCGTAAATCAAGAACACCAGGCCTGTAATTAAACAAACAGGACTAAATAAGTGACTTAATTAAATAAAAATCAAATGTCTAAAGTAATTAACCTTAGCTGAGTTGGTGTTCAGTTCCATTGTGTACACAAAATAATTTAGCAGTCAAATACAATTAATCAATAAATTGCTTAATTGCAAATAAATAATTGAACAAGGTGCTGTGGCTGTAGCTCATAGCTGCAGTGTGAACCTTGCAGGTTTTCACATAAATACATTCTCAAAATAAACATTTAGCAATGAAAGTCTTAAATTACCGGCATAAACATTGAATAACACAGCGCTAAATGCTCCAAAAAAGGCATTCAATGTGTTTTACAATAAGCACGACCAAGAAAACAACGTTAGCCCGCGCATGCTAATGCTAAGCTAGTTAGCTTAGCATCGGATGCTAGCGGCACTTTACATTCAATCAACTCACCAATTCCTCAGTTTAACAGCGCATGATGGCGGCAAACGGACTCCCCACGGACCGGAGGTTTGCTCTACAATGTTAAGAGTGGAACTATTTAGTTTGTTGAAGCTTAAAATACAGAAAAGAGCGAATATTGTAAGTTGTTTATTACTGACATTTTCACAGCTCTGACCAGGGAGCTGCCGACACAGGTTGAAAAGACGCTCGTGAGCTGTGATTGGCGGACTCGGGTCACGTGATTAGGGGTGCGGTCACGTAACGTGCCTTACGTGAGAGACGCGGAAATAAATATATAAATGTGGCTTTTATATTAACAAGATTTAACGGCAGGTCAAAGCAGGAGTTTAATAAAAATTCATTTTAACCTGGGTTTACATTTACTTATGTAAAATTAGTCAAATTAAATATTTCTATATCTATTTTTTTGATTGTTGTTCCTTTTTTATTTTGTGTCACTTTGTGTCTGTGCAGCACTTTAGAAACAATTTGTTTATGAAATGTGCCGTATAGATAAAGTGGATTGGACTGATGGTGTAATGTGCTTTATTGACGTATTTGTGTGATGTTTATTGTACAGCACTTTGGTCGACTTTGGTTGTTGGTTGTTTGATTGATTAACTGACCGTGAACGAAGCGTGAAACTGAGGAGACTTCACACACGTCTGTAAAGAAAAATATAGAGCAATAGTATAACTGTTATTAGGACAACTGAACTGAACATTAATGAACAGAGGATAAACTTTATCTGTTACATAATATAAATAAAGTAATGAGAAAATAAGATAGTAATAATAATAATATGATGTTGATGATTAGAAATAACACTTATGATTATAATAATAAGAACTACTAGTGATCATTATATATAAATATAAACCCAGAGGTAACTGTAAGTATATATGTAAGTATTTTTTTTTCTTCTGTATTGTAAAATTATTTGAAATTTTTGTGTTTTTTTTCCTGTTGTGTAAATTGATCTTTATATGTGGAATTAGGCATAAATAAGTTTAGCTTCAGCCAAAGCCTCAGTCACAACGACCAAGTTCTGTGTCTGTGGTAATGTTTTATTTATTTTGTGTGTGTCTGAATAAACTTACTACTACTACTACTACTACTACTACTACTACTACTATCCCATCATGCACCGCGAGTCACTTCTTCTACGAGTGAAACAAGGTATATTTTATTAAAGTTATGTAATACTCGCTTCAAATGGGAAGAAATCTCCTAAAATGTTATATTTGTCTATTGATATTCAAAGAGAAAGATTCATTCCTTACTTCATTCAATCTAAACAGAAATAAACGGCTGTGACGATGACGACAACTCGACTCTTCTACTGTTAAACAATAAAGAATTAAAAATAAAACTAATTATCTCGGAGTTCACAGAGGTTAGCTTATTAGACAGTGGTTGACGTTCGCTCCGTCGACCCGGTGCTTCGAAGTGTAAAACCATCGAATTGCGACACGGCCTTTGTGTGTTTGGTTCTGTTTTTGCCTCTTGTTGTTTTGTTTGTAGGTTTATGTCACTTGGATTTATTTGGGACACTACTGAGTTATGTTCTCTTTGTCTCTCTGTTCTGTTTGTAGGTTTTTGCGATGTGGTTTTATTTTAGTTTGGTTTTGTGTTATGTCCCTTTTTGCCTTCATGACCAGTTTTCTTTTTTAGACTTGAACTTGTTATCTGATAACTTTTGCTTGTGGACTTTCTGTAACGAAGAGGTGGTAGAGGTGGACCCAAACGCAGCACAAAGAGACCAACCAACTCAAAGTCTCAAAAGCAAATCAGGTTTATTAAACAAAACATATCCAGAACCTGCAGGTCGTCTCTGTGAAGAAAGAAAAAAACGAAAATGACAGGAACAAACTCAAGAATCCAGCAACCTAAACTGAACAAACACAGAACATACAGGCTGCGTTCCTGATTAGCAACTGGCATCAGGTGTGGAGAAAACCAGCAAACGAGGAACGAACCGGACTGGACTGAGGAAAACACAGGCAGAACAGAAACAAAACCGACAGAACCGTGACACTCTCCATCACCGTAACTCTGCAAACAACTGTGCTTCATGTAAATTCAAACGGCGTCTCAAAGCAGAGACATGAGACTCTTTAAATATGTCACTGTCATTACGGTTATGTGCTTAGGT
Organism: Periophthalmus modestus; assembly: GCA_019594935.1. NCBI lineage: Eukaryota > Metazoa > Chordata > Actinopteri > Gobiiformes > Gobiidae > Periophthalmus > Periophthalmus modestus. The sequence goes on from JAIEZT010000068.1 coordinate 2,519,418, forward strand.
CGCCCTCGAAGACGACCAATCAGAGCGCAGGAGCAGGCTATTTTTGGAAAAATGTCACGATCCCTGTCTGCTGTTCCTCGTGTTTTGCTCTTTCCCTCCCTCACCTGTCCGTGTCCGGAGCTGGGCGGAGTTCCTGGCTCCTCCCACACGCACCTGGAGTCAGTCATCATCATCTGCACCTGCGGGGGATAAGAGGAGCCAGGACCAGACACTCAAAGTCAGATCGTCCGCGTGTTCTATGTGAATAATCTTTTGGTAATGTTCCTGTTTTTTGATTGTCCTGCTCATTGGATTTTTGTGCCCCTCTCCAGACCCCGCTCTTTGGACCAGCTCTGGACCCTCGCCTCAGACCCTGCCTCCCTCGTCTCCATCTCAGTGTTTGTCCTGGACCCCGACCTGCACCCCACACCCAGCTCCTCGTCTGATCTAACGTCAATTGCTTGTATTATTCACTATTCAATAAACATTCTTAACTCTTCCCGGGTTCTGCGTTTTTGGTCCCTCTTCCTGACGTTATGACAAAAAATAAGGATGGATAGAGGTGTAAAATAGAGGTAGTCGTGTGAAAAAAGACAAAAGTACATGCTCATACTTCCTTTAACATGATTTTTATGGCTAAAAAAGGAAAAAAAAAAGTGTAGATGAGCCATAATGGTCTATAATGTGCTCAGGCTTTAAAGGGTTAAACCTGTTATATTTAGTTTCTTAGTTTGGATTATTTTAGACCACTTTTGTTACTTTACTTTTTACAATTTTGTTAATTAAATCCCGACTTTATTCATCCCATTTTACCATCTTGGATTGTGTTACTTCCTGAACCGTGGCAGAGCGGGGTCGTGACAGGACGGGCCCGGTTAGGGATGGATTGGAGACATTTGGCGCATTATCAGGAGCCACAGCGGGACGGCAGCGGCAAAACAGTTATTGCGTCCTTCGGCGGGACACTTCACCCACATCGCCTCGTAGCTGAGTGCTGTTAGCTGTCGGAGAGGCTCGTGGTGCAGACTGGCAGCCTCGCGTCTGTCAGTCTCACCCCAGAGCAGCTGTGGTACAATAGAAGCGAGAGTGGAGTGAATGAATAATACACGCGATTGTAAAGCGTTTTTGACCATGTGGAGGAGCGATATATAAGACTAATGCATTATTATTGTTATCTCACTTTTGGTTTTCAGCTGCCTCACAGTAGAAAGAGACCCCGCTGAGAGAAAAATCCACATTTGAAGACACCGTTAAATTGATACAGACAAGCAGGTTAGACGAGCCAAAACCTAAATAGCTTTACTGTGCCGTGTGTCATCGATCAAACTTGCAGTATTGATGAAAAAATCCAAGCAATGTCTCAAGATACTTTTAAGTTTCAGGTAGGAAATACTGTAGGTCATAGTGTATGTTGAAATAAAAGTGCAATATGTAACTTTTTCAGCTGCGTGCTTGTCGCTATGGAGATAATTTAACTTTGTGTAATTGAATTTGCAAGATGGATGAGTTTGACGCTGTTCTGTGGAGGTTTCAAGCATATTTTATGGTCTTATTGCATGCAAACCGTGAGAAGGATCGCCTTTTTGCAGGTTTGACTCGTCTCCATGGAGATCGAGAAGTTTAATGTCGAGCTGCGGAACATTCCAGGTGAAGCGATGCCATCTCAACCACCAGAAAATCGTGCATCGTGCATGAAGCTGACGGTAATACGTCAGTATATTTATTTTAAAAGGTTAGTTCAAATTCTATATTTTTGTCAGAACACAAATGTCTTGTTATTAATTTTATATAGTTTATTTCTAAAAAATAACTTACCGTTGTGGGTCACGTGGGCGCATGTTTGCCCTGGAAGTAAAAGAGAGAGAAATAATAGAAGCCGCGAAAAGACGAGAAAAAGAGAAATACAGAAAAGCAAGAAAATGTCAGTTTTAACTACCGCTGGTCATGTTGGCGAACACGGTAAAGACTGTTTATTTGTATTTACCTTTAAAATGTATTGTATGTAATGCAGATGAACATTTTACTTTATCTGTCCTTTTAGTTTTCACGGTGTTCAGTGTTCACGTGTGAAGGTGTGAAGTTGTTCAAGTTTCCTGTTGAAACGATTACATTTTGGAACATGAACATCACTAAGGAGCGTGAAGTCCTTTTTCATGAAGAAAACCAGGGTAGCTACAGTGCAGCTTTAAAGAGGCTGTTTTCACTGAATACAAAGCAAATTTTAACGTGGAGCTGATTATTATGCAACTCGTTCTCGTACTAGAAGTCAGGCTACATACGTGACTTGTTGGATTGTTTTTTAAATCCTTTCAAAAGGCGCCGTGCATCTCTCAAAGACTAAACAAATACGTGGGCATAATGTACCATTCACAGCTGAGGTATTACTCACAGACAGAACAATGTGAGCTAACGCCGCTAATGTTGGTGACCTTCATGTCTGCGCTCGTGTTTGATGAGTCACAACACCTGCATTTATGATATTTGTGCTGTTATTTCCACCACCAAATTTCAAATCAAACATGTGGTTTATCTTTTAAACGGTGAGCTCAAACTGCAGGACTTTTATTTATCTGTAAGAGTTTGTCGTTCTGCATTAGCGCCGTCGAACATACGTCTCTGCAACACGTCAATGAGTCACTGCGTCTCTGTTTGTCACATCTATAAATGTTTATATTTTCAACCCACCAGCGACAATCGTGATCAGCAGAGAATGTGAACTTTTGAAGCTCTAAGTTTGTTCAGTCCTTCTTTAAATTAAGAAGTAGTTACTATAATTTAAGAGGTTTGCTTCGGTTTGAATAAGAACTAATGTGAAGCAAAGATGTGTCTGTTTTAGGACTTTGGAATGATCAATGATGAATTTAAGTTAATTAAAACTCTGTCTAAATTCAAAAAAACTTTAAAGCATGAATTCAATCGTATATATACACTGCAGTAGGTCATCTGAGCCAAGATATTTGAGTTTAAGATATTGATTTAAGTAAATAAATTGTATGTTACTGTATTGTGGAGTTATGTGTTGGTCAGGTTGTTCTTACATGGACATGTGGCTTCAGCCTGATCCTTTTTTTTGGCTGAATGTGTAGATTTTCAATGTATTTCCACAAAAATAAAAGGTCAGGGTGAAAACTGTGCAGATTCTCACTTTAAACTGTCACATGACGATGGTTTTGTAAATAAGGGCAGTAAAGTGATTTAAATTGAACCCAGGGCAGTGGTCTTTGGTTAACCAGGATGAACTTTACTCTTAAACCTTGTGTTGATGAATACTTTGTGTTTTAAGCTTTGACATAAACTCGTTTCTCTGTAAGAATGCGACACATGCTTATTTTAAGACGTCTTCACCAGCTGCTTCTGTCGCCTGTTACTAGAATCTACTTTCAAGTTAACAAAAGGTCTTGGAAAACTTCTTTTTAGTGACTACAAGCATCTGTTAGTGATGTATTTGACCTCTCTGTGAACAGCTAACGATACATCCATTTAAGACCTTGTATGGACAGTGTGTAAAGAGAGTTAAGTCCTCATGAGACTAAATAATACTAACTTTAATAATACTGAAAAACTCCCTTGAGACACAGATGCATGCGCTGCTGTCTGTAGATTCATTCTTCTGATGAGATAAACTTCTTTCAACTCTCTACCTCGTCTAAAATCTCTTCTTTCACTTTTACAGTCACATTTCTGACCAGTGGGACAGAACCATGCACCACAGTCTAGGACAGTACAGATGGGACCACATACATTTATTTACATATAACACATGTTTTATGGAAATCTCAACTTTTCCTCATTTTGAAAAAAAAAAAAAAAATGCATTGTATTATATGAACTGCAAAATCTCTTAATTAAAATAAACGCAACTACTATCTCAGTGATTAAAATGAAAAACAGACTATTTTTACATTAAATTGATCCAAAAATGGCACCTTTAATTCACAATACACAGAATTATTCCACCACAACTGCGACCAACTATAAAACTCACTTTTTAATGGACTTTTTTGACAATTTCATAAAAATATAAGTAAGCCAAAACCTAAATATCTTTACTGTGCTGTGTGTCATCGATCAAACGTGCAGTATTGATGAAAAAATCCAAGAAATGTCAAAAAATGGCACCTTTAATTCACAATACACAGAATTATCCCACCACAACTGTGACCAACCGTAAGACTCACTTTTTAATCTGCTTTTTGACATTTTTCAGAAAAATATAAGTACGCCAAAGTACAGCACATGGATTTCATTATTTCATCTTTGGGAAAAATGTGGGAATTAATGGGTTAACACTTGATTGACAGATGTAACCGCCTGTCACGTTGTTTTGCTGACAACATGTTAAGTCGTTAGCTGCAATGGAACAATATGTAAAGCTCAGAGCTAAGGGCATCTCCTGCGTAATTGGTGCCATAAATATCTTTCTTATAATAATCTTAGTTTATAGCCCAAGGTTATACGTTGAATGAATATGAAGAGTAATAAGTAGGATTTGTGATTTATAGCTAGTTTTACCTTTTATCGTAGAAAATTGCTTCTTTTTACTGTGATTAAGTTGGTTCTGTTAAAGTGGCACAGTAAATATCACCACTTATTTAAAGTAACATGTAACTTTTCTCTTGATCTGCTTGATTCAGGTGTTATTCCGTTGTTAAGAATATTCCATAGTAGCGTCACCAGGCCTAGTTACAAGTAAGATCTATGGAGAAGCCTGTGCACAGTAGAGATGCTGGTTTTCAATGCATTTCTTATAAACTCGTCTTCCCTGAATCCTTCATAAATATGTTTAATGCCAAACTATGGAACTACATCACTGAGGAGACAAGCAGGTGATGTTAAACAAGGTCAAACGATGAAACGCAGCTGAAGTCGTCCAAAGGATCCTCAAGGTCGTGTGCGTTTCTGTTGTTTGGACACATTCGTCCGGGTGATGTTGAGGTTTACAGGCTGCAGACGTCGGCCTGATTGAGGTGCACTGTCTGGGCTTGTACTTTTAGAAGGCAAACAAGGGCAGACTGGATGGGATTGGGACAGCCCTGAGCGAAACACGAGACTAAGAGGGAACCATCTGGACAAATCCGGTTAAAAAAAGGTGGCAGTGCACGTGGTCAGCTGTTTTTACAAACATCCTCACTGAGCCAGTTGCGTAATTTGGCAAACAGGAAATCCCAATACTATTTCAGGACGGTGAAAGAGGGATTTTGCACAGTTAGGTGGATTGGTGGATTTATAAGATTAAAAATACAATTCCTGTGTAGTTTTCAGTCTTTCTTTACAAACTGCATTCTCGTGGGGGCTATTATGCACATCAAGGTATTAGTCTTTTTTAAGAATTTAAGATAGTTATTCACAAACCAGGCCTTGATTTAAGTTACACAATCCAATATCTGCCTTTGTGTTGCTTTTATTCAACTGAACCGATAATACAACGACAAACAGCGCAGAGTATGCAGTGAATGAAAAATACACGGAATTGTAAAACGACTATGAGCGTCTGGAAAAGAGCTATACATGACTAAAGCATCATTATTATCTTACTTTTGGCTTTTATCTGCCTCACAGTGTAAAGAGACCCTGCTGAAAGAAAAAAACACATTTTAAGAAGCCATTAAATTGACAGAGACAAGCAGGTTAGACGAGCCAAAACCTAAATCGCTTTACTGTGCTGTGTGTCATCCGTCAATCTTGCAGGATTGATGAAAAAACCCAGGCGATGACTCAATATATTTTTACTTTACAATTTAACCAGAGATAGATATTCACAATTGCAAGTTTGACAATCCAGTCACTGAACAGACGATGCAACCAAATCATTTTACCAAGAGGGTTAATGTAAAAAAAGACTGGCCCTAGCATTGAGCCCTGAGGAACACCATGCAACAACAGTGCGGCTTCAGACATAAAAATCTGTGCGTATGTGTGTATATTTGTATTTTTTTAATTTCTCAGATAAGGAAAACAAGTACAAAATCACTAAAATTAAACACTGAATTCTGGTGGCACAATAGAGTAGCGATTAGCGCAGTGCCGCCCGGGATCTGCGGCCAAAACGCCAAATGCGCAGGTTCGAGACCCACATTTGCACAATCGCCTGAGTACCCACAGTGCAATGGGGTGTCAAAATAGGTCTGCAAACACATAGGGGGCGCTGATCTTGAAACTGCAGTAGGCCACACACAAGGTCAACACTTAAATAATAATAATTTTTAAAAGTTCAGTTTGTAATCTGCCTAGCAACAATTTATGACAACGCAAATATATCTCAGTCTTTTCCCTAAAAAATGGAAAATGAAGCATTAGGAGCATGAATGAAATTGTGAAAAGATTAGATAAAGTAAATTCAGAAATCTGAGACTGGATGGAGGACTTTGTATTGTATCTTTGTGAATATCTCTTTAACATCCTCACAATGCAACTATTTGAAAACTTCAGTCGTATTAGTGACATTTACATGCAAAGATTTTTATGGATAAAACATAGTAAGTCTTAACCATCTGGTACGGTGAAAGTTTATCCATCGTTTTACTAAATCCACCATAAGCTGTGATGTTTATGCTCCCATCACAGCTTTTCATCATGGTCTCATATTCTTTAACCATTGGGATGACAAAGCTTCTTAGTTTGCCATTTTTAGCACCTTTCAGTGTGCAGTCATATTGGTTTGGCTCGAGCGGCGAGTCCAGCGTCTTACCACGGATTAAGCAGAACTGCAGTGAAGTCATCAGCCGCTTCAATCAACAGATGTTAGGAAACAGAGAGAAGAGGTCAAAGGGCAAACGACACATGTGGTGGAGTGTGCCGCACAGCTTTATAAGAAGTATAGAAGAAGAATAGAAGCGTATACTATTCATTCAGCGAACTTGAACAACACATTATGCATTCTTGTAGCTTTAATTTCCTTTTAAACACGCTTTTGGTAAGTATTTCACATTTTCTAACTTAAAATAATATCTGTATTTGGAAAACTGACTATATTAACCACACTTTTGTTTCCAATGAGGCGTTGAAGCTGCCTCCACTGCCAGTAACACGATTGAACAATGGGACAATAAACAGTAAAGCCATTTTACGTGACTGCTATGCTAATGGGCCATATGTTTGTTGCGAACACAATTTGATTGCATAACAAGTTGAGCGATATCTGTGTAATCCCTCAGTCGTCCAGGTCTGATCCGCAGTAAAAGCCGTAGTTAAATCTGTCAGCTGGACAAAAAGTTGTAGGAGTGAAGATGTTTCGCTGCTCATCCAGAGATAGTTTACGAGCTTAAAACTGCGCAAGAGAAGTCCGCATTTTTACATATGACGCAACAAATTGGGCAAAATACAACCAGAGAGTTTTTTAGCGTTGAGAGAAAACGAATTACAGGTTAATAGATTAACAAAATAAGTGTGAATGTTACAAAATTCAACTTTAACCTTAATACAAGCAGTGTTCGTCCAATAAAATCTAAAATCATTGCCAAACGTGTCAAAAGTATAATCAAATATAATAAAAAAAATCATATTAAAGGAAGCATCAGAATATCCTGCATTTTTTCACACCACTATTTCTATTTTACATATCCATTCGTATTTTTATTTGACGCATTGAATAAGTGACTGGGAAAATCCCCGTGGCTCCTGCGCTCTCATTCGTCGTCTTCAGAGGCAAATTAATGACGTTAAAATATCTAAAGAGCCTCGTGCCTCTGCTTCGAGATGCCGTTTGAATTTACATGAAGCACAATTAGTTGCGGAGGTTTTGGTAATAAAAAGTCCGCAACCGCGACTCTATCAGCGATGATATCACCCGACGCTAGGGTTAAAAGCATGGTTGAAGTCACGGTGTTCATTAGTACACCCTACTGGTCACTGAGCAGACTGCATCAAGGGCAGTTTGAACATCTCACTGACTTGTGTTTTTGTCCTATTCTCTGTGTAAACCCTCAGTCATCCAGGTCTGATCCATAGCAAAAGTGTTGAAAGTTGGTGCTCACACTTATTAGAAATCTCAAGTGTTTGATTCCTCTGTGCACCTGCGTAAGCCTCTAAAAACAGTTGTAAAATAGGACAAAAAGCAAAAGACGAAGTTCAAATCTGTCAACTGGACAAATCGCTGTAGGAGTGAAGACGTTTTGCTGCTCATCCAAGCCGCTTCTTCAGTTCTGAGGAACGTCTTCACTCCTAAAACGATGAAATGAACTGAAATACCTTGCTTTTTTTAGCTTATTAGTTGGTAATAGAAGCAGTTACTTAAGCAAATAGTGAGGAAGTTTCAGAGCAAGTTTGTGAGAAATGGAGGATCTGGACGAAGCAGTGGAGCGACCTCGTCTGTGACCTGTGTTTTTTATGAAGGAAAGACAGAGTTAGTGGAATAATGGGGAATATTACACATGTGGAGGAACACGTGGCTGTTCTGGACCTGCTCTGCTACAGGGAAATACAGGATGTTTTTTCAGGAAAGATGGCTGATGTAAAAAAGATTGGACCTAGCACTGAGCCCTGAGGGACATCATGCAACGATAAATATACAAATACAGGCAAATATTTCATTTTTTTTCCTATAGCTCAGATAAAGAAAAGTACAAAATCACAAAAATGTTATGTTCACTTAATATTCTGTCTAGCAACAATTTATGACCCATCATATCAAATGCAAATGACAACTCAAGTATTACTCTTTAACCTAAGATGTGCAAAATCAAGCATTAAGAACATCGAACTGATTGTGCATGTCAATTCAACAGACCTGTGGAATAATACACATGTTTAGTGGAGCATGTGGCTCTTCTGGACCTGCTCCACTTCAGAGAAATACAGGACATTTCTTCAGGAAAGGTGGATTTGGTTTAGATCTGTGAGAGGTGAGTCCTGAAATCTCAGCTGCATAAATGAGGAGTAGGACAAATTTGTGTAGAAACAGCCCACTGACTGCCAAAATATTAATAAACTATAGGTCAAGGCTTCTCCAGTTTCACTCCAACATGGCTCATTATGCATTACACAAGCAAATAAATATAATAACTTACAATGTAGCTTGTTTAAAAAGGTCGTTATTAAATTGTTATCGACTAAATATTGATGTCCAGCAACAAAAGACACCGCACGCTACTCCCAGGGATATATTTGATGAGGAAACAACAATATAACATGATTAAAAGCTCAAAAAAGCCTATTTTGCATAATATCTGTTGAAAGAAGATATTTAGTACTAAACTATAACACACATAGATCATAATCTGTTCTAAAGTATGGCACTAAACAGGTCTAAGACGGACACAAAAGTGCACCTTTAAATAACAGTATTATTTCCAGTCTTCGCCTTGACAACCTCACAGTCTTTCTTCACTCCTGTCTACCCTGAACTCACACCTCTGGGAGACATTTTCTCATGCTATCTTTAGCCCTCAGTTCACATTTGATTAAGCCTTTGCGTTGATGTCACACCTCACTCATTGAAACATGTCTAATATCAGGCAAGAATTAAGTGCTTCTTGGCTCGGTGATACATTTGCGTCAATGATTACATTCAAAGATCACCAGCTCCTTTAATACAGAAAGTGCTTAATAGTCTCCACTTACTTAAAGGTACCTGATCTACGTATTTACATTGATGCTGAAAAGAAAAGAGATCTGGCCTTGAATGTAGCAGCAGCAGCTCTGGGAATGGAGGATAGAACGATTAGCATGAAGAAAAGAAGTAGTAACGGGTGGGTGTACAGTACCGGTGAGGTTAAATCAAAAGCTTTTCGAAAAATGTGTTTCTTTATTAGTGAGAATAAATGTTGTGTAACGGACTACGAGGTGGGCGAGTTCAACTTTTTGTCAGACTGAGAGCTTGAAGTAAACATATATGTTATTCGGAAACTGAAAAGCTGCAAGTCAATGGTAAATAATCACATTTTTATACAAAGCTTTTCCATCTTTAAGGCACTCAAAACGCTTTACATCAAGGAACCACTCATCCATTCACTCACCAGTGTGCAAGGACGCTGAGGGAGAGCTGGGCTAAGTGTCTTGCCCAAGGACACGACGACAGTATCCATCTGTGGGAGTCTAACTGAGCTGCTGCTGCTGTAGGTGATATGATAGTAAGGTGTGCAAATTCTGAAATAAATGAATAAATACATTAAAAAAATTGTATATGTGCCTTCACTGTGTCTGAAAGAAAAACTGGCAAAAGGTTCTCTGACAGTATAAATACACAAAAGTATTAATTCTTTCACAGTAGCTTCAGAAAGTGGTGCCATTATTCACCTCCATTGGTCATTTTGTGAGTTGAAAAGACTTAAAGAACAAATATTATACAGTATTTGTAGATATGAACCAGGGTCTCGCCGTTGTTTTCGAATATGATGATTTAGAACTTAAAAAATATACAAATAAAAGACATAATTTCACAGCCCAAGTGCTCAGTATGCTCTAATCTGGTGCCGCTCGCCATCTACTGGTAGCAGAAGGAATTACCACAGTGAAAACACATGTTCGGACATATTAGTATAAGCACGCAGCAGTACTGAGCGCGATTGGACGGCAAAAATGCTGAGTCTGGTGACGATTTATGGACTTAAAACTGCAGAGGGCTTTTATCTATGACTTCACTATCCTGGAAAATTTCAAATGTGTATGATGAGTCTGAGGGACAAAGGATTTTCTACAAAGAATTACTGAAACCAGCTTCAATTTTGCGTATGTGTTCTTCAAAGCCACGGGATTCAGATGGAAAGTTTGCACATTTCTTTCAAAAACAGTGAATGAAACTGACTAAAACTATCACATTTAAACCGTGAACTCAACCTATCGACGTCCTCTTGATATAAAAGAACATCTGCGCCGGTTCTTTCCCTTAAAGCGGCGCAGTTCCCTGTCTTTATAAATGAGTGCACAATAGAAACAGCAGAGAAACGGCCTTGATTGCTGTGGTGGGAGGGAGGATGGAAACACGAGAGGTGGGCGGACGAGAGGAGAGTTGAGAGACCGTGGACGACTGGAGCACTTGTTTTTTAAATATGATTCCCTTTTTATCGCAAATAAAGCAGCACTTCTTCTCGTGTAGCCGCTCGTCGACACGTCCAGGAGCGAGGAGTCGTTTAAGATGATGCATGGAGGGGTGACGCCTTTATGTGGGAATGTGTAGTTAATTTGCATGTCATGTTTGGTATTTGTCTTGTATAATTGATTTGCGTGTTTCTTTTCTGATTTGTAGTTGTCCTGTTTCCAATTTACAGCAGGTGTGGAGCTCAGTGAAGGTCTGATAAATGGACCCGAGGGGCAGGCGAAAGGACGGCAGCGAAAGACGACAGAGAAAGAAGGAAGGACACATAGGGGCACGAGGAGGAATGAGAGACAAGGAGGACACGGGGCACAAGCGAGCGTGCAGGACCTGTCATCACAGAGAAAAAATAAATGAAATGGTTATATTTATCCAATGATTTGAACTATTTTTAATTCTTTTTTCACTCAAAATCGCTGAATTTTTACTTTTACTGTTTAAATACTGAGAGGAGACGTGTGGAGAGGCACCGGCCGTTCGTGCCTCACTTGGACTGACTGGACGGCTGTGAAAAGGCGCCGGGTGAGGCACGTAGTTACCTGGCCTCATGGTAGGGGGCGCTGTGAGCCCAGGGATTCATGCAACTCCTGCAGAATAGTGACAGCAAACTACAATTTAGAGTTAGCAAGTCAAGTTTATCAATCAATTCACTTTTTTCTTCATGTCTGTTCTACTTTTTAAATGGAGGAAGATACATATTAAAGCTCAGTTTTCTAAACTGGACTTTGGGTCGAAGCAGGAGGTTAGAATTAAAGGACCAACGCTAAAGGAGCTAAATGGTTTGATCCAGACGACGGGACAAAGACTCGACTTTTCAAACAGTGGGACACATGAAAAGGCTGGAAATACAAAACCAACTTTTTATTTCATACTATTAGAGCTTTTTCATATGGACTTTAGAACTTTTATTTTGAAATTCTTTTTTATTCTGGCCCCAAGTCACTGGGAGAGACACTGACCCGGGTCCAAATGTCCCGACACCTGGTTTATATGTTTGTAAATGTGATTGTGACTCACTTTACTCATATTTTGCACTTTTGAAAATTGCTGCTATTTTACTGTGTTACTTGATGTAACTACTCTATGCACTGAAAACTGAATATTTTGCACTTTTGTATAATTGAATTTAACTTGTAATGTTTTATTTTTACATATGTTAAATGTTTGTATGTCGAGCTGCAGATGGAAAGTAGCTTTGTGCTAAATCTGGTGCATCCATCTTTTTAATGTAACTGCACATTGTCCTTCAAACAAATAAACTAAACTATAGAAATTAGTTTTATTGTGATTTTAACTCTTGTGTTGTAATAAATTCCTTTAATAACTTTATTCTCTTGGTTTTAACTTGTGGTTTACCTGCAGTTCTGAAATAAAGCCCTAGACTCTTTAACTCTAGGTGGCGTTGCTGATTTTAAACTGGGGATAGTTCAGTTACGTTTTAATCCTCGTAAAAGGGTCCACAGATTTTCTGCCGTTGCTGATATTTACCTGAGTCCAGCTTTAATTCTCAGGGAAATCCCTATGTTCCTCCATCTTTAAGTGCACTATTTCAGCTGAGGATCCACTATTTCCTCGTCTTCATGAGGATGTCACTGCTTTGCTTCGAGTTAAAACAAAACTGACTTCGTGAAGGTGTGTTTCCTGCTGAACTTTCCACAGAAACAGCCTCTCCATGGAGACGAGGCGGTGATAGATCGTCGGCCTTTGTAAAATAATCAGATAAAAGACACCACGTTTTTAAAAGAACATCTGGACAATGACATTAAAGCATCGGGTCAAATGCAGACGACATATTTCCCTACAGTGACAATTAACTGCACTGTAACCTTGACCAAAGTGCAAAGGACTGCGGGCGAAAAAGATACAACCAAAATGAACGCAGTATTTATTTTGCAGACTAACATATTGTGGTTAGAACCTCTGAGCGACTGCGTTGTTGGGCTAAATCCTAGAAAATTCTGGATCTGTATTTTGCTATAATTGACAGAACATTTTTGCATAATGGGTGGTGTGCCAGCAATTAAAGCAAGACACTACAAGATGGCTGGAGGATGTCTTAAATGCCACTGCAGCGACTCACATTTTAAGTGGATGAAGATATAACCGAGTTTAATGCGACTGAAACAGAACCCCAAAAACTTGATAAAACAGAAATGAATGACCTGTGATTTGTGACGGTTGACCTTCAAAGTTACAAAACCGTGTAATAGCCCACACTTAAATTGAATTGCTCTGACAACCTCCTAATATATTACTCTAAGGCATTTAGTCATCCATAATTTTCAGCTTTTTACGGTTATGGTTTTGCACGACTCGAGCTCGTACCTGAGGTTTGAGAGGAATCTGCAGCAGGTAACAGTGACGACCCGAACACAATTATGTTTATTGAAGTCGTCACATTGAAAGATCAAGATGTCTTTACATGGACGAAAACAGAAAAATGCACATACCAAGAAGAAAACCAAAAAAAAACTGAATTTAGAAGGTTCACTCGCTCTGATACTTGGCAGCTGACATTTCCTGCTGGGTGAAGAGAACTAGGTGACTTAAATGACTTCTTTTTGGTCAAATTGTGGTAAGACAAAGGTCAGATTAAGGTCTGACTGAGCTGGAACTCCATCAGGACGAGCTGATTTGTGCTGTTACCTGTCACTTCGTCCAGGGGAGGTGGCACAAAACAAAATGATGTTAAAGAAGAAAACGGGAGCGTGGAGACGTGCTCAAAAAATTATAAAGTAGATTTATTCTTACAAAATAATTTTCAAAAGTAGATACATGTCATGATCCCAGTCTGTCCTGCCTTTCTGCACTATTTTACCCCCTCCCTTCTGTGTCTGAGCCTGGAGCTGGGCGGAGATTTGTGCTCCTCCCGTTCACACCTCCACCTAATCTGCATCAACTGCACCTGAGGAGGTTAAAAGGAGCTTGGATCGTCCGTGTATCTGCTGTGGTACAACTCTGCTTGGCTCAGTTCATGTTTTTGCTCTTTGTGACTCGTTCTAAGTCGGATATTTTCGCTCCTCGTCAGATCCCGCTCCCTGGACCCGCTCAGCTCCTCTGTCTCCGACCCTGCTCTCCACGACTGGTACGAATCTCACCTCGTCTCTGACCCCGCTGCTCACGCTCTGCCCCTGGACCACGGCAAACACCTACCTTCATTTGCACATCTAAAACCGTTTTCTAGCAGTGCAGCACTACTCCAAACTGGTGTCTTGATTTACTAATGCTAGAGTAAATAAGTCCAACAGTAGATATGGAAGCAGGGGGATCACCAGGAGGCTATGGAGACCAGCTGGAGACGACAAGGACTGTGGACAAGAAGATAACACCTATGATCTGGTCTTGCAACTTCTTATCTGTCGCCCCTATTCACCATGGACTGTGTGACCTCCACCTGAGAGGGCCATAAAACAAGGACATTATTTGACTCTAAAACAAACACATTGTTAGATGTTAAAGCAATCACATTGTTTGATTTTGCCTAAAGGTTTCGTAAGGTTGTGACAACATGCTGACCTGAAGAAGACCTGCCTCTCTCACACACACACACACACACACACACACACACACACACACACACACACACACACACATTGGGAGACCTTATAAAAGCTGTAAACAGGCAAATCTCAGGACTCTCTTCTGTCCTTTTCCTGAGAGTCCGGTGCTTCATTGTTCACTTTACCTGTGTGAAACTCATTAAACCTTCTGACTTTATACTTGAGTCTCTTAGTCCTCTTTGACGCTTGCACCAGAAACGAACAATTCTTACACTGTTCATAAACATTGTTAAAGTTCTGTCTCTTTGGTCCCTCTCGCTGCAGCGGAGGACCCTACTGCCCCCTAATGGTGTGCATGCTCCTGGGTTTTGTTCCCCAGTTGATCGCTGAGCCGCTCCAGGTTCGGCTCGACCGGTGGGTGGATCTGGGTAAGAACCAAACAAACAGAAAAAGGCCAAACAAACAGGACTGGTCCAGAACAGCCTTTAAACAAAACCCTCTGAAATTCTATCATAGTCATTAACTTGCCCAACAGGTTTTAGTTTTAAACACTGAAGCGGGACCATGTGTTTGTCGCCGTTCACTGTGATGAGTTTAGAAGAGTCTCCACAACTCTCTGACCAGTGTGGAGATTTGCCTTCACGCTAATGCAACTAGCAACTAACGCGCACTTCCTGTTTATCTGACTTTATGGCACTTTGTAATTTAACATCAAGAGCTGTTTATAGAATATATCTGTACTGGAGCATCATAAATTCTGCTCCGATACATGGGTGAAAAACACAAACAGGGATTTTAAAACAATTTTAGTCAACTGAATTTTTCAAAAAAAAGTTAATGAAAAATTGCAACTAATTACAAAATTCCACAACAGTGAAATTGTCATTTTTTTATTAAAGTTGTTCAAATTCACAAGGCAAAAGATGAAGTTTAAATCTCTCAACTGGACAAATCGTTCAAATTTGGCCGCAGTTATGTCAAATTTCAATTAAAAGAAATCAAAAAGCCCAGAGTGCCACTTCTGGCCCCTGCATAGAGACCCCCTAGTGGATGAATATTGAACTAAAATGAGCCAGAATGACAGTGACAAGATGGAAAACTCCCCAAACAAAATCATCTTCTCAGCAAATCGTTTTAATAATAGGTTGCAGAATGTTTAGTACGTTTTATATTCTTTTTGGATAAATTAGCGAGCCCAATGGGTCAAATTTGGCCCTGATCCTAAATGAGAGAATAAAGGGTTAAAGGGTAAAGTGGATATTTCAGTGTTCAGTGAACTTATAGCAATGTTCATCATTTTCCACAGATGAAAAGTTCTTGGGTTCTTCAGGATTAAACTTCATCTTTTTCTCCGGCCTGGACGACGAGTAATTTACACAGATAAATTCACAAACTAAATTACAAACCTGCTTAAAGTCAGCAAATTTTACGACTTCAAATACCGTCTATTGTTCTTTCAAGGCCAGGTTCACTTCTTGAGCTCAAAAACAACCGGGATTTATCTGAAATTAAAACATTTTTGCCTCCTCTCTCCCACACGGTCGTTGTCACTTCCTGTTGTCCAAAACCGCTCTCCTGATTAATGCATAAGCCTCTCCATCTATCATTAGATTTAGCCCATTAAGCACAATTTCCTGTTTGCCATTCCCACAAAGGCAGATGTCCCGTTCTACCGTTTACTCAGACACAGCATTTTCACACAATTCCTTAATATTATTCTCCGTGCGATGAATTACCTTGCTCCATTGCCTGCTTATCATTTCACACAAGCCCCGGAGCATGATGGGATGCTTATAGCGCAATTAGCATGGAGAAGCACCTGTTGTGGAGCTCTTGTTTAAAGATTTGTTATGTTTGACAAGTGCTTGGAGCGAGCATCCGAATACAAAGTTCATTAGATAGTTTGTTCTGCTCATAATAGGCGATCTATCAGTGTCAGTGAGAGTTTTTAAGCTAACATGTAAACCTAGCAAGGAGACGGGTTTGTTGTAATTGCTTTATTCCAGTGCCTAAAGGTAGACAGTAGTCGTGGTAGTATTTTGGTTCGTTTGATTTTCCCTCTGTTGCGTAGTGCCAGTGTGTGCTCCAGCTGTCCTCAGGCAGTCGCAGGTGCAGCGGAGCGTTCTGTCAGCATCGTGGAGTCGGTTTGGCTGTTTTTTTGGTTCTCTAATGAGCCACGTGATGCTCTGTACAAGTAAACAAGATTCATAACAGAAGAGAAACTGGTCGGGTCCCACTCGAGCAGCACAACAAGGCTTCAGATGGTGTAAAAGAGCCAGACGTACAAAATGGAGGATGTAAAAAGCTCATGTTGAAGATTAGACCTCAATATTTAGCATATTTCAACAATAAAGTGACGGAATATAGAAACTGTCCAGTGCTTTTAATGTCAGAGAGTTTATTTTTTTGTAGTTTTTGATCATTATAATAATAAAAAAATGCATTATTCTTGTATATCGCTTTTCTAAACACTCAAAAGTCACAAGTTCATGCATTATTGCTTGTTCCAGGAGCCACAGCCACTAAAACATAATGTATAAAAACATATGTATAGTGTCATAATTTTAAAATCAGCTGGTAGATTTTAAAATTGCCGTAGAAAACTGTGACTATTTCACATGCAGTACTTTGTCCCAGTGTAACGCTCAGTTTGGTTCATGTCAGAAACATCACGCTGTTTGATAGAGTGACGTGGGCAATGTGCCAACTCCTCAAGGCTCAAGCAGAGTGAGAATCAAACCTGAGACCTTTTCACTGCACACATTGTTTATTTTAAGAATCTTCTCATACTGTAAAGAGCATGTGACAGATTCACAGACAGTAAATGTGGTAAATACACTGCTCACGCTTTGAAAACACATTAGATCTAAATGAAGGAAAAAATAATCTTGAATTTCTGTTTGGTCAGAATCATTCACACCAGTGTCCCGCTGGAGGTCGTCCTGTACGGCTCTGGCAGGGCTCGTCCTGTTCCTCCTGCACAAAGGAGCAGATAAAGGAGCAGATACTGATCCTGCCGAGGGTTTGAGGACCTTCTACGACCCCCTGGAGTAAATACGTGTCTCTTGGAACTGTCTCGGACTGACTGGGCTGTAGCTCAGCAGTGACGCTGCTGCTGCTTTAAGGCTGTGAAAAGGCGCCGGGTGAGGCACGTAGTAACCCTCCCTCATGGTAGGGGGCGCTCGTGAGCCCAGGGATTCTTGTAACTCCCGCAGAATAGGGGCCGCAAACTACAATTTAGAGTTGGCAAGTCAACTTTAGTAATTCACTTTTTTCTTCTTGTCTGTTCTACTTTTTAAATGGAGGAAGATACATATTAAAGCTCAGTTTTCTAAACTGGACTTTGGGTCGAAGCAGGAGGTTAGAATTAAAGGACCAACGCTAAAGGAGCTAAATGGTTTGCTCCAGACGACGGGACAAAGACTCGCTCTTTTCAAACAGAGACGGACCAAATGGTAAGAAATTTAATGATTCAATCCACTGAAAATTGTGAAACAGAATAAGGATAAAAAACAATATAAACCAGCTTTTTATTTCATATTAGAGATATTTCATACGGACTTTGGAACTTTTATTTTGAAATTCTTTTTTATTCTGGCCCCAAGTCACTGGGAGAAACTGACCCGGGGCTAAACGTACCGACACCTGGTTTATATGTTTGTAAATGTGATTGTGACACATCAGAGCCTCATGAACCTCACACACGACACTGGTCTGAGAGACACACAAACCTTCTTGCAGCGGCACAACCACAACCTCTGCAGTGTCCAGGTACCACACCGTGCGTCAGTAATGTTGATCCAAGCCAAAGGAAAAAGTCAGTCAGTAAAAAAATCTGCCGGAGGAGATGAGGAGGGAAAAATACCAGCGGCATCAACCTGGAAAACCATCCCTGTTTTGGGGTCTGTCTGTTGCCTCTAGTTCATCTGTTTATTTCATTAAAAACAAAGCAGCTGAAACTGATTAAAACCCCTGAACTTCTCAACTGACCCAGATCAATATCCCACAGGTTTGACTGAGAGGTCGCTATACTCTGATAAAAGAGTCTTCCTCTAATTGTTTTGAGCAGTGTATTTATGTTGGAGAAACAGCCTGGATAGACTTTTCAAACAGAATCCCTCCATCTACGTCGGCAAACAGACACTTTATGCACAAGGGAGGCCTTTTTCTCACAGTTTAAACCTTCATTTAACAAAATAAGGTTGTTGTTGCGTATTTTTATTTGTCTAATCATAACTATTGTGCAATTCAAACCCGGGACCTCTCCGCTAACCTCTCCGCTAACCTCTCCGCTGCCTTTCGTCACACGTGTCCGTCTCATATTTAGCAGGAGGACAAAGCTCCTCAGAGAATAATCAGATTAAGACCAGAGTCCATTATCGGCCTTTGTTTCTGCGGCGTCTCTTTGTCGGCGCGGTTCTCATTCACACTCACGCGACGCGCTAGCTTCATTTTGACGCTGCTTTGGGACGATGGGTGATTATCTCTGCCATTCATCTCCCGGCCGCCCAGAGGAAGTCCAGGGGGCAAAGAGCAGTGTTTACCACGCTCGTCTCCATTTATTACCCCCTCGCTCTTCTCCGCCAGCGCACAATTACACCACATCTCTCTCTCCGATAAGAATAACAACTCTTTCTTCTAGCTTCATTTTTCTATCATTTATGAGTATTTAGTAAGACAAAGCCGGGAAAATAGGGGATATTTTTGGAGTCGAAAGGCGTATAGCTGGCTGACACGTCTGGATAAAAAAGCAACGCGTCTTGTTTTATCTTGTAACCTTTTTGTATAAATCTACGGAGAATCTGACAGCGACGAGCCTCTCCCTGCCCCTGTCAGATTTGTAAAAGAAAATGTAACAGATGTAGAGATAGCAGGTGTCATAGTCTCATCATAACATCTGATTGTGTGAGATGAACACAAGGGGATATTTGAAGGTAGTGTCACCTTGTTTACTTCCACATTATTCAAATGAGAGATGTTCAAAATATAAGAGAAATATCCTTTAATTGGAGCTCACTGCACGCTTCTTCTTCTGGATATTTTCAGTTGTTTCCATGTTCGTTTGGTGGTGTAGTTTTTATTATTTTTTTCCCAAACCTAAACACCAGTGCTGGATTTGAGATGGTCGATGATCTTTGACTCAAACAGGAAACAGTTTGTTCTGTCTCATAAGAAATATCCCAAAGTAAAATGGTAAAACTAATTATTCATGTGTTAATGATGTGCCAAGAACACAGCTGCTCGGGTCAGACTAGAACCAGGAAGTACTTCACACATGTGACCTGTGCTCAGGTCTAGAACCAGGAAGTACTTTTCTCCATGGTCCAGCAGCCCAGGTTTAGTCCTGGTTCAGTCCTGGTTTAATCCTGGTTTAGCCCTGGTTTAGTCCTGGTTTAGTCCTGGTTCAGTCCTGGTTTAGTCCTGGTTTAGTCCTGGTTTAGTCCTGGTTTAGACCTGGTTTAGACCTGGTTTAGTCCATGTTTAGTCCTGGTTTAGTCCTTGTTCAGTCCTGGTTTGGTCCTGGTTTAGACCTGGTTCAGTCCTGGTTTAGTCCTGGTTTGGTCCTGGTTTAGCTCTGGTTCAGTCCATGTTCAGTCCCAGTTTAGTCCCGGTTCAGTCCTGGTTTAGTCCGAGCCTCCTGTTGGTCCAGAGTCAGGACTAAACCTGGTGAATCTGTGTTTTGAAGATGTGACTCAGGCCTCGACTTTGACGATGTTTAAATCCAAACTCAAACGGTTCTTTTTATCTGTGCATGTGACTGAAGAGTTTTATTCTGCCTTTTATATTTTAATGTTCATTTAATGATGATTATTTATGTTTTGACTTGTTGTTTTGTGGTTTTAACGTCTTTCTTATTGCGTAAAGCTCTTTGAATCACTTTGTGGACAGATTGTGCTGTACAGATAAAGTTGCTTTGCATTTTTCCTGTTACAGATATTGGCACAATCATAGTATTAAATTTAGCTGGATATGACAGATTTAAACGTCGTCCCTGTTCGACTTGTACAAAAACCAACATTTTTCTCTGTATTCAATAACAAACACAGGACGACATTAGAGTAAAAACATAGTTGGGGTGAGATGATAGACCTGGATGAGTGATCACAGACACGGTTCCTCTTGAGCAAACGTTTCAGGTTCATTTTTAACGTGTTTAATGTGAGATTATCTCTGATGGCAGCTGGGGGGCACTGTTCCAAACTTCTGTCCTTTGGCTGACACATGTGTCGACTGAAGGCTGTGCATCTCAGAGGAGCTGCCTGCCGTCACCTCCAGTAGAGATAGCTTTATTTGAAACCCCGCAGGGAAACTGATTTGGTAGAATGGTAGAGCAGGTTTAAGGTTTGGGCTGTCATCTATAAGCCATTTTCAATCTGAAGGTACTGACCTGAGAAATGTGTTCTAGTTTCCCCCAAACCTCAAACTCAACGCTGGATTTCAGACTGTACCTGTCATTTAGTTTCACCGTTTTTCTGTCTGAATTTCTGTCTCATATGAAATACTCAAAAGTGAAATTGTAAAAATGGTAAAATATTCATAATAATTCATGTAAAAGTCCGTTATTTCCTGTTACAAATATCGCCATGGTAACCACATTCATTTTATCGTAGGAAAAATGTCAAAGGCAGTTATCTTGATTTTTTTTTAATCAAGACATTTCCACTGCTTCCCACAGACAGAATTTCAAAGAGCTGCAAGCCAAAAAAAATCCCAAAACACGTAACCCTAAAAAACCGAGCCGTACAAAAAGAAGCTTCAGATAAAACGAAGTAATAAACGATTAGAGTCACAGCTGAACGAACGAGAACGAGATGCACAGATTTTATTAGTATTTAACATCAATAACGACTTTAAAACATCATCTTGTATTTTGGTCATTTCTATAAACTGTACATGTTTTTTTACTGAGTTTGTGGCATGAAACAGAACCAGAGAACCCAACCCCCGGGCCAGGGACGGGTACCGGCCCATTATGCGTTTGCTACCGAGCCGCAAAAAAACAGTAAATTCCCTCATCACTCACTAATAAACTCGTTTGTAGATATATAATGAAAATCCTGACAGGAAATCTCCACATAAATCCATCTGATGTAAGTCGAGTTTATTATATCTGTGCTAGATCTGATCTTATCACATGTAACATCAGACACGTCGCCCAAAAGTAGAGCCACAAACTCGAGAAAATGAGACAAAAACAAAAGTCTTTGGAGAGGTTTTTGCAAAGGGGAAAAGGCGGAACAGAGTACAGCTTTAATCATGAGGAGGAAAATAAAAAAAAAAAAATTTACTTGTTCATGCCTCATTTAATTTTTTTACTAATTTATTCATTTTATTTTTTCTTATTTTTCAATTTTTATTAAATTTTTTGTTTTGTTTTTTTATTATAGTTTTTATTTATTTATTTTTAGTTTTTCTCATTATAGTTTTTATTTATTTATTTTTAGTTTTTTATGTATTATCTATTTTATGTTGTTTTATCATTATTATTATTATAATTTTTTACATATAGATCTGCTCTTGTCTCCACGATGACGTATCACATATAACACATCAGACACATCGCCCAAAAGTAGAGCCACAAACTCGTGAAAATGAGCCAAAAACAAAAGTCTGTGGAGAAAAGGCCAAACTGAGGAGCCAGAAGAGGAGCCACGACCTCCAAGAAAAAGAAAGATCCATTTAACAGACGACACCAGGAGAAATACTTAAAATCTGGGTTTGTCTCACAGGTGAGTCTCACGAGTCGGCTCTGTGGAATATGAGGGAAAAGAGAACGAGGCGATGAAACCTTCAAAACTGGAGACTAAGACCTGGAGTAAAAGAGAAGACTTTAGAGTTTTTAAAGAAACAAACGTGAACAAGAAGGAAAGAACAAACAAGCTCAGGTCCCTCTGATTCAGAGGAACAGTGAGCTGGATTTTACTTATTTTTGCCACATTTATCTGCCACATGTGAAAATAAAACCTACATTATTCTGGTCTGTAAAAGGCTGAGGACCCCTGATGTAAAGTGAACATTTTAAGATCAAAATGATGAGTCTCACTGCAGCAATGACAGAGGAAGAGATGAGAATTGTTCAATGTAAAGTGAATTGAAGCCAGAGTCGATGGAGCTGGAAGCGCGCCCATGATTACTTATATACTGTGAACAGTGTATGAACAGGACTGAAAAAGATAAAAAAAAATCACCTATTTTATGACGTAAAGGCGCCACTCGGGAACAATCTCAAAATTTGTGCGAATTACCCTCCAAAAAAAGCCCAAAATCGCTATAAAGAAGCAGATTTGGCAACTACAGCACTAGACTGAGGAGCTAGCTTCATACAGAGCTGTTAGCGCTGCCCTAAAGGACGAGATACAACCTAAAACTGCTCTGGCTTTATTTACCTGCTTCATTATGGCCGTTCTAACCGAGCTGCTAAGGACCTGATTAACATTATGCAGCTTAATTGGCTGATTCGTGTATTAATATTAATTTCCCTCTTCTCAGTGAAACGTTACAGATTTATAACATGTTGGTATGTCATGGGAAACCTGCCAATTAGCTGCAAAATTCCACAGTCGCTTTAAACCGATTAAATGCATGATTTTTTTTTTTTTTTCCAAATGTTTTTATTAGGAACAGCAATAGGAAACAGAGACAAATCACATTGGAATATAATTTTGTTGTCCCTGGTTTTTGTTTTGTTTTTACAATACAAAAAGAAACAAAAAGAAACAAGTAAATTTATAATAATAAATAATAATAATAATAATAATAATAATAATAATAATAATAATAATAATAATAATAATAATAATAATAAATAAAGACAAAAAATTAATAAAATATATAAAAACAAATAAATAAATAAATATAATAATAATAATAATAAAAAAAATAATAAAATAAAATACCTTAATTAAAATGAACATCCCCCCTCCCATCCCATCTCAGCCCAACATATAAAGTGCAGCGCATACCACCAATTAAGTATTCACAAATACTTCAGACAACACCGACTAGATACCGGCACCCATTCATATCTACAGCACCTGCAAATTTGTGAAGTAGGAGATAAAGCATTGCCACACCTGGAAAAATCTGTCTGTTAATCCTCTTAATGTGTACTTAATGTTTTCAAGTTTCAGAAAATGCATCATTTCTCTGAGCCAGAGAGAAACAAGGACCTTTGGGAGATTTCCAGTGTAATAATAATAGGCAAATGCATGATTTTTGTTTTATTTCTTTACTCTTAAACCTTGTATTTATGACCCTTCCAGTCTTCTATCGATAGTGCCTTTCTCAGGGTAAAAGTCCTGGAAAAACTCTCCTTGAAATGTAACTCGCTCACGCCTGCGGTTTGTACTTTCACTCCTCTCATCAGATAAAACTTCTTTCAACTCTTTCCTGGTCTGCGATCTCTTTTTTTTATCCAATTAGAAACTCTACAGAATCGAGCATGTGGAGGCTGCTTCTATTGGAGAGCCCGAGGTGTGAATAAAACACACAACAAACAAACCAATATGGAGTTTTACAGCAGAAATGTATAAAAAATAATAAATAAAACAGTAATACAGTGAGTGG